>JAENPR010000757.1:0-311205 GCA_018135685.1 Themeda triandra | reverse complement strand
TGAGATGTTCGTCGAGTATGCGTCTTGCATATAACTAAGGTCAAGGTGCCGTAGTTTTGATAGGTTGCCTAGTTGAGGAGGCACCTCTCCAAAGAATGATGTGAAGGAGAGGTCAAGGTATTCCAACTTGGTGAAGTTGCTGATGAGAAGGGATGGCACTCTACCGGAGAATGAAATGTTGGAGAGAGCAAGATACCTCAAGTTGTTCATAGAACCTAAGAACTCGGGGACACTAGAGTTAGGTCCCTCGAGGAAGTTTGTGCTGAGGTCGAGGTACTCCAAATGATCCAGAGAGAGCAAGGACGGACTTATCTGGCCGACCAAGAGGAAGCTGTTCAGATCGAGCTCGACGACATGGCCAGTTTGGCTGCTGCAGGTGACGCCTGCCCACTGGCAGCAATCCTGGTCGTCTTGCCGCCATGAGGCTAGCTGGTTGGTGCTGTCGTTGGTGATGCCTTGCTTGAAGGCCAGGAGGGCGTCCTGCTCGTGTGGTTTGCAGCTTGGAGTGATATTACCACTGGCTGCAGAGATGAGGAAGATGCGCCCGGTTGCGGCGACGAGCAGCAACAACTTGGCAGCCAACAAGCCGTGCATGGTCGTGGTATGGAGCAATGATCCTTGTGTGGAGCTTGCCGGCCGATTTGGTTATTCTCTAGCTTAAATAGGCACGGTTGGTGCATAGATTAGGCAGTAGCTACCCAACTGATACGTTGGATCAGAGGAATTCTGTTTCACGACGGTGACGCCAGCTCCACGGTGATCAGTGATCACACACGACAATCACGACCAAGTATGCAAATGATGCACCGGCCACCGTCCTGTGTCCAAACCTGCATTAATGCAAAAAGCGGGTTTCATTTCAAACCAAACCTTCACACAAAATTTCGGTAAGAAAATCATTTTTTATTGGGGAATGCTATACGTCACACGTGTGTTTTAGGCTCAACTAACACACGAATTTTTTTGTCTATGACGACTGGGCCCAACTTGTCAACTCCTTTCTTTCCTCTTTCCTTCTCTTCCTCCTCCGCTCCCGATGCTCCGGCCCGCCTCGACGCGCCGTCTCGTCCCCAGGAGCCCCGACGCGCCTCCCCGACGCCGGCGAGGCGCCCCACCGCGCCGCCCCCACGCCGGCGAGGCGCCCCGACGCACCGCCCATCGCGGCGAGCCCCCGACGCGCCTCCCCGACGCCGGCGAGGCGCCCCACCGCGGCGAGCCCCGACGCCGGCGAGGCGCCCCACCATGGCGAGCCCCCGACGCCGGCGAGGCGTCCCACCGCGGCGAGCCCCTCTCTCTGTGCTGCTCCTTCCCTCTCTCTTTGTGATTGTGTTGGTCTGGGGAAAAAGAATTGTAAATTGTCCTTCCATAAAAAAAAATTGTCTCTTGTGATATGTGATCTATGATCTATGATCTATGATCTGTGATTTGTGAATGTGGTAGATGAAGGAGGCTGGAGGTAGAAGAAGAGGTGGGGGCTGTTAGATCTTCATCCTATGGCTAAAAAAATTCGTGTGTTGGATTGCTAACAAGCCCTTAAGAAAACCTGTAAGAAAAACCATAAGTCCAAGAATGCGTTACGACAAAATTCTTTCAACTACATAGCCTACATCCCCAAACAGGCCGAGGAAGTGAATCATCTTCCTTGGGTTGTTATAGGGTCGTTAGGCCACCTAGAATACCCATAAATATCATCGAGCTTTTAGAACGGCGCATGACAGGGTTTCGAAGAGACCGTGTTTTTGATCGATTGGATAACCTTTGTCGTGGGTTCATTCCTACGGCAGTAATCGAGTTGTTTAACGTGCGTCGTCAATGCATGTGTTTTCGATAGCTTAAGCACTCAAAACACAAGGAATTTATCCTGGTTTGGAGATCTAACGTTTTACTCTTATTTATAATAAGGAACAGCCATATGCATTGGTCGATGTAGAAGCTGGGATATTAATATATTCCCTTTTCTAAAAAAAGGTTCTACGTCCAGTTGTGGCATTGCTTGTGTTAGGAATGTTCAATGGATCGAGTTCTCATAATCAAGAGATTGGGAGATAGAGAGAGATGTAGGCGGTGTTGACGGTAGCTATACCCTGTTTTTATAACACTAAAACCGTCAACAAGGGTCATGTTTTGGGGATAACACCATGCCAATAAGTAGTGACATAGATACAATTGACTTGGTCCCAGATGTACATGTCATTATTTGGGTGCAGGTGCAAACAAACACTTCTCAGTGTCTGGAAGCTCCAAGTGAAGGTAGAACAACCAACCAAGATGGCCAATGGACAAACCTACTTCACATTCATCGATGCCATGGCCTCTGAAGACAGTGTGCAAAAGATGAGCTCAATGGTCAGGTCGGCCGACCTAACATTTGTGGGCCCAGTACCACCATTGTGCTTAGAATTGCATGTTGAAGCTACCTGCAAAAGATGGCCCTTTGGTTCCACCAAAGGTAGGTCGACGGACCTAGCTCTAGGGCCCTCTCAGGCACTGTCAGAACACCAGGATCCTCCCAACACAGTCCCAAGGAAGTACCACCTTTGGATCACAAGTGTGCTACCTCTCAACGATGCAAGATGAAGCCACACGGACCCATGGACCCACATGTCAAGCATCCAAGGTGATCAGGGGTCCCACCACTTTATACCCACACTAAAGATGATGGAGAGGGCCCACAAGCAAGGGGGATGGCCCCACCTAACAAGTGCAGGTCGACCGACCTACATTTGGTGGGATCCCGGGCCAATCTTTCTCCAACCGACATTGCTAACCTTCTAGAAGTCAAGGGTGGTCCCACCTGTCAGTTGGATGGGTCGGCCGACCCACTTATTGGGCCCATCCAGGTCGGTTGGCACTCCCCTGACTCCCTGCACGCTTCCCACGTGGTGGTTGATCCCTACCTTCCATACAAGGTCGGTTCTAAGGCGGTTTGATCCAAGGGATGAGGTGGAGAGGCACACGGATTGCTGATGTGGCGGTGGAGTAGCCTCTACTCCACCTCCCCCTATAAATACCCCCCTAGAGAGCCTAGTTTAGCATGAAACATTAGGAGAAAACCACTCTCTAGTATCTTAGCTATGTTAGAGGGAAGAGAGTGAGGAGTTCCAAGAGGAGGAGTCTCGGCCTGTCGGGTGTCTTCTTCTAGGAGCGCCTCAGCAGATGCTTGTCTTCTAGTAAGTCTTCTTTCTAGTTGCCTTTCATTCGAGTACTTTCTAGTATTTACTTTGTCTTAGTTTATCTTAAGTATACAACCTTTCTACTGGCATATTGCTTTACTTTTGTGAAGTGCTTAAGGCTTTTGCAAAGCCAAGAGTAGTAGGATTAGTGTAGACGTGGTGTCTAGACTAAGAATACCCTTGTGGACTTCTTGTCGCACTCGAACAACGCCAGTTGTGAATGTGACAGGTCTCTTCTGGACATTAGGAGTTCTCTTCGTTGTGTTGTAGGCAAGTTGCAAATAATAGTTGGTCTGCACTGGTAGCCGCCTTGGGAAGTGTTTTGCCACACCCTTTTCGCCTATCGGTCATAGTAGGCAGGTTAGTTAACCCTCGCGTATACTTAGGATAGCTTAGCCAGAATCCAAGTACTAGGAAGACCTCTCTATCCTATTACCATAGACCCTTTGTTTCATCCCTGGACGACCTTGAGCCTAGTTAGTCCACTTCTCGTTCCCTGTGGAAAATACGATACCTGGAATACTCCCGGTGAAGTGCTACATTGACAGTCGTCCGCTTGCGGTATGTCCGTTTGCCACATCTAGTGTCAACAAGCATTTCTGGTGCCGTTGCCAGGGAATGGTAGCTGTTCTAACTTAGAACCAGGTCGTCCTAATTATCTTTATTTTTACCTTTCTTTTATTTTTATCCTTTCCACACCATGAACCAAACACCCATCTCTCATCTCGCCGCTCCAAAGGGCGCTAGTTTGGAGCCACCACCATCATCCCATCCTATTCTTGCACCCAGCTATGAGCTTCGCCCTAGCTTCATAGCTATGGTTCAGAAGCAATCTTTTGCTGGGGAAGAAGATGAAAACCCCTACGCTCACTTACGTGATTTTGAGCAATTGTGTTCGTGTCTTCTTATTGAGGGCATGACACGAAATACCTTGAAATAGAAGCTCTTCCCGTTCTCTTTGATGGGAGTGGCTAAACATTGGTATGCTCTACACGTAGAGAGTGCATATGGAGAGTAGGAAAGCCTTCAATCCAAATTCTGTTTAGCTTTCTTCCCTATCTCTCGTGTTGCTCATCTTCGAAGAGAGGTCCTAGACTTCCAACAAAGGAATAAGGAACCTCTAGGTGCGGCATGGGCCCGTTTCATGGATCTAGCATCCTTTGGCCCTAACCTTGCTTTAACCGAGCCAACCTTATTACAACACTTTTACCTCAGCCTTAGCAAAAACTCCGTACAATTCCTTGATATATCTTCTGGAGGAGCATTTCTTCATCATACCCCTGGTGAAGGGAGGAAACTTCTAGATAGAATTCTTGAGAACACTCACCAGACTGATGTGTATGACAAACCTCCTAAAGAAGAGAAGGAATCAATCCCCAAGTAAGAAGAACTTTCGATAGCCGAATCACCATCAATCCTACCCAAAGATTCCGCTATCGATCCTGAACCACAAGCACCACAAATATCGAAGAAGGAAGAAATCCATCCTCTAAATCACTCCTTCGATTTCGAGGCTAGACTCTTAGATGATCTTGCTAGTTTTGGGAATGCCCCTAATCATCCTATCCAAAAGAGACCTTCTAGGAGATCTCTTCAGAAACCTCCCAAAATAGCACCATTTTATGCCTCGAGTTTGCAAGTAGCATATCAGGAAAAATCTAGGATCTTGGATGAACCGTCGAAGGGAATGCCTACTGTGCCCATAGAAGGAGAACCGAAGTTCCTTAAAGTAAATTCTATCTTCTCCTCTTCTATGCCCACAACTGGCATATCCTCTGAACCTATCTCTAAACTCATCCTTGATCCTGATACTCCCAATGATGCTCCTCCTCCTAAGTCTTATGATGATCCAGTCATTGACTCTGGGGATTCATCAAGACAACCAAGGCGTGGAAGTCATGAGGGCCATAACTCTAACCAAGAAGAGGAACAATAACAGTTGGAAAACCCATCCACTGTTGTAAGTCAAGAATGGTTAGATGAGGCTAATGATCCAAAGAAAGTCACTAAACTGCCTACTCATGTGAGAAGGATATCTTGTCAAATCATGGGCATTTATAGTGAAACTTGCTATGATCCTAGCCTTGGGATAAACATCATTCCTCATTTCTATGTCCAAAGTTCATCAAAGAATCACCAACTCCAATCCCAAAGACGTCTTCGGCTCTCGAATGGTCAAATCCTTGATTGTTTAGGAGTCCTTCAAGGTGTACCTATGGTGATTGATGATCTAAAGACATTCCTGGATTTTCACATCTTTGACCTTCCTAGACTTTCCTTTCATCTCACTTTCATCGGAAGGCCAATTGGGAAAATCTTGGAGAATGCTTTAGGAAATGAGAAGCTTGGTCATAGAATAGGCAAAGAATATCTACCTGTTTGGACCTCCCAATCTCTTAGCACAAAGGTAGAATCCAATCCTGTTCTTGATCCAAGGGGTGAGCTTACGATGATTTCACAAACACCCATGACATATCCAAGTCTTGAGGAGGATTTGGAATGTCATGAAAAGGAAAACGCTCACCCACTCCTTGAGATGGAGAATTCTCTCAGTGATCATGGAAGTTATCCTTTGATCCTCTCATCGAATGCTTGCTCATTTGAGGAATCTTTCAACTCGACCTTTTTCTCTACCACTACCAAACAAGGGATCAACAACCCCTTTACTCTTCCTGTGTCCAAAATCTTCACAGTAGAGGTTGTAGATGCTTTTATCTATCATAAGTTCTCCAAATCTCGTAGTGGTATGAGTTCTTGCACTTAGGTCCATAAAGGTTGGCATTAATTTAACATGATGCTTCTTGTATACCTAACCTTTTATGGATTAGTTGGACTTGTGGTTCTACTGGTGTGTTGCCACTAGTATAACCCCTACACTTGATGTCATCTTAGTTTTCATGACTCAGGGCACACCTTACACCAAGTGTGGGAGGGATCATTTGACCCCCTTGAACACATTTGGGCGTTGAAGGACATCCCTAGCAAAAAGGCATCAGTGTAGGAACATGTCATTAGAGGTAAGAACGCACAAGGAAAGAACCAAAGTGGCTAGAGCCCCTAAGGTGGGGTCGGCCGACCCCACCATGGGTCCCTTAGCCCACCAGTCAGCCTCCACTAAGTTGAGCAATACTCCTTGACTGGTTTGACATGTTCCATTCCTCTTGCTTTGTGCATTTCTCTTACTTTTGCCTACCTTCCTTCAAAAAAAAAAATACTTCTTGTCTCTAATCGAATGAATCTTGTTTATTCCATTATACTTCCTTTTCTATGCTAGCATGCTTTAGTTTGGGTGTACTGATCGATCAATCGATCATACCTCCATAGTCTTTTTAAATTAAGCGTGGTGCTTAGGTTAAATAGACTACCTTAATCAGGCAAGACAAGGTGTTAAGCGTGATTATTGAATCAAAACATACTTGCATAGAACTTGGTTGCACTTTTGGACTAACCCTTGCAGCAAGAACATCGACATCTCCATGGGTAAGTCATAAGATCATTCACGGAGATAAATCAAGGTCCTCATGGTCAAAGGCCAAGCTGTTTGGCCAAGGAAAACTTCGATGCAACTAAGAAGGACCAATGCTACGACTCATCATCTTTAAGGTAAGTGGCCACCTTTTTAAAGTTCTCCATGATCATGAATCTTGAAAGAAGTTGACATGCTAGAATTCATCCCTGCTAATGATTCAACATGACTGAAATTTGCATGTCTTAACTTCCTTTCATTTCTGTAAGGTTTGGGAACTATATTGAATTGAACACACCTATGCTAGTCTCCATGACAAAACAGGGCCGAGGAGGCCTCCATATGGGGGTCGGCTGACCCCCTGTTGGTGGCTATCCATGCCCAAGTCTGTGCCAAACCATACCACGTCACCTAGGAAGCATAGAACCAGTACCCATTTACTCTGAGCCTTCCAAGTAGGGGTTGGGCGACCCCAACTTAACATGATAACAAAAATCTCGAGGCTGGTTCTATGCCAAAGAGAGTTCAAGGAGAAGTCAGAGCACATGGCTCCACCAGACAGGGGTTGGGCGACCCCTAGTTGGAGGATCTATGCCTAACTCGGTTGTCCTAGAGAGCTGTGCTAGCACTTAGAAGCCATCCTTAGTTGCAACTCTCATAGAACAAGAGTTATAATCTTTGGCAATAGCTCTTCTTGACCTCTCCTCCTCAATTTCTTCACCGTAGTTTGCCTTACCTTAAAATTCAACACTTTTTGGCCTCCCTCACGTCGCCCAAGTCACCTAGAGTAACTTCACCATGGCTCCCAGTAGTAGACTCGTTTGCCTAGAGGTTGCCATGGAGGCCATTGTGTTTGATGTAAAGCCCTACTATGCCTTAGATGCCCATCTTTCACAAAGAATCACAAGGGTAGTTAGTGGTAGGCTGGGATAAAGGAAATTGTTCCCTTGTTCACCTCAAAGGAGAAGGAGTAGTTGCGGGAGTAGCTGAATTCCTCCACTACTCCCAAGGCTATGGAGTGAAAGGACTATCCTCCATGTTAAGGGAGCCATCAATACTCTCTGAGGATGTCTGTTAGAGAGGAGATTGGACACTTGGATCCACCAAGTGGTGGGTCGACCGACCCCTAGTTGGAAGGATCATCCTGACCCTTTTTATCCTAGAGTGTTGAGCATACACTTAGAAGCTATCCCTAGTTGCAACTCTTGTGGAAACACATGTTGTAACCTTTGACAATAGCTCTCTTGGACCTCTTCCCCTCTTCTCCTTCATCCCATTTCTCCTCACCTTAAATGCAACACCCTCTAGCCTTCTCTATGTCTCCCAAGACCATGGCCCCACTAGCATAAATGCCACTACTCTCTTAGTGAAGGACCTTTTCAATCATGAGGGAGACCTGTTCGAGAAGCTAGAGGTCACTATGGAGGCCATTGTATTCGAGGTAGAGCCCTACCGTGCCACTGATGCCCACCTTTCATGAAGAACCATAAGGGCATTGGTGGTAGGCTAGATAAGAAAGGTGTCTTGTTCCCTTGTTCACCTTAGAGGAGAAATAGCTGTGGGAATAGCTAAACTCTACTATTCCCTCAAGAGCATATGGTGAAAGGTTAATCCTTCATGCTCAATAAGCCTTGGTGAGGATGACTATTTGAGAAGAGAGTCATGAAAAAGATCCTTAGCCCGAATTGCACACTTAGAACCAACAATGGGGCACGAGGACCTCCTCCCCTGACCTTTTCCTTAGATAGCTCAAACCTCCTCACAAATAAGCTAGGCACCAAGCTAAGCCCACTTGATCTTTATCATTGTAACTTATGCCTATGATTCACTTAATAAAATGAACACAATTTGGTTCTGCTGGTGTGTTGCCACCAGCAGGATACCTGCACTTCATGTTTCCCTGTCTTTGCAATGCAGAACACTCAAGAACCCAAGTGGGGGGGGGGGGTCGGTCGACCCCCAACTATGCCCCTGAGCTTCGCTGAACATACCACGGCATAGCACATGACCTGAGACATTGGCATGATGAAAGTTGGCCCAAGGAGGGGGTCGGTCGACCCTCACGTTGGCGGCCAACAGGAAACCAAGTTCGCAGGTGTACCTTTCCAAAGAAGGGGATTTAGATGGCAGCAAAGGGCACACCCATGTGGGGTCGGCCGACCCCACCTGGGACCCATGGACCCACCAGCCAGCTTCGCCTCATCGACAACAGCTTTCCTGACTGGTTTGCCACTTCTACTCCCCCTCTGTTCTTTCATTTCTACTTCTATCTTTTATTTGCTTTCCTTAAATAAAATAAAAATAAAAACAAGAAGACTTGCATCTGAGAACAAAAAGTGACATGATTTATGAGACTTAAAAGATAGAAGCGTCACAAAGTCTAATTCTTGTATATGCTTATACTTGTAGGTCACATATCTTGATAGGAATATCATATTGACTAAGTTGTTGATAAATGTGATATAGTTCTTGGCTCATGATTCATACCTTTTCTATTCAAAGTGCTTAGAGATTTATTTTTGAAAAAGTCATAAAACCATAGTGTCACTTACTCCTCAATGGTGATAAATTCCTACCACGGCCAAATACACTTTACAATGTTGCAAACCTTCCACATATGCTATTTGCTTTGTGTTGAGTGTGGTCAAATCTTGTGACCCTTGTTTAGAGACTTACCATGCTCCTAAGATCAAGATTACACACACCATATATATGCTGCTCCTACCCTGGGAGTACGCATCCATATTCATATGCTACTTCTATCCTGGAAGTACGCATTTCCATCCATACCATAATTTTTGTACTACTTCTACACTGGAAGTACGCACCTCCATATCCACCATCTCCACCAAATAGGTTACTCCATGCTCTAAGTGTTAGAAATTCTCTCTAAATTATCATTTGGTAGATGAGACACAAAATCAAAGGCTAGGCAAAATAAGCATATGTTTTCATGGACACATCAAAATCCATCAGTCCATATAAAAAAAAGAAGAAAAAAAGGAAAAAAAGAAAAAAAAAAGAGAGAAAAAATGCTAGCCTTGTCTCAATAGAGAATAGAAATTAGAAAGAGAGAGATCTTGTCAAATAGAGGAGCAATCTAGTCCACCACCATACATTCTATTCCATACCACATACTTGCACATCTTGATCTGGGAGTATGACACTTCTCTACAAGGATCCAAGTTTTTGACCGCGCAACATATGCAAAGTAAGTATGCCATCTCTTTTCATCCCTACCTTGAGCTCCACATAAGCATGTTTAGAAGTAGGATGAAACATAGAAGGCAACTTTTATCATATGCCTTGGTGAGGAATCATACACCACTTGAGTGACTTGAGAGTACTAATTAAGGAGTAAGAATGACTTATGTGCTTTCTTTTTGAAAACCATTATCAAAATCTCTAAGTACTAATGATATGAAAACGGGAAGATGACTTTGCTTTGAGAACTGTTCCATTTTTCAACATCTAAGGATATATGCTAGACAGTACCACATAACTCACTTGTATGAGATATGTCTTGAGTAAAGCTTTGTGTTTGCTAATATCCTAAAAATGTCTTAGTCATATTTTATCTTTCTCTCTAACCTTTGCTCGAGGACAAGCAAAGACTTAAGTGTGGGGGATCTTGTTGAGAGTAGCTATACCCTATTTTTATACCACTAAAACCGTCAACAAGGGTCATATTTTGGGGATAACACCATGCCAGTAAGTAGTGACATAGGTACAATTGACTTGGTTCCAGATGTACATGTCATTATTTGGGTGCAGGTGCAAACAGACACTTCTCAGTGTCCGGAAGCTCCAAGTGAAGGTAGAACAACCAACCAAGATGGCCAATGGACAAACCAACTTCATATTCATCAATGCCATGGCCTCTGAAGACAGTGTGCAAAAGATGAGCTCAATGGTCAGGTCGGCCGACCTAACATTTGTGGGCCCAGTACCACCATTGTGCTTAGAATTGCATGTTGAAGCTACCTGCAAAAGATGGCCCTTTGGTTCCACCAAATGTAGGTTGACCGACCTAGCTCTAGGGCCCTCTCAGGCACTACCAGAACACCAGGATCCTCCCAACACAGTCCCAAGGAAGTACCACCTTTGGATCACAAGTGTGCTACCTCTCAACGATGCAAGATGAAGCCACACGGACCCATGGACCCACATGTCAAGCATCCAAGGTGATCAGGGGGTCCCACCACTTCATACCCACACTAAAGATGGTGGAGAGGGCCCACAAGCAAGGGGGATGGCCCCACCTAACAAGTGTAGGTCGATCGACCTACATTTGGTGGGATCTCGGGCCAATCTTTCTCCAACCGACATTGCTAACCTTCTAGAAGTCAAGGGTGGTCCCACCTATCAGTTGGATGGGTCGGCCGACCCACTTATTGGGCCCATCCAGGTCGGTTGGCACTCCCCTGACTCCCTGCACGCTTCCCATGTGGTGGTTGATCCCTACCATCCATACAAGATCGGTTCTAAGGCGGTTTGATCCAAGGGATGAGGTGGAGAGGCACACGGATTGCTGATGTGGCGGTGGAGTAGCCTCTACTCCACCTCCCCCTATAAACACCCCCTAGAGAGCCTAGTTTAGCATGAAACATTAGGAGAAAGCCACTCTCTAGTATCTTAGCTATGTTAGAGGGAAGAGAGTGAGGAGTTCCAAGAGGAGTCCCGGCCTGTCGGGAGTCTTCTTCTAGGAGCGCCTCAGCAGATGCTTGTCTTCTAGTAAGTCTTCTTTCTAGTTGCCTTTCATTCGAGTACTTTCTAGTATTTACTTTGTCTTAGTTTATCTTAAGTATACAACCTTTCTACTGGCATATTGCTTTACTTTTGTGAAGTGCTTAAGGCTTTTGCAAAGCCAAGAGTAGTAGGATTAGTGTAGACGTGGTGTCTAGACTAAGAATACCCTTGTGGACTTCTTGTCGCACTCGAAGAACGCTAGTTGTGAACGTGACAGGTCTCTTCTGGACATTAGGAGTTCTCTTCGTTGTGTTGTAGGCAAGTTGCAAATAATAGTTGGTCTGCACTGGTAGCCGCCTTGGGAAGTGTTTTGCCACACCCTTTTCGCCTATCGGTCATAGTAGGCAGGTGAGTTAACCCTCGCGTATACTTAGGATAGCTTAGCCAGAATCCAAGTACTAGGAAGACATCTCTATCCTATTACCATAGACCCTTTGTTTCATCCCTGGACGACCTTGAGCCTAGTTAGTCCACTTCTCGTTCCCTGTAGAAAATTCGATACCTGGAATACTCCCGGTGAAGTGCTACATTGACAGCTGTCCGCTTGCGGTATATCCGTTTGCCACATCTGGTGTCAACAGGCGGGCACTTCCCTACCGTACCTTATGTTTCCAGTGGCTCGGGCGAGGATCCAACGCGGTCTACTGCAGGATGCTTCTACACTACTCTAGGGTTCGATCAGTTGGGATTAGATCGGACCTTTCTATTGGAGCACATGCCATTGGCCTTATATTCTCTAGAGGGCAGTGGGTGTACAAATTTTGTGGTTTCAAGGGGTTCTCCTAGAGTTTCTCACCCTTGGCTTTGGTCTTCCTTCGACGCCACACGTCCTTTTTTGTCATGTAGCAGAGGGCGACACTGGTACACTCGTCCATTAACAACCGTTGCCGCTGGCTGGAGCTGACCGCGAAGTGTTGTCTGGCGCCGTTGCGCCTTCGTGTGGCTTCTTCGGTACGCCGGCTTGGAGATCACACTGAAAAGATATCAAATAAAAGGAACACTAGCAGGCACTCTCGCCAAACAAGGCTTTGAAGATTGCAGAGGAACACTCCAAAGAACGTAGGCTTACAAATTCTTCACCGTCAGAATAGACAGTTGAAGATGTCGGACACTATTGTATTGTAGACAAAAGAAGAGGTCGAGATCTCTACATCAAAAGTCAGCCAACTGTTTTCTCTGATAAGCACACCAAAGGCCAAGATCTGAAAATGATCATCAGATATGACAGAACAAAATTTCACTGACCTTTCACTGACATTGTCGAGGTAGGAAGAAGCCGGAGAGACTTATTCCAAAGTATTGTTGTCGCCAACACCTCCTTGATGATACCGAAAAACAAATCTTGGATCAACGAAGATCTAGAGACCTAATTAAAATTACGAAGGAGAAGGAGATCGGGTCCCTGCTCCTCTATGCACCAGCGATGATGACGGCAGCGGCGGTAGAAAGAAATAATAGTAACGTGGTCCCGGGCAACTAGCATTCCACCCCAATGGTTGGCCATACCATCACGATTCATCATAGAAAAGAATATAACTTAACTATTCTCTTTAACAAGCCAGGAATCGCCCGCTTCTCAGGGCTTCGGCCACTGTTTGGGCATTGTTCGGAACCGTTCATTTTTCTTTTTTTTCTTTTTCTATTTTTTTTTTGTTTTGCTCCTTTTTGTGGATATTTTTCCCTCTAAAAACTGGCACGGCGTAGCGCGCCTATCATGCTAGTATACCTATTTACATAACAAATCTTATGGTAGGTCGCAAATTAAGGAAATTCATGCATACTCCGCATTTCATGACGAGTTATGAAAGTACAAGAAAGCTTTCTACATATATATTTTTTTGACCGCGCCTTGGAAACGCAGTGGTAAAGTCTAATTTGCATTTTGAGAAAGTTAGGCGCTTTGGATTTGCTAGAATCAGCCCAAAAGCCAATTTTAGGTGCGAACGGTGGTGCTTTGGCAGGCACCATTCAAAGAGCTTTTAGCATGTGTGATACTACGTCATTGGTCATAGTCGGTGCACTTGGTGCCCGTAGACGCGTAGTCCGTCGGTTACGCCACGCTTAATTATTGCGCTACAGTGAACTAGGACAGCATGAAGTCAGAGTCGATACGATACGACAAGTCATGTGCATGAATATACATGAAGACCTGAGGACTCGTTAGACAGTCCGTGTGGCGTAGTCAAGACGACCGACCGACCATTCGACCGACTTTTTTGAGTGATGTAGTACTGCGTCGGATGGGATTAGGATTAGTATGGAATTGAATTTGGATATCCCTAGCTGTTTACCACGTTTCAATTCGAATCCGAATATAGATACAAATACAAAACGGGCATGTTGAATTTAGATTCGCATTTGGATATATATATATTGAAGATAACATGTAGATTTCCTTATAAAATCAATGTTAATGCAGGTAACATATACTTCCTCTCCGTTCCAACGCTTTGAAGGAGAGCAGTGCATCCCTCTCAACAGCGATACATGGAAGGAAGCTGGTGACGTTGCAACGTATAGTAGTATAGGACTATAGGTCGTCACGCAAATGGGTCATAACGTCGGTGTCAACTTTTAGCTTGAATGACTAGTCACTTTCAGCAGGTACTAGTGTCGTGTAATTGCCGCTGGTGCTTCACGCAAGCATCGTGTTGTGAACTCGTGATGCTGGAGCAGGAGCATCACGCAACAGGGGATCGGAGGTCGATGTTGGAGCAGTGAGTCACCATGTCGTGTAATTGCCGCTGGTGCTTCACGCCAGCATCGTGTTGTGAACTCGTGATGCTGGAGCAGGAGCATCACGCAACAGGGGATCGGAGGTCGATGTTGGAGCAGTGAGTCACCAGCAGATGCTGAGATTCTTTGCTTATACCTCACGGTTCTACTGAAACAAAGTTCAGACTTCAGAGTAGTCGTCGTCATGTCAGTTCACTTCAAGTTCCTGTCAGACTAATGCATGCTCAATACTAATCCATCCGAATATTATAGGCCACCGGTTTTTCAATGATGATGTTCAGTTGTGTTGAGAGTTCACATTCTGTTCATAACGCACAACGCATAGCTGAAGATTATTTTGTCAAAGAAAACGCATTTTCATCTTGCTATGTTCTCAGCTATCTGATTTTAATTTACAAGATATCTCTGACTCTCTAGAGTTTTCAATGAGAAGGGTCACCATTTATCATTTATTTTTTCTTAGAATCTTAGGGTAGTCATTTTTCATGTTGTTGTGCTCTTGTTTAATTCTCTTCTGGGGATGCGGCAGATGATCATATACTTTTGTATATCCAAACGCCTTACACTATCCAAACGCCTTACACTACTAGGAAACGTACAGATTTTTACACCGGGCAAATAATATCAACTGAGGTGGGCAAATAGAAAAACAGAATTAACTAATGTTCTTTTATAAGTCACCGGGGGATGAACTATCTCCACCTGAATTTTCATTCAACAACCACGACGACCACCACCACAACAACACCACTTAACAGACTCAAGGATAAGCCTAGACGAAAGCTAAAAAATGCGAACCGATCGTCGATATGTGCCACCGCCCAATAGTATACTCGCCGGTTTCGCCATGACCATTGCGCCCTGCACCACTCCTCGTAGCTAAGCCACTCCGCTGCCGCCCTCCATCTGAGGACTGACCAGCGGTGTTTCTTCAGTACAAAGATTGCAGACAACACGGTTGTAATCTTCAAGATACATGTTCTTCGCGATTTCTGGTGCTTAATCTATCTACATATAGCAATGTTGCATGCGCTCCGCCACATATCCCCTTGGGGCCATACGAATCAGGCTGGACCGATACACAAATCACTGACACCCATAGGCTTTGAAGGACCGGTAACGGCGACCAGATGGGGGAGGGGGGGTTTGAATGGGAGCCTCAAATTTCTTTGAAAACTTTTGGTTCTTAGCTCGACAAACAACCCCAAGAAGCAATACACAAAGCGGTGATGATCATGACCCTATTGAGAGGATGGATGTTCTCTAGGAACACAGCGGATCATCACAAGAGCAGCGGAACAAACGAAAATCTAATCGGAGTCCGAAATACGGGGCAAATAGCGAAACTGTTACAGTAACGGACAGTCCGCTACAGTAACCCCGGACAGTCCGCTACGACATTGCTACGATACCCCCCCCCCCCCCCCGTTATGGTAACCGCAGATGACCCCGCATGCTGCTACAGTAAACTACAATGAATCCCTCATTGTCTTGTGACTACCTTTATCTAAATCATCCACTTAGATCACAAGGTTAGTCCTAGGTTTCAATAATTAGCCAAAACCAAACTAGAGACTTTCATCAACCCCTCTCTATTCTATGTTTTTAGGAGTGAAGCTACAAGGGAGCACACGAGGAAGAAGCTACCGAGGAATAGCAAGGATTGGACAACCGGAGTCTACCTGAAGACGAAGTCTTACGACCACACAAAGGAACTACTCGAAGACTACTACGACGAGAAAATATTGGAACCACGACATCATAGTACCGCTATAGTAGAAACTCTGATATTTGTTGTCAGGCCAATGGCCCAAGCTGTGTAAACATATATGAACCTTGTAACGTGTTTTCCCCTAGATTAATAAAAGTATGGTTTTTGATATCAATCTTGTCTCAATTGTGCGTATCACCTACTGATCCCGGGAGTGATACATGATACACAGTGGACCCTAAAAATTAGGGGCTGACAGAGTGGTATCAGAGCCATACTTGGACTGTAGGACGAAGCCTTAGCATGGATGTTAGATAGAAATATTTTTCTAAAAATCTATTTTCAAAAATTCTACTCTTACCTCATGTTCTGTTTCAAAAACAATTTTTCTCTCTATTCTTATCCCCTTCAAAATATATGAGTGGATAGAGCGATATAGAAATTAGTTCTTATGACTTGGAGTGACCCTAGACAATAGGTACGCGAAGAAGAACGATCGATGCTTGCTTGCTTGTTTTCTTGCATGCTTTAGTTACAGTCACCCCTTCTGTTCCTTCCTCTTTTCTCACCCCATGCTTTTGACCCTTTTCCTTCCCTTGTGCTTTTCCCTCTCACCCCTTCTTAGAGCGGATGGGATTACCAGATATAATCAAGAGATAAAATTAATAATAATAATAACAAAATAAAAAACTCCTGATGACAAACGCTACGTGACAAAGCGTCTGCAAACGCAGCGCATGCCGCCGCGCTCTCTCTCTCTCTTCCTTCCTCTTTTTTTCTCCCCTCCTCTTTTCCTTTTCCCTCTCCTTCTTTTCCCCTCTCTTTCTCTCTGCTGCTGTTGTCCCCTCAACATCACTCTGCTGTACCCCATCGCCGCACGATCGTCACCGACGCCCGTGCTGTCCCCTCCTACGTCGCTCGAGGCCACTATCGCCACGATGCCGAGTAGTGACCACCGCCCCACAATGCCACTCGTGCTGTCACCTCACGCCGAAAGCTGCTGCTACTGTTCCTCAGCACCCGATGCCGCGTTGTCACTGACGATGGCGCGCACCCGCTCCCCGAACCTCGCCGTTGATCGCCTGTAAAAGCCGACCCCGAGCTGCCCCGTTTGCATCAAGACACCCCACATTCAACGCTAATCACCCACCTAAATGCCCTGCTCAAGTGCTAATTCAATCCAAGAAAACAAGAGGAAGCCCTAGAAAGGTGCCACTAGCCGGAGATTGTTGAAGAAAATATCAAGAAGAAGAAGAAGAAGAAGAAGAAGAAGAAGTACCCCGTCAGAAGCGAGAAGTGAAGCCCCCTCAAGATGACCTTATTTGGAGATGAGTTAGTCGATTTCATCTTCACCATCGAGATCATCATGCTGATAGGATCCCTAATCCTACTCTTCCTTGTAATTCGCCCGCTGCCTTATGAGAGGCCACGAGATAAATGGTGAAATGGGAAGGATGAAATGAAATCCCCAGAATAAATTGGTGCCAGTATTATTTTAAGAAGTTTGGATGCAAATTAAAAAGAAATGGAGAAGTCAGTACAATAGGCCCTAGCCGCCTCGTTATCAGGAAGCCACAGTGCGCCACAAGCCACCAAAGACCACGCACAGTCGTCAAAACTACACCACCCGCCACAGTTATATCACTGTGCAGTGGAACCCACCTCCCTCATTTCCTTCCACCACACACCTCAGGACAGGTCAAAGCGTCCCAAAGAAGCCTCACCGTCGACCCTCAATAAAAGATGGACCTCTCCACCCTTCATCACCATCCCATTCCAACCATCCCGTTGCTAGCCTTCCACCCGTTCCTTCTGCATCCGCAACTACATCCCTTACACTCCACCAACCTCTACCACCAAAACTACCACCAACCCCTTCCACACCCATGGAGATGAACAAAACTGTCTGGGTTAGCTGCAACTGCATCCACACCCCAGGATTTCCCCAACTCCTCTACACCACCATGCAAAGATTAGGCATCCAAGATCGCCCTGAGTATGAAGGCCGTGAATATGAAGAACATGGCACCGAGCGCTGTGAAGTCACCATCTACATCGACCCGAGCAAAGACTACCCCAACATCATCGCCGACGAATGGAGTACCACCGCCACCGGTTTTCGCTTCACCGACACCTACCAAGCCATCGCCCGCAAAGCTCTACGTCGCCTCTGCAAGCTCTATCAAGGACCCATCAACCTCATGCCCATGAAGTTCTTCCCGCCCGAAGAGAAGAACGATCCGTTCTGGATCGCCTGCCTGGAAGCCCTGCAAGGACAAGACGCCGACCCCACAACGAAGCACCTGACCGACTACCTGCTTGCCCTCAACGAGCAGTACGATCGTCAAGCCACCGCATTGAGGACCCAGATCCGCCGAGCCGAAGAAGCCGAGCTCTACTCCTGGACGCTCCATGTCCGGTACGCCCAAGCTCAAGCCCGAGCCGCCTAAGCAGAAAGTCGCGAGACCACCATCGCTGAGTACCTGAAGACCATCATCGACCATTATACTGAAGAGTTGAAGTGCGCCTTCCTTATCACCAGGCCTAGGCGCAGGATGTTCGCCATGCACGGGAATGAACCCGCGATCCTCGAAGGAGACCCCATCCACCCTCCGGAAAGAAGACAAATTGACCCTATGTTACCACCAGCACCACCCTCGTCCAGAGATTTCGACGCCGAGCCCATTCTCCCACTCAGCCAACCTCCGCCAGAAGAAGAAGCAGATCCCACCGCCAGCACCATCGAAGACCCTGGAACCCGCCGGAATGAAGCCTCACTGTCCGATGTAGACTAGTACTCCTAGGGAGTTGTACTCGTAGTTAGCACCCCCCTCCTCCATGTTGTATCCCCCTGTGGCAATCAAAAAAAAATTGTGTTCAGCTCGCGATCTCATGACATGCATTAGCAAGAACAAGGGTGCAACATAAAACCAAGAAGATAAATAAGGGCGCTCACAAGAATCGAGAATACACTACGGAAGAATAATCACAGCTGAGAAATAATATAATACAATAGAAGATTTAAGGATAAATCTTCTAAGTGGGGTAGATTGGAACCGTATGGAAAAAAAAAAGAAAGCACCGACCAGATAGGGCGTAATCTACTGAAAAGGCAGCAAAGATGTGAATTTCAAGACGAAGAGATAGAACCCCAAAAAGGCATGGAATAGGAAAATGGCACCACAAAACCTAGAAGCGTGACAGCTCAAAGAAGTGACTTGCAAGAAGCTAAAATATCAAGATACGAGACGATGAACAGCACACCAAGGTCTCCATAGCTCAGAGAAAAGGGGCAGTACAAAAGCACGAAGACGCCATAAGACCAAGATCTTGATGCTGAAAGAAGGCTAGAAGATCAAATCTTCTAAGTGGGGTAGCCCCAGAGAAGATTTCAAGATTTTCAAGGACCAAATAATTAGGTGATGATTTAAGAAAAGGGGAGCAACAGCGGGACGACGAAACCCTCCAGAGGACAGTGCAGTAAGGCAGAAGAAATCTCTCTCTCTAGGTTTTCCCCTTCCCTCTAGGTTGCTCTCTCTAGTTCTGGAATCTCGGGGATGAGATTCTTCTAAGTGGGGTAGATCTGTAACACCCTGTGTTTTGTATCATTATAAAATTCACTAAAAATTTAAACTTTTTAGAGTTTACAACAAATTAAAACTTGACTAATTTATTTTCCTGCAAAACCAATTTTCTTAAATAAAATCCTTTCTAGAAACCTTGCACCAAAAATTCACCATATAAAAATTAGGTTGCATGTTTGCTTGCTTGTTGTTTGAATGCCGGCTGGTTTGTTGGCTTGTCCCTAGAATTTAATTTGGCACTCAATAATTTTTCCTTGACATATCTCATCCAAATATATATCTTTTCCTTGAATTTCTTTCCATCCCGTCCTTGATTCAACACCTTTTGCAAAACATGTATGTGTATATACGTATGCATATACATGCATCTTGCATCGTCACCTTGCCTGTCTATTATCTACGAAAGAATCATGCATATATACATATATATACATGCTCTGGGAATCACAAATACAAGGCAGAACTGTGTACTCCTCCCCTCATTCCCGAACGGGCCCAGCCCAACGCTGCCCTCGGCCCAGCACGACGATAACCCACTCGGCAGCAGCTCAGCCAGCCGGAGGAAAATTTGGAAGGACCCGGTCTTTCCTTCATCTGAAGAGACCTCCCTCCTTGCATGACACGTACATGTCCACAATTAGACCTTGATACATCAAGATCCTGCGACCAAAAAGCAATACAGCAACATCGACTTAGGCGCTAAGAAGTACGATTTTGTCGGTGAGGGGCATTCGTAGGGGCGTCAAAGACGCGTGCACCAGGATGGACTGACCGTGCGTAGCGACGGTGAAGATTGGGTCCGTAGAGCTGTCGAAAAAGAAACGTGCCGACGACCGAATGATTCTGAGTTACCTCTTTATCCTTCCATCTGAAGCGACAGCAGCCAGCATCTACGGCGGCGGGCACGCGCTGTGACGATGGCTGCCGGAGCATGACCTCCGGGAGCGGTGTGGCGGCGGTGTGCGCTGTGGACGTGGAGGCCGGCCACCGGCGCGACGGGGAGGCGGCTCGGAGTGTCGCCTGCCGTCTGAGAGGCTTGGCGACAAGCCACAAAGCGAGGTGCTTCCTCCCCGGAACAGCGCCACCCAGCCACGCGACGAGCCAACGACTGCCACCGCCGTCCGGCCACCCCGCGTCCGTCCAGCACCTCCCCTCTTTCTCTTTTCCTCCGGATTAAGCCATTAAGGCCTGTTCTTACAGGAGTAGAAGATCAAGATGAGAAAACGCAGAATGAGTGACCTGTTGTTGTCATCATGAATTCATTACCTATTTACCATAGTACTCATCTTTGATACAAGTTGCTATTGTTCTATGAGACCTGCAGCTTTCAGTTTGCAAATTCAGTATCTGTTCTATGCTGTTGGATCAGAACCTCAGGATCAAAACTAGTGTATCTGTTATCAGTTAACAGAATCCATATGTGAAAATTATGGGTTGCTAGCTGTGCATGGCAATACATGTACATTTTAATTCCTCGGACCCTCATGGATGACGAGCATGCTGCATGCTAAACCAAAGATGCCATATGTATTTCAGTTAAAAATTTACAATGTGCATACATCTTGTGCCATTTGGACGGCAACTCTTACAAAGCAATTTCAGAACAAAACCATCGTCTAAGCTAGACTGAAGAATTTGTACACTGATCTACTTGGGTACTTTGCAACCTTTGCGAGATGATCATGGGAACATTGCTTGGCTGCACTCCACCAGCACCTGATAGATTCAGAACAACCTTTCGACGTTCACTGTTCGTTGAACAACTCAAGACATCAAATTCAGCTATCTCATCCGGGGATGTCTCATGCTTTAGTCCTCCAACAACTGAATTCCACATTGCACTTCAGTACAGTTTCCATTGAAATTCTGATGCTGCTAATAAATCTTTGGGCTCAAAAGTTTATATCATTGTCCTCAAATGCTGTAAAAGCAACAATGATTCCTGAAATGAAGTAATACCGAAATCAAATTTGGGAAGATGGACATTTGTGCACCAGGAAAGAACAAATAAGTAGCAAGATAAAAGGAAGAAAAGCCACGCTCCATGGGGTCCAACAGATCTGGCCGAGCGCCGCCACGCGCCACCTCCTCCTGTTAAAAACAAAATACAAATTTGTTTGCCGAGCAGTTCCTGTTACAGAAACCATTGCTGACCCTGCTCTCATTGCTTCATTTAACAAATTTACCTACTGCTCGGAGCAGTTGATACTGAGAATTGGTGGTACTAAAGATGCAAGTACACATTTTGTATTAGATAGTACTGGCCGTGATGGCCTTACATACTGTCATGGATCAAACGCTGGTGATGAAAAAAGGGAAAAGGCAAGCACAAGCAAATTTGCTAAAATGGTTTGACCATATAGCAGTATATCAGTAGCAGTCAACAAGGAGACATTTTGCCGCGCCTTGCTTATATCAAGTTGCAAAATGCTTGAATGTTACCGCATGTATCAGTAGCAATGAACAAGGAGACATTTTGTTTATAAGCAGCTAATGTGTTTACGAGAACCTAATATATATACAACTGAATAATAAAGAGAAACAAAAGTAGACATGTTCATCATTTGACTAGATAGCAGTACATCAATACCAATGAACAAGGAGATACATCATCGGCTCCTTGCTTACATCAGGTTGTTCAAATCTAAAAGCTTGAAGTAAGAGATTTGTAAATGCTCCTCAGATCGGTGGAAACAACGTCAGCGAATGGTTTCAAACACCGGTCCCCTGCAAAAGTGTTTCCAAGTTCAGGTTACCAAAGGGTGATGAAAACAGGACAATTGCTAAGTATGATTAATTTTCACACTATGATCTAATTTTTCACACTATCCCACCAGAGGGAGAGTTCACTTTTACAACATATATGGGTTCAGATTCACACTCACACTAACTTAGGAAATTCACACTTCATAATGAAATTACTAACTGAAACAGGACATGTAAATTGCAAACTGAAAGCAAACCGAGCGCATTGAAATTACTAACTGAAACTGTGAAATTATTAACTGAAACTGCTGTTTGCCTCGGATGAAAAAACCCATTCCAACACTGACTATGGTTGCTTTTGAGGATTCCCAATTAAGCATGCGGGCGTACCTCGGAGCCGCGGTGGCCGGCGAACAGGTGCGCTGGCCGGCGGAGCGCATCTGTGTCAAGCCCAGGCCATCGAGGTCGCGGCGGCTGGCGAGCGGGCACACCGGCTCGTCCGAGAACGCGGGCCGGTCTCCATGGGATCTACCTAGGCAGAACGGGTAGAGCGCCGCCTCCTCCTGTCTGCCCATGAGCTCCAGCACGGCGACTCCGCCTCTACTCGAGCTTCGACATTCTCGAGCCCGCGTACAGACGGCCTCCAGCACGGCAGCACGACAATCCCGCCGCCGCTCTAACTCCGTGCGACGGTCTCCAGCACAGCGAAACCGGCCTGATGGTGGCTTCCGATGGAAGACGTGTCTACACAAACGGCGTGTGTTGACGTGTCGCCGCCAGGGGAGCTGAGCTGAGGCCGAGCACGCGATGAGGACACCTGGGATTACTGCCCGCGACACTCGAGGCTTGGGGCCGTCGCTCGTCGCGCCGGAACAGAACGCCGACGCGCGCTGACAAGTACTCGCCCCCGAACTGCACCTTGAACAGCGAACGCCGCCGAGAGCCCATGGCACTGCTCCGAAGCAGCTGCCGCACTCGGCCACGACGCCACCCAGGTCACCACGCCGCTGCAGGAGTCGCCCAGCCGCCGAAGGCCGCCATGCTGGAGCCATGGTAAGCCACGCTCGTCTGCTGCCCGCGCCGCGGAGGCCAAGAACGAGCAGAGCCGAGATCGTCGCGCCGCAATTTGCCGCCCCTGCTCTGTTTCCCCGCTCAGCGCCACCGGGGCCTAATCCCGCTGCCGCCCACGCCACGTCGGAGCCAGCAGCTCCGCCGTGCACGCTCGCCGCGAGCAGCCGCGCTCTTGCCTTGATCCGCCCTGCCCTGCTGTTGCTGACGCCCCATCCTCTCCATCTTCCTCTCTCTCTCTCTCTACCTCCTTTCTCTCTCTCGAGCGGACGCTGGATGGAATGGGGAAGAAGACGGACAGCCAGGCAGCCAATGCTATCCTTGCAACGAGGACACCACCTCCCCACATGGCAGTACCTCATCGCCCTTCTCCTTTTCTCGGTGCATCTGGTGCACGTGAACTGGAGAGGCAAAGCCACCTGGTCTACTGATCGGCGTATTGGTCCACGAGCACAGAGCCAGTCAGCCAGGCCCGCAGTCTGGACCCGCGCGGTACCCGGTAACGTGTACAAGGAGGAGTGAAAATATATTTTCTATGCATAAAAAAAATTCCCAGAAAATTTCTAAAATAACTAGGTACACCCTACATCCTACCCAAATATTTTCACTCCAGTTGCATTTATACATTTTCCATGAAAATTCCCCAAAGTTTATTCCAGATATATTTAAATCTATCGCATCTTCGAAAATTCATGTCTCCTTCATCCTAGCTCCAAATAATCCCATTCCACTTCCTAAACTCTTCTATAATCATGCTCTATTTATTCATGCCATTTGTTCTATTATTTAGTGCCACTTAAATTCTAGTTTTGTTTGCCTTGCTTTTATAAAATAATTAGTAACGCGTAGTAAAGGCCCTTCGTCGGAATTGGTGGTCGATCTCCAACATTCGTGTATGCGCATCTACCATGACACGTACCCGAATATGTCCACACCCAATCACCTAAAATGGATAGACAGTAGCTTATAATTGACCACAACGCACGACTAGACCCTATGTATAAATACACCTAGGGCTATTCGTCAGAGTATGGCTAACCACCCCACCTCTGTCTATTCTAACCAAGACACCTACATATACAACTGCGTATGTGCCGTTAACCGAGGACCTATGGAGACTAGTCGAGTCCATTTATGATAGGTTAGTTAGGTTAACCTCTTTTAGGTCCACATAATAATGTGGTCTGGCTAACCTAACCCGAAGGGACCGTCTCATTGGGTGGACTCCCTTCGACTATGTCATACTTCAGATTGACATAGTAATGATGACCTTAGATAACCACCAATCGTCTGATAAGGCTAGACTTATTAGGAACGACTGTTCACCCATGATGCTATGGTTGTCATTTTCTTGTTTGAGCCCTACTGCTTGACAATGCTAAGGAAGCGTAAGATAGAAGACGTGGAGAACCTGAAGGATCTCTGAAGCACCACTAAACCAGGACAAAGGAACCAGGAGCATCAGAATCGAATCCTCAGATGTGCTCGTCATTGAATAGAGGCAAGTCCTAATCCCCACCTATCCCCTACATTAATTACCAGCCCTTTAATTACTTCCCTTCTGCCACCTCTATACTTTGCTAGCCTCCACCATTCACCCACCATACCTACCCTACCAACTAATATTAACATATACTACTTATTAAATCCTCATTCATGAATTAATACCATTTTATGATGAATTGTGAGAATTGTTTATGATAATGTGATTTATGAGAAGGTATTGGTTACCTTGATGAGATTTGAGAATTATGAATTTGAGGATAATAACTATGGAACTTAAGTTGGTAAAATTGGACTAACCCTGACAGGGGGTGAGTGAGGGGTAATTCATGTGGTATGGATTACCTTGGCAGGTTCGCGTAGTGAGGGTTCCTGTTGGGAGATACTCGCCTCGGTCACATAAGGACCAGTTCATTTACCATCCCGCCTAGCCAGAAATTACGTACAGCCACATGTCTGTATGGGCAGACTGGATCTCACACCCCGCTGGATTGAAGTATAATTTCGTACCTAGGAGGCCGGTGTAGTCAGCGGACTATTAGGAGACGACACGGGGAGAACGGCCCGTGGTCTGGTTGGCGTGGTAGCTATGTGATCTTCCACGTTAAGTTTTGGGTTTTATGGTGATGGCCATGTTGTGCACGGATTATATAGATACTTTCACTATGTACAAGGACGACATCCTCCGTAGCACTGTTCGCTACGTACAGGGGTGATGGCCTCCGTAGTTGGTTTTTCCCCTGCGTACAGGGACATCATCCTCCATAGTATGCATTGAAGCTATGGGGATGTTCGTGCTCCACAGGGCAGGCACTGCGTACAGGGGTGATGAGTCACCCTTCGTAGTGTGTTTCCAACCCCTGAGAAGCCGTGGTAGAAATTATATGGATATCTAGGGTGGCGCACCCAAACGGGTACGGGATCTCGTTAGGCCTGTCTAAGCAATGACGATGGTGTCGACTACGTCTATCATGTGGGAAAATTTGTACACCTCTGCAGAGTTTATTGAATCTATTCGAATAGCCACATCTTTGGAATGGGCAACTGCTGGGATGAGGTCCCAAATGATTAGAATTCCACAACTGTGATGGTCTGGTAAGACATGTTTATGTTTTAGTAATTTATAATCAATCCGGGAACTGGTGAGAATGATAATACCCTGCCAGGGCCCAACCTATCTTTTATAACTATTTCAACATACCTCCTTTACCTCCACCTTTACCACTAACCATCTCTGCATAAAGCCTTTCCACCTCTCTCTCCACCCAAAGTTAGGGCTTGCTGAGTACTTTATGTACTCAACCCCTCTCTATTCTATATTTTTAGGAGTGAAGCTACAAGGGACCACACGAGGAAGAAGCTACTGAGGAATAGCAAGGATTGGACAACCGGAGTCTACCTGAAGACGGAGTCTTACGACCACACAAAGGAACTACTCGAAGACTACCATGACGAGGAAATAGAGTAACGCATAAGGCTAGGGTTGCGTCCGCACTCCAAGTTGCCTGTAGGAATGAAACCACGACATCATAGTACCGCTGTAGTAGAAACTCTGATATTTGTTGTCAGGCCAATGGCCCAAGCTGTGTAAACATATATGGACCTTGTAACGTGTTTTCCCTAGATTAATAAAAGTATGATTTTTGATATCAATCTTGTCTCAATTGTGCGTATCACCTACTGACCCCGGGAGTGATACATGATGCACAGTGGACCCTAAAAATTAGGGGCCGACATCGTCGCCGATGGTTTTGAGACAAAACCACCAAACCGCCGCGAGTAGCGTAGTCCATACGCACCCCCCCCCGAGTACACTTGCACTTTTCGATGTCCCAAGTGTCAGCCACCGTGGCTGGCCGCCCGGCCTCCAGGTCCCTCGGTCCAAGCCTCACGTCCGCCCTTTACCGCACCCGGTCCGTCAGCACGGCACGCCCTCCCCTTCACCACACCGCCGACCACCGCATCCGGACTCCACACCTGCACACCACAAGCTAAGAGATACAATTGTTCGACACGATCCGCGTGCCACGGTTAGTTGAACACACCCACACACGTCAATGTGTTGGCATGTTGATAATCGCTCATCACCAAAAACCGCTACACAATGGTTATGAAAAAAAACCATGTATTCGCAGACTTTGATTGTCTGGCTGCATTAGCCTATGTCCAAGTTTATGCAGTGCAATATAGTTGGACAAAAGGCACGAGGCCCATGTGCCAGTCCATGACCCACTATTTTGGCCCGACCTAGCATGGCATAGCACATGCCATGCCGCTTTTCCGGATAGTAGTGCCAGTATGGCACAACCTGATTAAGTGGGAATAGAATCAAAAAGAATTTGGTCATTGCCAGTTTAAGACATTACAACATATCTATTCAGAATTTGATTAAGGGAATACTTTTGGTAAATTTATACATTTGACTAAACATTATAACATATCTATATTGATAGCGTAATACGATTCCATTAAAAAAAAAAACAGAGTCAAGACCATTCCATTCCAGCTTGTCTCCGAACCAAAAACAACCTATGAGGATAGTCTAGGGACTAAGATACATTTTAATAAAATATAAAAATGTTTTAATAAAAGTTACAGAAAACACTAGAATTTTAATGAATTTTCAAAAAAGAATTATAGCAACTAATAAGATTCAAATTTGAAAGCCAAAATCAAGATTTAAAATGTCATGACACACATGTGCTGCAACAAGATCGAGCTCGCATAACTCAAGTTAAGGTTTGAACTAAACACACATTAAAGATATGCGGAAGCACGGTGCAAAGAAAAAAATCTTGATGTGAATGGAAAAATATATGGAATAGCTGAAAAGGTACTCATAAACGTAAAGATATATCATATTATCTATATGAATATTGTGTTAGAAAAATGAACTAGTTATTGTCTATTAAAGTATAATATGTAAGGATTTGAAGTATTTTGCTATATATCGTTAATCCTTTTAAGTTGAGGTACCTTTGAATAATTAGAATCTAGGTATGAAAAATAGGCGAGATTTATTTGGTGGGTTAATCTCACTAATGGAAAGCTTATATAATGGGATCTACATGTCAGCGGGTTAGTACAGTATTTCTCTCTCTTTTCCTTGTCTCCTCTCTTCTCTGACGATGCGCCAGCGCGAGCAGTGCAGCCTGACGATGCGTGTGCGTGGAGGACGACGACTGCGGCCGACAGGCGATGTGAGAGGCAAAGGCAAGCAGCGCGGCGAGATGCGAGCGGCTGGCACGGGGCGAGGCTTGAGTGGTGACTGACCAATGATGGGTGGTAGAAAAACGGCCCTAGGGAAAATCCATTCCCTTTCTCTGGTTTAGGGGAGAAGAAGATTTTCAGAGATTTGAGAAAAAAATAGGGAAAAAGTGTTAGAAAGGGATCTATTGGAGCTTATTTTTCTTGCTTAATTTTAATCCCTTTCACAACAGTTTCTAGGAAAAGAGGATGGAATTTCTGGATCCACTGTAGTGGATGCTCTTGCCACGCAATTTCTGCGCCGAAAAGCAATCAAATCATGCTCTCAGTCAGCGGTCGCCGGGGTCCAGTCCAACTCATAAAGCATCGTCATCCCGTCCTACTGTAAGTGTGGTGTGGACATTCACTCTCCTGTCCCCTGTCTCCGTTCGTCTCCATGGGCGTGACAAGTGAGCAGCAGTGACCATCGACCGCCGCGCACAGCCCGGGAGGCCTCTCGTCGCCGCCGACGGACGCGACCGAGGTAATAAGGATGATCTCGGCCGGAATCCTGTTTCTCCTTCTCGTTGGCTTCGACCACCTGCTAATTTTCTTCATCACCTGCTTCTCAGATCTGCAGGCATCTCTGCGTCCTGAAGTGAAGCTGGACACCCGAAAACCCCATCTCCTCTTTCTCGGTGGGCTGAAGCCTCGCCGCAGTTGAGTTTAGGTAATCTGCTTTGGTTTAAGCCCAAGCTAGTATCTCACATCTCCTCCCGCTTTGTCCCCTGGTTATTATTATATTCAGTCCTAGAATTTCTTCGATGACCAACTCACCTTTCTTCTGTGTTATAATCCCAGGGAGCGTCAAGCATCAAAGGCCTCCTTCACCTCTTTCTCAAAAAGAAGAACAAAAGGCCATCCCTCATCTGGCAGCATCAAAGTGTCATACTGTCGTTGCTCTACTGCTGCTACTGTGTGTGTCCTTTGCCTGGTATGTTCCTCTCTATTTTCACGCCGATCGGTCTAGGAGATCTGTTTTCTTGCATCCAAATTAATTTCTGTGCTAGTCCCAGAAAAGCTGATACAGACAATATTTGTCCATTCATTTCGAAACATATACACAATATTTTTTTACAGCGATATGAAATATAATCTGCAAACCACTAATGTTGTCACATGTCCGATCTGGGGGACACATGTTAATTGGTAACTCTCTGGTATTTTGTCGGCCGTTAATTTGTTCCAGAGTTGAGGTCTTGAGGATTATTATTGGAACATTTCTGCCGCCGCATTTCCTAAAAGAATATTTTTCCTAAAAGACATTAGTGCTGCCACCTAACTAGTTTTGTATTTGTGAAACTCAAAAGTAACCGATTGCTTCTCAATTTCATCTGCAGGGGTTTAGGCAAGAGTTTCTTTGACATAATGAGTGGGATGGAGGCTGCTTTAGCATCTGGAGTGTTGAAGGCTGCAGGTGACAAGCTAGTTTCACTGTTAGCCACTGAGTTTGCTGCCATAACCGGTGTAAAAAGAGATCTCTCCGAGATCCAGGATATATACGAAGAGATTACAAGCTGGCTGTTGGCAGCACGTGACAGATCAATACAGAGTGAGCCACAGTCTCGCTGGGAGGTAAAACTGAAAGATGTGGCTTATGACATCGACGATATACTACAAGAAGTCCAGCTTGAAGCAGAGAAACAGAAGATGGAAAGAGATGATGACAAGAGTGCTATAGCTGGCTGCTTCTGTGCAAAACCAAAGACATTTGCATTCCGATACAAGATGTCTCATAAGATCAAGGCAATCAAGGTGAGATTTGCTGCAATCGTCAAGCAAAGAAGTGATGTCAATACTTTAGTTCCAAGGGATGAACATGTTGGTACTAGGCACAAGACAGTTGGAGAGCTGTCCTGGTTGAGCAAGGTACCAGAGTCCAAAATACCCCGTAGGGATCAAGAAAAGGACACAATCATATCTAAGCTTATAGAATATAATCCTGGAGAGAACAACATGATAGTTTCTATCGTCGGATTAGGAGGGTCAGGCAAAACTACTTTGGCCAAACACATTTGCCATGACCTCAAGATAAAGGAGCACTTTGGAGGTGAAATATTCTGGGTCCATGTGTCTCAAGAGTTTGATGTTCAGAAGCTCATCGGCAAGCTATTTCAAACAATTGTTGGAGATAATTCAGATCATCATCCCCCCGCAGCACATGGTCCAAAAAATCTCCGAGAAGTTGAGCAATAAGAAGTTTCTTCTTATCCTTGATGATGCTTGGCATGAGGACAGACGTGACTGGGAACAGTTCATGGTACAGCTAAAGTGTGGTGGACCTGAAACAAGGATTATGTTAACCACTCGTGATCGAAAGGTTGCAGAAGCTGTGGAATCAAGATATACATTTGAGTTGGCATTCTTATCCGAGTCTGAGAGTTGGAACTTATTCCTTTCTGGGTTGGCAGAGCAAGATTTGAGCTCCGATCATGTACAAGTCGGAAAAGACATTATCAAGGGATGTGGTGGGGTGCCGCTAGCAATTCAAACTCTTGGAGCAGTCCTTCGTGAGAAGAAGCAAATAAGTACATGGAGGGCCATAAGAGAGAATAATTTATGGATGGTTCCGGATATAAATGGCAGAGTGTTTGCATCCTTGAAGTTGAGCTATATTCACTTGGCAGATGAACTGAAGCAGTGCTTTACGTTTTGCTCCATATTCCCGAAGGGCTATGGAATCAAGAAAGATCGTTTGATTGCCCAATGGATAGCTCATGGATTCATCAATGGAATGAATGGAGAGCAACCCGAAGATATCGGAAGAGACTACTTAGATTCTCTTGTAAAAGTCAGGTTTCTTCAGGAGCAGGGATCTTATGGGAGCTGGAATACTGATATATACAACATGCACGATTTGATCCATGATCTCACTCGACAGATACTAAAGGATGAACTGGTGACTTGTGCACCAATTCATGCAACAGAAAAATTTAATCATAGGTATAGATATTTATCTTTGACTTCATTCACTGAGAATGTTGATAAAGGCTTATTTGACAAGGTCCGTGCTCTATATATCTCTGACAGTAAGCCATCTTTTGATACCACAGTGAAGAATAGTTGTTGTATGCGCAGTGTTGTTTTGGACTATGCAATAGATACTCCGTTTCCACTATTCATATTAAAGTTTGAGTATCTTGGGTATCTTGAAATCCGCAATGTTAGTTGTATAACAGTTCCAGAAGCTATCTCGAGGTGTTGGAACTTGCAGTCACTCCATTTTGAGGACTGCCAAGGTTTTGTGACATTACCTGAGTCTGTTGGAAAGCTTCGGAAGCTAAGGACTCTAGAGTTGCGTTGGATTACTGATCTTGAGAGTTTGCCTCAGTCCATTGGTGACTTTTATGTTCTTCAATCCTTGCAACTATATAACTGCAGCAAGCTCCGAGAGATACCAAGCTCTTTAGGCAGAAATGGAAACCTATGTGTACTTGATATAGAGAATTGTTCATCTCTGCAACAACTACCGTCAGACATCTTTGGGGAGTTCAAAAACTTGCGGACTATCAGCTTTAGTGGCTGTACGGGTTTGCAAGACCTGCCAAGCACATTATCCTGTCATACATTGTGTACTCTGAACCTTTCTAGAACCAAAGTCACCATGCTACCTCAATGGGTTACATCGATTGATACTCTAAAATGTATTGATCTTGAGGGATGCAAGGAGCTACGGGAGTTGCCTAAGGGCATAACAAACTTGAAAAGGCTTGCAGTTTTGAACATAGAGGGTTGTAGTAAACTGTGCTGCTTACCATCAGGGTTGGGACAGCTGACCCGTTTAATAAAGCTGGGATTGTTTGTTGTTGGCTGTGGTTCAGATGATGCGAGGATCTCAGAGCTAGAAAACCTTGATATGATAGGTGGTTACTTGGAAATTACCAACCTTAAGTATTTGAAGGATCCAAGTGATGCAGAGAAGGCTTGCTTGAAGCGGAAGAGTAACATACAACGCTTGGATCTGAACTGGTCTTTAAGTGATACCGAAGAAGAGTTGGTTTCAGATATGGAACATGATTGGGGTGTGCTGAACGCTCTTGAACCACCATCGCAAATTAGGAGCTTTGGTATCTATGGTTACAGAGGCCCCTGCTTGCCAGGATGGATGATGAAGCAAAATGATTCTTCACATTGTGAAGGTGGCATAATGCTGAAGCAAACTTCTGCATCCCATTTCCTTTGTTTAACTTGGTTAACGCTAAAAGGATTTCCAAACTTGAGGCATATGAGAGGATTTGTTGAGTTGCCTTCACTAAAGGAACTTGTGCTGGAGGAAATGCCTAATTTAGAGGAGTTGTGGACTACATCAAGTGGTTTTGAGACTGGGGAGAAAGAATTGGCAGCACAATATCCTTTCCCTGTCCTGTTCAGACTAGAGATATGTGGCTGCCCGAAATTAAATGGGAGCCCCTACTTTCCACCATCGTTGGAGTATATGAATTTAAGGAGAATCAATGGGCAATTGCTATCCACAGGAAGGTTCTCCCACCAGCTGCCCGGCATGCATGCGTTGGTCCCTCGCCTCAAGAGTCTAGTGCTAACCGAAGTCACAGGATCATCATCTGGCTGGGAACTGCTGCAGCACCTCACTAAGCTGAAAGAGTTGGATATTTCCAGATGCATTGACCTGACACGGTTACCAGAGAGCATGCGGAACCTCACCTCTCTCGAGATTCTCTGCATCGAGGACTGCCCCGCCGTTGGCACGTTGCCTGAGTGGCTTGGAGAACTGCATTCTTTGCGACACCTTGTACTGAGTATGTGCGATTTGAAGCAGTTCCCAGAGGCGATTCAGCACCTCACCTCGCTTGAAGATCTCAACCTGTTATCAGGTCGTGCACTGACGGTGCTGCCGGAGTGGATTGGACAGCTCTCTGCCCTTCGTCGGCTTTATATCCAGAATTCCCCTGCCCTTCAATACTTGCCCCAATCCATACAACGCCTAACTGCTCTTGAGAGATTGCTCATTAATGGTTGCTCGGGTTTGGCGGAGCGTTACAAGCGAGGGTCAGGGCCCGACTGGCACCTTGTCAGTCACATTCCTACTGTGTATATTTGATTTGGAGGAATGAGGAGCAGGTCTTCAAAACACATACTACACGTGAATGTTGCAAATGCAATTGTCGGTACATTCTGCTGCCTGTAAGACTATTACCGATGCATTGTATCGTAGTATTATATTGTCATGTCCATCAACTTACACTCGTATACAGACTAGTACTTTTAACTAGCAAGGTGGTCCGCTCAAATAGCATTGGTAGCTAGTGCTTTAGATTTTTTGTTGTTTTATTTTATTTCGGTTCAGACCAATGCATTTTTTCTTGTTTGTAAGGGAGCTGAAATATCAAACGCATATGTGTACAGAGTTTGTATGATATATTTGCTATCTTTGATATCGTAGTTGTTTTATGAAGAGGCACATGTGGTTTGCATGTACATTTAGGTAAGGACTTCACTCCGGCCGGCCGTAATATTTTTTACCGCACGGCGGATCCAATCTCAGGCCACCACGCGCCATCCGAACCGGTCCTCACGACCGTGCGTTTTTCGCTCGTCACGACCGCACACTCGCAGACTCGCCTTATCTCCTTTCCCCTCTCTCCTCACACGGGCTCGCCCCCCGTCTCTCTTGGCCGTCTTCCGCTTCCCCGTCTCAACGCGCGGTCATTGATCCAGGCGGAGGAGGAGGCGAGGAGCGGCTCGCCCTCCGAGCACGCGCTGCAGTGGACTCCTCCTCATCGCCGAATCGGGACGCTACACCAACAGAGGTCTCCTCACGGCGGTCGACGAGGTGCTCCTCCTCGCATCGGAGGACCCCTTCCTGCTCGTCGCCGCCACCTCCGCGCACCGCCGCCTGGACAGCGCCATGGGCGCCGTCGCATCCACGGGGTGGCCTAGATTCAGGGCCTGGCAGCCTGGATCCACGTGGCCTCCTCTTGCCTCCGCCGCCGCGGCCCTCAGATCCGGTCTCCCGTGGCGCGCCCTGAGCTCATTGCCACACACGCACACGAACTGCCTTACTGCCACGCGAGGGAGGCCAAGCGCTAGGGTTCCACGCCTGCGACGATGGACCAATGCACAAGGAGGTTGTGGAGACAGGGATCGACGCCGCCTCAACGCCCTCACCGTTGGGTCTGGCTTCAACCACGACCTTGCTGCCAACTGCCTTGCCCATCTCCTCGAGGTCTAAGGTGCGTACAACTGCAATTTGTAGCAGTAATTGCAACACAATCGGTTTTTTTTTTCATTTGGCCAATATTCTCTCCATGCTAATTGAAATGTCCATTTCTGCATGTGTAGCAATGGTTACTCTGAGTACATCAATTTGCTAGATAAAAGTGGTAAAATCTAAGTAAATGCTGAGTCTACCATGAGTAGAAGCAGCCAATTCAACTCTAAAGTTTCATACAAATCTGGTGTAGTAGAGTAGCACCTCCAAATCAGGATGCATTCCAAAGCACATCTAAACTGAATGAGCTTCAATTTGTTGGTATGCAGCAATGGTAGCAGATCCGTTCCCTTGTGCTTCTGCGAGGCAAGGTTAGGTGAGGTACATGTGTGCATAGTTCTAGTACAAAGCATGATGTAATGTCCTCAGCCAGCTTTAACACAAAGCTTCAGATTGTGGTGTTCATTCTTACTTTCAGGGAAAATGCAAAACACCCCTCTAATTATCAAACAATTTCTGTGAGTGGTTAGTTTTTGCAGATCAGAATTTGATGCAGATAAGCAGATTGGTAGTAGTATTTCTGAATTCACCGAATCGAGTACAGCTTAGGTGCATCTAACTTCTAACTTTAATAATTGAGCAAATATTGACAGTTGCTAATGATCAGTTTTTGTACAACAAATTGCTTGGATCCATTACATGTTTCTTTTTGTGAGCACCTGTAGATGATCCTGCTACTATACACACCAGACTAGTGACTAATGTCTTCTTTTTTAACTTTACTCATAGCTTGGTAGCTCCTGTGAATGAACTAAGTTTTACGAAGGAAAATACAGTAGTAGGTCGTCCTCAATAATTTGGTTCAGTAGCTATAGGTCATTTAGTAGTAATTCATGCTTTTTTTATTGACCTATTAAGGTTCATATGTAGTATTTTACAGCAGGCGGATTTTATATTTTATCAATGTGCTCCTAAATAGGAAAATTGCCTACTTAAGAACCTAAATTGCAAATGAACACATACGCTAGCTGTTTTTTTGGGTGGGTGGGGGTGGGGGTGGGGTTGTCATGGATTGCAAATGAACACGGAAACTATACTAGCTTTTCTAGAATACATATATTGCCTATTGAAAACACTTTGTTGCCTAATGAATAACAATTAAATTGCTTACGAAAATGCAACCCACTAGGCACAATACTTGCTTTTTTGGAATACATAAATTGCTTATTTAAGAAGACATTGTTGCATAATGAATGACACTTAAAGTGTCTAAGAAAATACTTTTGTGAGTTTCTGATGTGAGTTTCTGATTTCTAAGCATACATGGGAATATTGCCATACATATTTTTGAGCTAGTTGCGCTTGTTGTATTGTCATATTGTAGGTATTTAACTGTAATGTTTTTGGCTTCATGCTACTTTTACAAATGTAATGACAAAAGCTTCTTTTTTTTTTTTTGGATGCATTTACAGGGATGGTTCTTTTATACAATTGCCCAATGGGCTGAGGTTTCATGGAGTGTGTGTGGCGCCAGTGTCCAATGCGGCAAACGAGGTATGATTACACACATGCAAAAGAAAAACACAACCATTTTCTTAGGCAATTTAAGTGTCACTTTGTTAGATGGCTATACTGTCATTAGTTAGGCAACAATATGCTTAGAAATAGGCAGTTTAGCCTTTTATTGCAAATCTGGAGGTAGCTCATTAAGATCTCTATTTGACACCTATATGATGATTCCTTGCATGCAAGGCAATAAGTACAAATGTGCTGCTACATCATGACATGTAAGCAACTTGGTCAAACATCATTAGGTCTGTGTTGCAGTTTCATTTTGTGTTGATAGGTAACTGCAATATACAGCATCTATTGCCATGTTTTGGATGAAGAGCTGGGGTTGTTACCATATCATTAGGTGTTGAGACTTTTTGGTATTTTTTCTAGTCCACATTTTGATTTGTGCAAAACAGTAGAATCGACTAACCAGAACACTACATTTGTGTTATGATATCAATACATTTGCCTAAATAGTTGAAACTTTTTATAAGGATTAGCAGCTATAATTTTAGCTTCAAGTCACTGATTTTTTTATGATGATTTTTTTCCTGATCCCTACAGACAATGGCCCGTGTAAGGAGGGGCACCGGTGGTGGTTTCCACTAGTGGTGCACATGCATGGGAGGAGGATGCTGCAAATATGGAGAATACAAGGGGGAACATGAAAATTGCTGATAAACAACCAGTACCTCTAGAAGTTATTCCTTCTTAGAAGTCAAGGGAAAGGCTAAGGTAATTGCCCCGTTTAAACCAATAGATTTGCCCAATCAATACATTAGATTTGCATAAAGTAAGTATTATATTGTTGCCTCTTTTTTTGAGAGAATGTGTAGCGTTAATAATTCATAAAAGAGAATTGTTCTAGTTATGTAGTAGTTCTGAGTGTTAAGTGGCGCACGATGGCAAGCTTCTAAAGCACAGAGGCTGGTAGCTGAGCTGTTGCTGCTGCCAGCGACTAATCGAACATGAGTTTAGTTCAAACTTGCTTTTATTCCCCACTTTAATTAGTTTTTGTTTAGAATTGCACAAGGTGGTGAATTTGGTTTTCATTTGGAACTGAACCCATCCTGCTCAGTTGTCATTTTCTATCATATTTGCAAGACCAAAGCTTTCTTCAGTATTACTGCTGGCAGACTGAGATATTCAGAGTTAACACTTTTTTGCTTAGCATGTTCGATATGTTTACATTCATATTTAAGTGGAGATAAGTACTGAATGATCAAGCTCTTACTCTCAAAAAATTAAGCGCATTGATTCTTTGTTCTGCTAAATTCAGTAGCTCAATTTTCACAGTTTATTAGGCTGAGTAAACATGCTGAATCATTCTTTAATGGGATAAGCATTATGTCCCTTTGGAGCAGTATAATGTTTTTCTGAAATGAAGAAATAATACTACTAGTTTCAGGCAATAATATCTTCTCAAATAAGCAACATAATGTTTTTTTGTGTTTTTTCAGTTGCATGTTAAATCTCTTTTCTCCAGGAACAAATTTGTGATGACTTTTTAAACATGCAGGACATTTTGCAGAGAAGCTAGATGTAGGCAATTGTACAGCTCAACCATCACCTTTTGCAACTTTAGGGCTATAATCTAGTTTTATGACTTTTTTTTGCAAGAAATCACTTGTATACTGCTATGATCTAGGGACAACTGAAGATGTAAAATGTGTTCTTTTGATGGGATTGCAGACCGAAGAACCAACTTTTGCTCAAAACTGTAGATTCTTGTTTTTCTTTATTTTGGGAGTAGGCAAAGTTGCTCTCCATATCTGTTTGTGTGTTCCTGTGTTGACGGTGGAAAAAAGAAACAGTTGGCGCGTGCAAACCATTAGCTAGCATCTTTCCTAAAAAGGTATATAGCAGTTGCACATTTTCCAAAAAAGGAAAGGCCGTACGGGAGGACTATATTACGCTGCATCCGTATATTTATCTTTTGGCAACTGTTTCGGTGCTCCCTTTCAAAAAATTGGCACTAATCTAAAAGCAGGTAATTAAGAAAATTAATTATTGCCTATTATTAAGCATCTGGGTCCCGGCTGGGCCCAACACGTGTGTGTGAAGGTGTCCGTGACTCCGTCTTCTGCCGTTTTTTTTAGATCAAAGGCATTCCACCCGGCTTTATTGAAAGCTTAATGAACACCCGATCCCGAGGATTGGGGTTACCAGTTTTACAGTGAAGCACAGTTGACAACTCAAAATAAAGCTCCTACCTGAGCGCTCACTACTCCAGCCCTAATCATCTACGCATCAAAACTAACAAGCAATGGCTCGGAGGCGCTAGCACCCACAAGTTAAAACTTCTTCTCTCCTTATTACAGTTCATCAAGCAAGCGCAACAAAAGATTACAGAGTTTTTAGAATCCCATCATATTGCCACTTGTTGATCTGCATGGTCTTCCACTTCAGCTTCTGACGCTTTTCTTCTGTTACTCCATGGCTGCCGTCTTCGCCGTCAGCGCCGAGATAGCTTCTTCAATCTTGGGCTTCATCTTGTCTTTGTACAATGGCGTCCACGCCTTGATCATTGTCAGAGTCTTGAAAATTATAGTATTGGGTGACGCCATGACCTTCTTATTGAAGACAACATCGTTCCTGGTCTTCCACAAAACCCATAGAGCTCCTGCACATAAGTGTAGTAACATCTTTTTGGTTACACCTTGGCAATCTTTAACAAACTCATAAACAAAATCAGAGCAGTTTATTGGGGATTGAGACCACCCAAAGCTGTCTCTGAGAAAAGCCCAAAGAAATGCAGCAGGAGGACATTGAAACAAAATATGATGAACAGTCTCCAATTCATCACAGATTACACATTTGGGATCCCCATCCCACTTCTTTTGTTTCAATTGTTCCCCAGTTTTTATTCTGTCATGTAAAGCCATCCAAATAAAGATTTTTACTTTTAGAGGTATATTACTCTTCCAAATAGTCATCATATTAATGTCTCTAACCCCCCCGACAATATAGCTCTGTAAAGGGACTTCGTTGTGTATCTTCCTGATTGTTCTAATGCCCAGGACACTACATCTCTTCCCTCTGTTAAATTTACAGAGTTCAGCAAGCTCTTTAACTCTTCCCATTCATCCCTCAAACCTCCCACTAGTCTTCTTCTAAAATGGCAGTCCCACTCTCCTTGTGCCCAGATTTCTGCTACACTACCCTCTTGTTTTAGTGAAATCTTGAATAAATTTTGAAAACCAATCTTTAATGGGCCCCCCCGAGCCACACATCATGCCAAAAGCTTGTTTGACACCCACTCCTAACCTTAACAATTCTACCTCTTTGATAATCATCTCTTAAATCTAAAAGTGATCTCCAAAATTGTGATCCTTTTTTATTCTTGATCTGGTAAATACTTTTATCACCCAAGTACTTCTTTCTCAGTAAAGAGCAGCACAGACTGGTATCTCCCCTCTCCAGCCCTATCTATCCATTTCACCATTAAGCATGAATTCATAGTCCTGATTTCAGTAAATCCCAAACCCCCAAACTCTTTAGGTGTGGCTAAAGCTCTCCATTTGACCATGTGGTATTTTCTTTTCTTACTTGTTCCTTGCCAATAGAATCTTGATCTGATAGTATCTATCCTTTGGAAGTTACCCTCATATAATTGATAAACCCCCATTGTGTACATGGGGATGCTTGACAGGCATGATTCAAGGAGGGTGGATTTCCCTCCAGAAGTAAGGAATTCGCACTGCCAAGTTCCCAATCTCTTGTCAATCTTGTCCTCCACAAACCTCAATTGAGCTTTGGATATCTTGTTTATACTCACTGGGAGACCTAAATATTTCATAGGAAATGACCCTATCTTACATCTTAGAAACTTTGCAACTCTATTCTGCTCCTCATCACTAAGGCCCACTGTAAAAATCTCACTCTTGTCATAATTGATCTTCAACCCAGACATTTTCTCATAACATGTTAGCAAAATCTTGATGTTCTGCAAATTATCCTGGCTGTGCTGAAGTAAAATCATAGTATCATCTGCATATTGTAGGTGAGACAACCCTCCAGGAATCAAATGTGGCACTAGGCCTGTGATCACCCCTGATTCACTAGCTCTGGTAAGCATTGCTGAAAAAGCATCAGCTACTAAATTAAACAATAATGGTGACAATGGATCACCCTGTCTTAAGCCCTTGTAGCTCCTAAAATACTCCCCTCTTTCACCATTGATATCAATACAGACTTTTCCACCCCCACAACCTTATTTATCCAACTAATCCATTTGGGATCAAAACCTTTCTTTTCCATCACCTCTTCCAGAAAACCCCAGCTGACTTTGTCATATGCCTTTTCAAAATCCAACTTGAGAATAACTCCTGTCATCTTTTTAATCTTTAGTTCATGCAGCACCTCCTGTAGAGTTACCACACCTTCCAATATGTTTCTCCCAGGAATAAACGCCGTTTGGAAAGGGCTCACCACTCTGTTTGTTACCTCAGTTAGTCTTATAGTCAATATCTTTGTTATAATCTTATACACCACATTAAGCAGGCAGATTGGTCTAAACTGTTTAATATGTGTTGCCGGTTTCACCTTAGGTAACAGGATAATAACTCCATAGTTCAACCTCCTTAAGTCCAGAGAACCATTGTGCATGTCTTTTAACATTTCAAGGACTGTTCCTCTTAATTGAGGCCAAAATCTTTTGAAAAACTCAATAGTAAACCCATCAGGTCCTGGTGCAGTATTCCCCTTAATCTCTTTGATCCCCATATCCAACTCTTCAGCTGAAAAAAGTCTAGTCAACCTCTCATTCTCTGTTTGTGAAATTTTTTGGGATTCTAGCCATAGGCCTTCCTGTAAATGTATATCAGAGCTTGACTGGTGCCCAAACAGATTCTTGTAGAATTCTGTGACATGATCCTTAATTTTGTTTGGCTCTACTATCTCTTCCCCCTCATGCTCCAGCATACTAATTTTCATCTTCCTTCTTCTTCCATTGGCACACTTGTGAAAGTAGTTAGTATTGGCATCTCCCAGCAATAACCATCTCTCCCCACCTCTCTTCTGCCAGTGCACTTCCTCCTCACATAACAAATTCTGCATTTGTAACTCTAATTCATATCTATGCTCCCACTCCTCTGGTAGCAGACATCTTAAATCACTTTCAGCATCAATCTTGTCTATCTCCTTCTGTAGCTCTACTTTTATTTTCCTCTGTTGACTGTCAATATTTAAACCCCAACCCTTAGCAGCTCTTCTCATTTTGCTAGAAACTATATGCCAATGGTCCAAGATATCATATTTGTATCTATTAGGCCATTTCTGAGTCATCCAATCTAAAAATCCCTCTTTGTTGCAGCCAATGATTGTTGAATCTAAAAATAGTGAATCTCTTGACCGATTACCCCCGGAATCTAGAATGAGTGGGTTATGATCGACCCAATTCTTGGGGTGTAGACTGAAATCAAGTTGAAATTATCTTCAATTGCACTTGAAATCAAAACTCTATCCAAAACACACATAATAGGTGGTATCTGTTTATTTGTCCAGGTGAATCTACTACCACTTCTCTGAACCTCTCTCAAAGCCAGATCGTTGATCAGCTCATTGAAAGCATCCATCAAACTTAGATTGACATTGCCTGATGATTTTTCCTCCACCTTCCTTACAAGGTTAAAATCCCCTCCCATCACTGTGGGAAGCTGAGATCCTTGAAAACTGTGAATAACTTGTCTAAAAACTCCATCTTTTCTTCATCGTGGGCAGGCCCATAGATATTAATCAATCTCCATTCTAAGTCTGAATTATTCATCATTAACTCTACACTCGAAAAAATACCCCCTGGTTTGAATTCTTGATTTGTGCTATATCTCTATCCACCCCTAGGAGTAGGCCACCAGAATGCCCCTCACAGGGTTGAACCAGCCAACACATATCTCTTCTTCCGACAATCTTTCTAATTCTCTTTGTCTAAAGGAACTCTTTATTGTTTCTTGCAAGCATATGCAATCAAAATCATGTTTCTGTATCAACTCTAGAAGATGTCTTCTTCTTCCTGCCCCACCTAAACCCCTAATATTCCAGTAAAGAATTTTCATTTTTTCTGGAACTGGTAGTTTGTAGAACCCTCTTTAGAATTATCCCTTTCTTGATCCTCTTCTATAATACCACTGATAACTCTATTGTTACTCTTCTTGCCACTCTTCACAGCAGAGCCCTCTTTGGGAATCTCTGACTTCTGAGAACTCTTGTCATGTGAGAATACCTCTTTTGTTATTTTTGCCATATCATTATCTCCTAAAACTAGGCCACAGGCCTTAGCTACCTTATCAATTCGATTAATAGAATTAGAATTCTCAATCAGAAAAACCTCCTCATCACTAGTAACTCTACCAGGATTAATTATAACATCATCATTCAAATCATGCCTATCATTCTTTTCTAGCACTTTGTTTTTGTCAATCTCAGCTAATCTCTTTCTAGTATTCTCAAGCATATTAGCAGCAACATCCCTAATATGGCTAACAGGCAGTTTGGATAAACACTCAAGCTCATCTCCTCTATCAGACATAGCATAAATTTGACTAATATTGCTAGAACTATGCAAGTTACTTGAATCAGAATCCACACAAGTCACGAAACATTATTGCTTTGTTAAGAGAAGAGGAGGATTGAGTTGTACCTTTTTTACCATCTTGCTTCTTCTTTTTCCCTTCCAGAGCAACCTTCTGAGCCTTGTTTTCCATAGCAGCTTCTAGAATGGACTTCCCATCGAGGTGCACTCTTGAGCTGTGTCTTGTCTCATTGGATATCTCTTTAGGAACCCCATTTTCTGTTTCAGTCTGTGATGCCTTGTGCACTTTATGTTCCTTCCCCTATCACTGCCTCTTTTGGGTTCACCTCCTTATCGCTTCGGGTTACTTACCACTTCTTTACGAAATTCCCGAGCCACATTCAACTCTTGGAACATATTAGAAAACTCCAATATTTGTTTGCACCCCTGTGGAGTAGGATTGTCCACAGCGGTGTACTCATCGAGAAAGCATCTCCACTGTTCATCTAGCTGGTCTTCCTGAATGTTTTCTTTGTCTCCCATTGCTTCTAACCCTGACTCGAGATCCTTCTTCCCGCCCTTGTATTCCTCAAGGTCCAAATTTCCCCAGTTTTAGCTTTACTATCTGGCTTCCTTACCTCATCCAGATCCATGCTACCCTAGGTAGACTCAAACTCTTCCTCATCCGTAGCCTCTCCTTCCTCATCACCAAAATCCTCATCATCTGCAGGTCTCTTGTTTGGAGGAAATTGACTCAATTTGTCTGAGTAATACCAGGAAATCTTTTTGCCTGCCTTGTTGATGAAGACAGATGATGTCCCCCTAATCTGGTTTGGATCAGGGGAAGCCACCTTGACCCAGACCCCATTCCACATCAGAGAAGGGATATGAACTTCCTCAGGGTCTCCAATCAGTCTGGCCAACTGTAACACTGCTTCTTCATTTCTTGCTATCTTAGGAATCCCCACAGCCCTCACCCAAACAGACTCTAGAAACTGAAATGTCCCAGGATCTAGAGTTGTTTCCTCAGCCACCACAATAATATCTGATTTGATACACTGAAATCTTCCTCTTTTCACTATCATGTTCATGGCCACTTTGTTTGGAACTTTGACTAAGAACTCACTAGCAGAAACTCTTTTAACCTCATAATCAAACTGAGACCCCATCTGGTATTTAAACTCATTACTGATCCTAAGCTTAGTACCCTTTCCTTCAAGCACTAAGACAATAACCCTGAGCCCTTCATCATCAGCAGACTTCTTATTCTTTGCTTCCTCAGGCAGATTTAGTGAGAAAAACATGTGTCCTGGCAGCCCCCAAGCACAGAGTTGCAGTTCATTTTTTGATTGTTTACCTAAAGCCACCCTTGGAGCCTGACCAGCAATGTTCCTAGGAGCCTGTACAGCAGCAGGTTTTGGCACTTGGGCCATCTTCTCTCTAGGCTGAGTAATCTTTGCTTTTTTGTTAGGGCAATTGGTGGAGATATGGCCAGTATCATTGCAGGCATAGCAAAGGGAAGGGTTGTGACATACTGACCAGTGGTGACCTTCTTCCCCGCAGTTGTAACACCTCATCACAGAACTCCCCTGACCCTGATCTTGATAGTTGCGTCGGTCCACCAGGTGTTTGCGCAGATCCTCCCCACCTCTTCCTTCTTCATAATCCCCAGATCTCTTGCGCCCATGTCCTTCACCACCCTGTTGCTTCTCAAAGAACTCTTGAGCACCACGACCATCACCTCTTCTCGGAGCCTCATCTCTTGGCACGCGATTTTCTTTGAACCTCTCCGGATCCCCCCGGTTTGGCCCTCTACGCTCCATCTCTTCCACTACCTCAACGAAAGACCGGCTATCTGTGGTTCGGGGAAGGACTCGACGAAGGTGCTTCGCCTGAGCCCCGTATTTCTGGATATCTTTCCTGGAAGCTTGATACCTCGCCACCTCTGGATCCCAAACCTTCGCCTTCTCCACCCAGACCCAGCGGCGGGTTAGGGTTGGAGGGGGAGGAGGGGGTGGTGGTGTGTAGGAATGGCCAAACAGGTCACTAATAGACAGGCCACTATGGGCTGGCCCAGAGCAATCTATACGGCCCACCTTGCTCTTCTTCTTCTTCTTCCCGCCATCGTCCCCCTTATCCTGAGCTCTGCTCCCCTGTTCCTGAACTCTGCTATCAATTGGTGGCACTAGTTTCTTCAGAATTTCATCAGTTGATCTCACCTCTTTCATCTTAATAGATTCCTCCGATCTCTTACTAGACCAAGTGAGCTGTATTGGCAGTTTGCTTATCAGCAACGAATCATCGTCCACTGCAGCCACTGGTGGAACAAGACTCGATCTTCTACTCATGGATTTCAACAATTTGCTTGATTGAGAATGTTTGGGGAAACCACATGCAATCGAGTAACTCGTGCCAGCTCTGAGTGGTGGGAATTGCGTTTGCAACCATTCCTCAAGTTCCATCTCCTCCCATTCATTTTGTATCTCTTGTTCTGTCAGACATGATTTCGAGCATTCCCCAATTTCCTGAACATTCAGACCAGACCTCTGTTCATCGCCGCAGCTCTGAAAATCCACTGGGTTCATCGATTCCCCTGAACGAACTCTGAACGGGGGAACCGCAAGCGTAAGCCTACGGTTCCCCATGCCCGCAAATCTCTTCCGGCGATCACCAGAGCCGCCCAATCTCAACCGTAGTCTCCATCGCCACCCAGACTAAGCAACCCTAACTCTTCGACGAGCAACGGGAAAAGCAAAGGGAAAGCAGAAATTACCCCATGAATCGACGCGGCGTCGCACCCCGGAGCGATTCCCCTACTTTGTAGTAGCGGAGCTCCCCTAGATCAACGCCGGCGATCACCGGAGTGGGAGACGGTTGTCGCCTTTTCCGTCGCCCTCCCGAGCTCTCTCCCTTGTTATTTGGCCTTCATCCCCCATTGAGTGACCATCTTAGTGTGCATTTTTCCTCCGTCTTCTGCCGTTTCCGTCGCGTCCTGCCCCTCTTCCTCTTCCATTCCCGAGCAACGGCGCGCGGCCGGCGGACCGCGGCAAGTGCCGCTCCTCCTCCCCCCCTCCGTCCGTGCACCCACGCGCGCCCACCGGACGCCGCGGCACAGAGTCCACGCTATTGTTTTTTGCTGCCTACTGCTTTGGTGTTCACTTGATGATAGCCACCAAGTCTCAACAGAGTATAAGTCAGGTTGAGGGATGTGGACGGCGTCTCCAGCCCAAGCCTCAAAACGTTCATCTATACTTCTGCAGCAGAAGAACATTTGAGATGAGGCTGGCACCTGAGTTTCAAGGCCAATCTGATGCTTCAGGTTTGTGATGTATGCTTCAGTTGCAAGTTCGAAGTGAGCATTCTCTGTATCCAATTCTTTCCTACTAAAACGACATGCAAAGTAAGATGAAACTAAAACTAATGTGGTATTACATGATTGAGTTAGAAAACAAATAATTAGCATTTTTTTTGTGGTCGAGTTTGTTACTTTCTATGTTGCCACATAGAAGAAGAATCTTATTGTATATGAAGATATCACATATCACAATATATTATGATAAATAAGTAGTCTCTTACATTACATCACAACAATATCACATCTTATAGTACTATTATACATCTAGATCTTTTAATACAACTCATCACTTACCATCAAAGGTCCACAGTTAAAGGTATCAACCAAATTCAGTATGTGGTGCGTTATTTTCCCACATATATATCTATATAGTAGTGCTTGCTCAGTTTGTATCTGTCTTTTTGAACCATTGTTGCCAAGTGACTATAAAGAAGATCAGCACCTTCTCATAGAATTTATCAAAAATGCTGAAATAGGTGAATCGCCAGGTCTTCTTAAACAGAAAGCCAACAAATATTGTCCAAATGCCTACCAAGAATCCCACGATTAAACCGAGATGAAAATCCATTTGAGACATGTCAGCTTGATTCCATTTGAAGGGATCTTCTTGTACTGGCTGATCTCCAGGACAAACCTTCGGAAGTGGGTACCCACAAAGACCAGGATTTCCAATGTACATTGAAGCAGGATCGTCTGCTTTGAGAGTGTCTAGTTGATGTCCTGAGGGTATTATTCCTGATAGGTTATTGTAGGACAAATTTAGATAGCTCAATGAAGTCAAATTCGACATGCTCAAAGGTATTTGACCAGAAAGTTGGTTGTTGGACAAGTCAAGAGACTCCAATGCTTGCAAATTGCCAATCTTGTATGGGATATTTCCACTCAATAAGTTTAATGATAAGTTCAGATTGATCAATCCAATAAGTGAACCTATTTCTTCTGGAATTTCCCCGGTTAGTTTGTTGCAAGACAGATCAATACTCATAAAAAATATAGCATTCTCCCTGTAATCAAGCACTTGCCCTTTGATGACCAGTGATAAGCTATCATTATATAGACCCGAGATAAAGGACACATACCCAGTCTGATAATTTTGTTGGAAAGGATTATCTATTGAATCTAAATCCACCACAGTGGTAGTCAGAGCTTTCAAGTTGACAATAGATTGTGGTATAACCCCAGAAAAAGTGTTATTTGCTAGGTCAAGAATACGGAGAGAAAAAAGCATTGTTGTTTCAATCGGAATATGACCAAAAAAGTTGTTAGATCTTAGCCGTAACATTACTAATCGAGGCAAGTCCTCATTTATCCACATAGGTAACTCTCCACTGAATCTATTTTGAGTTAGATCAAGGAACATAAGATTTTGACAGTGCTTCAAGAATAAAGGAAATCCACCTGTAAGGCTATTGTTGTATAGAAGGAGAGTGTATATTTCCAAACTATAAGAACTTGCATAATTGACCCTTGAAGAGTTTTTGCTAGATGCGTCCCTTTGTTTCAGCTCTCCTTGGTCACAATCAGGTAGTGCCCCAGTAAGGAAGTTGTCGGAAAGATCTAAGACCTGCAGTTGAGGCCATCCACAAATTGACTTTGGAATGGTGCCGGTTATATTATTGGAAAAGAGAAGTGCAACCCGTAAATATGGAACTCCAAAATTTGATTGCAACTGTCCATTAAAAGAATTTTCAGAGATGTCCAATAACATAATGTTTCTTGGTAACTGCGGTACTGAACCGGTTAAATCATTGGACTGGAGAAAAAGCTGTCTTACTAACATGAACTCTAAATTTAGTGGTAACTCACCACTAATTTTGTTATAAGAGAGCTCTAAATGTGTGGAGTTCGAAAATGTAGTCCAAAACCAATCAGGAATCCTACCAGCGAGGCCCACGTTTGAGAGTTCAAGGACTAAAATGTTTGATTGCCATCGAAGCCAATTAGGAAACTGGGGACCCAAACGACAACATGAAAAAGATGCCCACTCCAAGTTGAACGGTGGTTTCCAATCTGAACCCACCTTGACTTGAAGAGAAGAATGAGACAAGTCAATGCTCTCTAAATTCATCAAACCAGCAAAGTGATCTTCTGATATCACACCACTCAAGCTGTTGTGGCCAATGTACAACTCAGTCAAATTATTCAATGTCCCAATCTCCACAGGCACAGAACCACTCAAGTTGTTGTTCCTGATGTCAAGCACACTTAAGGCAGTGAGGTTGAGCACCCATTTTAATGTAGCGCCAGTGATGTTGGCCTCTCTCAGATTTAGTTCTTGCAAACTATTCCAGGAACAGTTTGGTAGCCTCTTTATTAGATCTGTTATATCTCCATCGATGTTGTTTCTATTGAGATCTACCATCTGTAAACTGCACAGATTTTTCAATGTTGATGGTACCATCCCCTTGAAGTTATTAGATCCCATGTCAAGGAACTCTAACATGGTTATGTTTCCCAACTCATCAGGAAAGGGACCTGACAATCCACAACCACCTATGCTTAGACTCTTTAGGCTAGTTACATCCCAGTACCAATTGGGTGCAGCGGGACTATCAAAATTGTTAAAGGTGAGGTCAAGTCCCTCGAGAACTGTAAGGTTGTGGTGGAGAAGTGATGGAATGGAACTATTAAGTTGGCAATTGTAGAGATACAATACTCTCAACATTGGCAGGGTGTTCACAGAATGAACCCAGTCAACTGCTGCGCTAAGGTTCACACAGCTCATGTCAAGATGCTCTAGTGAGTCAAGTCTTGCTAACCATGAAACATCTGATGAATATGTATACGCAAATTCATATGCATATAATACGAAGTCGTTGTGGATGTCGAGATATACCAGTGAGGTTGCCTAACTGAGGAGGCACTTGACCGCTGAAGTTCATGTTAGATAGGTCGAGATACGTCAAGCTCTTCATAGAACACAGAAATTGTGGCATAGGCATACTTGCTCCAAGAACATTTCCACCCAGATCAAGATGCTTGAGATGGCTTAGGGCAAGAAGCGATGAACTTATGTGCCCTCGAAGCCAACGAATTCCATGTTCCGAACTGGAAAAATCATCTTGGTCTTCAATGACGAATAAATCATCCATGAAGAAATCGTTGTGGAGGTCGAGCGTCACGACGTGCCCTGTCATGGTGCTGCACCTCACGCCATACCAGCGGCAGCAGTCTTGCCCTCGCCATGACCTCAATCGTCTGCTGGGGTCACTCGTGATGCCGGCTTTGAAGTCGAGCAGAGCCTTCCTCTCGGCTGCGACACAGCTGCCGTTGAACATCTGTGCACTGGAGACAGACGACGAGGCGATGGTTGGCCGTGCTAGGAGGAAAAAGAGTAGAAGGCATATGGCTGAGGCTGATGCTCCATGAGAGGGGGATCGCGGTGTTGTAGGTGTTAGAATATAACTGTAACAGCCCATTGGCCTTACGGCTCTAGCCTGACTAGGATTAGTACCATATTGTAATCTGTACATGTACTACAAGCCTTCCAGGCTATATAATAAAGGTCACCCCCCCTGATTAGGGTGTGCGGTGTTTCTACATGGTATCACGGTTCCCCCGGGACCTCTTCCGCTTCCGCTCCACCCGCCCGTGCGTCCTGCCCTAGGACGCGCGCCTTACTCTCGGCCGCCGCCGTTGCCTCGGCCGCTCGTTCTGCCCTAGTCGAGCCGCCCAGGCCGCCGCGCCCGCCTCAGCTGCCGCCTACGCCGCCCGCTCGATCGCGCCTGCCCCGACCCTCCGTCTGCGCCGCTCGATTCGAGTCGCGCCGCCCCGGCCGCCGCTCCCAGACTAGCGCGCCCCTGCTCGTGATCAGGCCGCGCCGTCGCCATGACGTCTCCGTCAAGCTCCTCCGCCACCTCCGGTGCCCTAGGCTCCGCCACCAACGGCGCCCTTGGGGATGCCGTCGCGCCTCCCATCTTCACCGCCTACGCCGCTGTCAACGTCAAGCAACACGTCCCGATCGCCCTAACCCTCGAGCGCCCCAACTACTCCAAGTGGAAGGCGTTCTTCACCGCCCTCTGCGGCAAGTACGGGCTGCTCGGCCATATTGATGGCACGGTGGCTGCGCGCCCGGCTGACCCGATGTGGTCCCAGCCCGACGCCTGCATCCGCGGCTGGATGTACGGCTCTGTCGACGACGGCGTTCTCGACCTCGCTATGGAGCCGGATCAAGATGCTCATGCTCTGTACATCTCCATCGAGGCCCTGTTCCAGGCAAACAAGGAGCCTCGTGCCATCGTCCTCGGTCAGGAATTCCACAGCATGACGCAAGGCGACCTGTCCATTGACGCCTATGCCCAGCGGATGAAGCAGCTCGCCGACGCTCTGCGGGAGGTTGGCAACACCATCTCTCCCTCGCAGCTTGTGCTCAATCTTCTGCGTGGCATCAACCCTCGCTTCGCCACCACCGCCGACATCATCGCCAACACGTCGCCGCTTCCAGACTTCAAGTCCGCCACCAACATGCTCCGCGTCAAGGAACTTCGTCTCGGCAACGAGGTCAAGGAGGCTTCAACATCGCGCTTGTCGCCTCCACCAACTCTTGCACCGAGCCTCCCCGGTCCACATCCTCTTCGGCCAATCGTGGCGGTGGTGGCAAGGGCAAGGGCAAGGGCAAGGGTGGCCAGGGTGGTCGCGGTGGCAATGGTGGTGGGCGCAACCAGCAGCAGCAGCAGCAGCAGCAGCGCAGCGCCCAACAGGGCGTCTCCGGCGGTCGTCAGGCTCCTCAGCCGGCCGGCCCTTGGGTTTGCTACAACCCTTGGGCCGTCCAGTGGGCTCCTCAGCAGCAGCAGCAGCAGTGGGGTGCGCCTTCAGCGCCTCCTCCACCGCCTCCACCTCCGCATCAGGCTCACACCGCCTTCGCGCCGCCCCAGTTCTCCGCGCCCCCGGCGTACGGGTCCCGGGATCGACCCGCCTGATCGCAGCCCTCAACCGAGATGGCGGTCGGGGATCCAATCCCTGGGTCATGGACAGCGGAGCGACATCCCACATGTCCTCCAACGACGGTATTCTTCTTTCCCGTCTTCCGACGCCACCGTCCTTCATCACGGTTGGCAACGGGCAATCTGTTCCTGTTCTTAGTCGTGGCACTTCCTCTTTACACATAGCTGATCGTCCTTTTCATCTTGATAATGTTCTTGTCGCTCCACAATTGACACGTAATTTGCTATCTGTCAGACAATTTACTCGCGACAATAATTGTTCAATTGAGTTTGATGCCTCTGGTTTTTCTCGTTAAGGATCTCAAGACCAAGACGGTTCTCCTTCGGTGCAATAGCAACGGGGACCTCTACACCATTCCACATCAGTCCCCGCTGTCATGTTGCCGTCGTCTCCCGAGCTGTGGCACTCCCGCCTTGGTCATCCCGCACCAGTTGTCGTCGCTACTCTAAATAAACTATCAGCTATCCAGTGTAATAAAGCAGCTCGCCGCATTTGTCATGCTTGCCAACTTGGTAAACATGTTAGGCTGCCATTTGCTAGTTCAGTCTCTAGTACATCAGCACCCTTTGAACTCGTTCATTGTGATGTCTGGACCTCTCCGGTTTCGAGTCTTTCTGGTTATAAATTTTATCTTGTGTTAGTTGATGATTATACACATTATTGCTGGATGTTTCCTCTTCGTCATAAATCTGAAGTTCATGATCATCTTATTCAGTTTGTTGCTTACGCTCACACACAATTCAGTCTTCCTTTACGCTGTTTTCGTGGCGAGATAATGGGACCGAGTTCCTCAACAATGCCACTGCCGCCTTCTTGGCTGGTCGAGGCATTCAACTTCGCACCTCGTGTCCCTACACCTCTGCTCAGAATGGCAAGGCTGAGCGTATGCTTCGCACATTGAACAATGGTGTTCGCACGCTTCTAATTCATGCCGCCATGCCTCCATCCTATTGGGTTGAAGCTCTCTCCACCGCCGTGTTTCTCACAAACCGACGGCCATCATCATCCAAAAATAATGGTATACCATATCATCTTCTTCATCATAAGATGCCGAGACTACTCCATCCTCGGGGTTTTGGCTGCCTATGCTACCCCAACCTTAGTGCCACGACTCGCCACAAATTGTCTCCTCGCTCCGCGCGTGTGTCTTTCTCGGTTACCCTCCATCACGTAAAGGCTACCGGTGTCTTGACCTCTCCACTCGCAAGATTATCATCTCGCGACACGTCATTTTTGATGAGACTCACTTTCCGTTTGCGGCTTCCAAGCCTCGACCGGATTCTCTTAATTTTTTGTTACAGGACTTACTTCCCGCGCCTGCCCCGTCTACCTCAGACGCTCGGCACCCGCGGACCTCGGTGGCGCCTGCATTGTCTGACTCAGACGACGCTGGCGATGCCGGCGACCCCATTGGACTCGACCCTGCCATCCTGTGGCATGGCGCTGCTCACCGGCTGCCCTCGGCTCCTCGGGAGGCTGTGGCTCCAGCACCTCCTCCGCCAGCAGGTGTTGTCGCCCCTGCCCCTGCCCGGCAGCGGTTCGGCATCCACTATAGTCGTCGTCCACCTACGCCGCCGGCTCCACAGCCGCCACCGGCGGCACCTTCGGCCCCACTGCAGCAAGCAGTGGTGCTCCCGGCACCTTCGGCCCCACTGCAGCAGGCAGTGGTGCCTTCGACTTCAGCACCGCAGGAGCCCCCTGCGCGGGCAACTCGTTCCCAGACGGGTTCACTACCGCCGCCCATGCAGCGGTATGGCTTCACCACGACAGCTTCCAGTCTGGCTTCTCCATTGCCAGGCAACTCTCGCGCCGCACTCACTGATGCAAATTGGCGTGCGGCAATGACTGAAGAATACAAGGTGCTCATGGAGAATGGCACCTGGCGTCTCGTTCCTCGTCCGCCTCGTGCGAATGTCATCTCCGGCAAGTGGGTCTTCAAGCACAAGTATCATGCCGACGGCTCTCGGCTCGCCATAAAGCCGATGGGTCGTTCGCGGGTTCTCGCGGAGATACGGCGTCGACTACGACGAAACGTTCAGATCCGGTTGTCAAGCCGGCCACCATTCGGGTCGTCCTCGCATCGCCGCCTCTCGCTCTTGGCCGATTCATCGAGCTGGACGTGAAGAACGCCTTTCTCCATGGCCATCTCGAACGAGACGGTCTCATCGGCCGCCGGCCGCCCGGCTTCGTCGACCCACGGCTCCCGACCACGTCTGTCTCCCCGCAAAGTCCTTGTATGGGCTCAAGCGAGCACCCGGGCGTGGCACCGCGATTCTCGAGCTTCATCAAACGGATCGGTTTCCATGCTTCGATCTCCGACACTTCCCTCTTTGTTTACAAAGATGGTGCGCATCGCCTACTTGTTGCTCTACGTCGACGATATTGTTACGACGCTTCGTCGCCTCGGCTTCTTCGTCGCGACCAAGCTTCTCCACTCGAGTTCGCTATGACAGATCTTGGGGACCTTCATCACTTCCTCGGGATCTCGTCACTCGTTCCGCGATGGCCTTTTCTGTCTCGGCGCCGCATATCTTTGTGGATCTTCTCCCGCGCGGGCATGGCCGAGTGTCACTCTACAGCGACTCCCGTTGACACTCGAGCCAAGCTCTCCGCTACGGACGGTGCTCCGGTGGCGGATGTCACTCGCACACGCAGCCTCGCCGGTGCTCTACGATCTCACGTTGACTCGTCCGGACCTTGCCTATGCGGTTCAGCGGGTTTGTCTCTTCATGCACGACCCGCGAGAGCCTCATCTTGCGATGCTCAAGCGTGTTCTACGGTATGTCAAAGGCACTCTGTCTCTTGGGCTTCACATTGGTACAGCAGCATCACCGGCCTTGACCGCCTACTCCGATCTTCGATTGGGCCGGCTGTCCCGACTCTCGGCGCTCCACTTCGAGTGGCTGTGTTTTCCTCGGCGACAACTTAGTCTCCTGGTCCTCCAAACGACAGACTACGGTCTCTCGTTCGAGTGCGGAGGCTGAGTATCGTGCTGTTGCACATGCTGTGGCTGAGACTTGTTGGCTTCGTCAGTTGCTTCAGGAGCTCCACGCACCCATCTCTTCGGCGACGATCGTCTTCTGTGATAATGTTAGTGCTGTCTACATGACCGCTAATCCAGTCCATCATCGTCGCACGAAGCATATTGAGATAGATATTCACTTCGTTCGCGAGAAGGTTGCTTTGGGACAGGTTCGGTGCTCCATGTTCCATCATCTCATCGGTTCGCGGACATTATGACCAAAGGGTTACCCGTACGCTTATTCACCGACTTTAGGTCCAGTCTTTGTGTTCGTAACACTCCCGCTTAGACGAGGGAGGGTGTTAGAATATAACTGTAACAGCCCATATTGGGCTTACGGCCCATTGGCCTTGTACTCTAGCCTGACTAGGATTAGTACCATATTGTAATCTGTACATGTACTACAAGCCTTCTAGGCTATATAATAAAGGTCAACCCCCCCCTGATTAGGGTGTGCGGTGTTTCTACAGTAGGCATTGCGGACTAGCTTGAGGTTTTCTGGTTCCGGCCGCTTTGCAGTGTTGAGATGAGAAAATGGCAATGTATATATGGGAGTGCGTAAATAATCGGAGATCAGCGATGGGTTGAAACGTCGGTGTAAACATTTTTAGTTAGTCTGAATAGTCTCTCAAAAAAAGATTAGTTGATGTCAATCGCTTTGGAAATTTCTCTATTGCTACATTTGCTACAGCGACTCAGCGAGGAGAAAATTGCCTGGAATCAACGCTAGCCCAGTACGTGTACCACACGACTTTCGTACCGTATTCCAAAATATTTGGCGTTTTCAGATAATGATACTCAAAAAATGTACACCCTCGGTTCCAAAATATTTGGCGTTTTCGTTTTTGAGAAACAACTTGATAAAATATGTATTAAAAATATTAATATTTATAGTATATAATTAGTATCACGGGAAAGATCTTCTAATCTAATTTTTTAATAAATTTATTTGAAGATAAAAATGTTGCACATATTTCTACAAATCGAGTCAAACTTGTGACATGAAAATAAAAAATGACAAATATTTTGGAACAGGAGGGAGTATATTGTTACAAAATCGAGATGCAAAATCATTTTTTAGGAATTCATATGAAAATAACAAAATTTAGGTAAATATTCACTAAGAAAAACTTCCCATGAATTTTGATCATAAAATTTGTATGAATTTTTCTTTACGTAGGAATTTGAGTCTAAACTTTTATGAGGGTGTACATCTAAGGATACACATGAATGCCTCTTGTTACAAACAATATTCTAGAAAAAACTCCAAGTATACACATATTAGAGGCTTTTCACTATCCATGGGTCATGGGTCGAGTACGTACCATATTTTTTTAGATAAAGAGTACGTACCATATGTAAGAGTCTAAGTTCGTAATTGGGCGCGCCGTCGTGAGTGTAGACCTAGGTTTTTCTAGGGTTTTGAGAACTCGGCGGCGACTCCCGTCGTCGAGGAACTACGATCCCATCCGAGCAAACCCTTGGGGCGGAGCACTCGGGCTGATCAAGGGGTTGACTTTGCTCAACTACTCGACCTTGGTGCGTCGTCCTCTCGGTTGTTGCTAGGGTTTTAGAGATTCCCAGGTCATGGCAGTGAGTTCATCTACGGGGGCGTCGAAGGCCGAGGTGGATGTGGATGAACTGCTGAGGAAACTCAATCTGAGTGAAGCGGAGATGGATGAGGTGGTACTGGCGAAGGAAGATCGGGAGAATCTCCCGAAGGTGAAGTGGATGGCGGCGGGGAAACTGCTCATGTCGAAACCGTTCAGCATCTCGTCTTTGATCTCGACGATGATGGCATCATGGAACCCTGTCGAGAAAGTGATGTTCAGGGCGATCGACAAGAACTTGTTCGTCATACAGGCGTCCTGCCTAGGAGATTGGAAAAGAATCATGGAGGATGGGCCTTGGATCTTTAGAGGTTATGCACTGATGCTAGAAGAATTTGATGGATCAACTATTGTTCCCAAAGTGATTCCATCGAGGGTGCTTGGATGGATCCAGATTCATAAGATTCCTCACCTGTTCCGAACAGAAACAATTGTGAGGTAGCTTGCTGCAAAGGTGGGAGAGGTGTAGGAGATTGAGATGAAAGCAATACCATCTCGTACCGGAGATTTTCATCATGTCCGGATCAAGCTGCTAGCAGATAAACCTCTAGCACGTGTTGTTACCCTCGCTCCTGAGGGTCAGCCCAAAATACTTCTCCAAGCGAAGTATGAAAAATTATCTTGGTTCTGTGCGCACTGTGGACTCATGGGCCACATTCACTTGGAGTGTAGATCTGGGGAATATGCTGAGAAGGATTTGCAATTTGGAGAATGGATGGTCGCGGATGCAGAGACTTGGCACTCAGGCACGCCTAGGCTGCGCTATGTTGATCGGAACAATGCCCGGGAGGACAATGCCCGCAGACCGGACCGGGGTGGGCGTACTCCTTGGGGTGGCCGAGGACAGGCTGGTGGTCAGGACGATCGGCCATTGGTGTGGCAAGCAAAGCAGCAGGATGGAAGCAACAACTCAGGATCCAAAAAACGCCAATCTGCTGATGCTGAAACTGATGAACAGATGGATGCTGAGCTTGCAGATACAGCAACCAGTCCAATGAAACCTACTACTACAGGAGCTTCTCCTGTTGTGCAACATGCTGGTGTCCGCAAGCAACTGTTGTTAGGGGACGGGCACCCGGTGCTAGACTCCCCGCATGAAGAAGTGGCTCAGCGTGAGAGCAAGCGTGCAAAACGCACTGATGAAGACAAGGACACTGCAGCAACTGTTGAAGGGGCGGACTCCCTTGAGGAGCTCCGCCGGTCACAATGAGTTGTCGGAATTGGCAACACCGCAATAGTTAGGGACCTTCGTGAATTGACGAGGCGTGTTGCCCCTTCTGTGCTTTGTGTCCTAGAGACCCAAGTACACAAGGCAAGGGTTGAGCAGCTGCAAGAACTTTAGGCTTTGATAATTCATTTGTTGTAAGCGACAGGTCACGGTGGCGGCCTGGGTATTTTTTGGAAGAATAATATAAATCTAGAAATTTTATCTTATTCATAGTACCATATTGATGCTATTGTGAAGGAGGAGGACTCAGATCCTGGAGACTCACTTTTGTCTACGGGGAGGCACAAGTAAGTGAAAGGTATAAGACCTAGAGCTTGCTCAAGTTCATTCGTGCTTCATCTTCGCTCCCATGGGTTTGTGTTGGAGACTTCAATGAGGTTCTGCATCAACATGAGCATGTGGGGGTGCTGGAACATAGCCGAGCTCAGATTGCTGGTTTCAGAGAGATGGTCGATGTGTGTGGCTTGAGTGACCTCGGGTACGAGGGGCGCAGTTGGACTTTTGAGAAAAGGGTGGCTGATGGCTCATATTGCCGAGTTCGTTTAGATCGAGGACTTGCTATGGCTGACTGGTGCAACTATTTTCCACAAGCAAGGGTGAAGAACATGTCAGCGACGGCATTCGATCATGGGCCTATTCTATTGGAATGGTGTTCATATGTTAGTCTAAATCAGCAGGGGCGACAATTTAGATATGAACAAATGTGGGAGACCCACCCGACATTCACAGGAACACTCTCGGACTCGTGGAGGAAGGAAGGGATAACAACATCGTTGGGTGAACTCGAGGCGAAGTTAAAAGATGTATCCAACCATCTGGTTAGATGGGATAGGAACACTTTCAGCCAGGTTAAGGCAAAACTAAGGAAGTTGAATGCAGACTTGGACCGTATGCAACGAGACTCACAATGGTTGGGGTCGAGCTATGAGGAGATTAAGGTGGCTGAGCGGATTAGAGAGTTAAACCACAAGGAGGAGATCATGTGGAGACAGTGGTCGCATGTGATGTGGTTGGCAGCCGGGGATAAGAGCACACGTTTTTTGCACCTCAGAGCAAGTAAGAGGAAACAAAGAAACAAAATTACTCATCTTAAGAATGCCATTGGTGATTTTACAGAAGATGAGGGTGAATTGAAATCACCGGTGTCTCATTTTTATGAAGAGTTATATAATTTAGAGGGAACAACAGACATGGACATTGTCCTGTCGGCTGTACCAAGGAAGGTTAATACAGAGATGAATAACGAGCTGACTGCACCTTACAAGGAGGAAAAAGTGAAGCATGCACTATTCCAAATGATCCCTACAAAGGCTCCGGAGCCCGATGGATTCCCAGCTCATTTGTTGAAGGTTTTGTGAGGGGAGGCAGAGGCAACTAGCATCAATGAAACACTAATAGTGTTGATTCCCAAGGTAGCCAGCCCGGAGGAGGTTGGTCAGTTTCGCCCATTAGTCTGTGCAATGTGCTTTATAAGATTGCATCAAAGGTCATGGCTAACAGGTTGAAGATAATCCTTCCAGAGATTATTTTAGAAGAGCAATCAGCTTTTGTTCCAGGCAGACTTATCACAGACAATATAATCACTGCATATGAATGTATCCACTTTATGAAGAAGAGAAAGTAGATGATGTGCTTTGAAGCTGGACATGAAAAAGGCCTACGGTCGAGTTGAATGGAATTACTTGTCAGCTATTATGAGTCGACTAGGTTTTCAGCAATCCTGGGTAAATTCGGTAATGAGACTCATCATCTCAGTTTCCTTTTTAGTTTTGTTTAATGGTTATAGACTTCATAGTTTCAGACCAACGTGGGGTTTAAGACAGGGTGATCCAATCTCTCCTTATTTGTTCTTGCTGGCAGCAGAGGGCCTTTCTGGCCTATTGAAATCAAGAAACCAGTCATCGGTACTCAAAGGAATTAAGGTGGCTCCATCAACTCCGATGGTGAGCCATTTACTCTTTGCAGATGACAGCCTGTTGTTCTTTAGAGCAAACGGAGAGAATGCCACAGTGATCAGTGAAGTACATATTGCAATGCGTCGGGACAACAGATCAACACTGATAAGTCATCCATTCACTTTGCGAAGGGGGTTGGACAACAAACCCGCAATGACATCAAGAGGTTGCTGGATGTTCAGAATGAAGCATTGAATGACAAGTACCTCGGTATGCCGACTGATGTTGGGACAACCACCATTGGCGCCTTCAAATATTTGAAGGACAGAATCTGGAGTAAAATAGAAGGTGGCTTGCATAATGTTTATCGGCAGGAGGGAAGGAAGTTCTTATAAAGTCCGTTGCCCAAGCTCTACCCACTTATTCCATGTCGTGCTTCAGGCTCCCAAAGGGATTATGTGAACACTTGACTAGCCTGATGAGAAAATTTTGGTGGGGAAGCAAAGAGGGCAAGAGGAAAACGGCATGGGTAGCATGGGACTCCATGGTTAAACCAAAGATGATGGGAGGTTTGGGTTTCTATTATATGGAGCTGTTTAATCTAGCTCTTTTGGCAAAACAAGCTTGGCGTATTCTTATGGAACCACAATATCTAAGTGCTTGAGTTCTCAAGTCGGTTTACTTTCCTAGTGGAAGTTTTCTAGATGCTGAATTGGGGTCATCTCCGTCCAAAATATGGAGATATATTTTTGATGGTCGAGAGGTGCTTAGAGAAGGTTTGATAGGAAGAATTGGCACTAGTGAATTGACAAGAGTTTGGACGACGAACTAGCTACCATCAGGTAACCTACATAGGTCGATTCAGACTGCAGAACCAAATCTCCCGAAGTTTGTTTTAGAGCTTACAAATTATGAAGAGGCGTCGTGGGATTAGGAAAAATTGCAGCGTTATTTTACTCCTATTGACAGAGAGATAATTGCCAACATTCCGATCTGTACACGAAGACAACCTAACTTTTGCGCTTGGCATCCAGATAGGAGGGGCGTGTTTTCTGTACAGTCAGCATATTTCATGTTGGTGCAGCTACGAGATAAGGTGGATGAAGCTTTGAGAAGTATCCTTGGACGGTCTGATCAACAAGCAAACAAATCAGAATGGAAATCACTGTGGAAGTTAAGGTGCCTTCGAAGATCGACAACTTTCTGTGGCTATTGGCTCGTGTCTCTCTTCCGGTTGGGGAGGTTCTCCAGCACCGCAATATGGCTCCTACTAGTGCGTGCTTTTTCTGTGGAATGCGCGACTCTTGGTGACACTCCTGGGACCCGAGCAAGATCACATAGTACACGCTATCAGTCCGATAGAAGAAGTGGACGCTAAAGCGTGGTTAGCAACAATCTTCAAGAATCTGTCCTCGGAGGATTATCGGAGAGTATCAGTGGTGCTGTGGGCTATCTGGTACGCTCGACGTATGGCAATTCATGATCATCAGTACCAAAGCCCTCTATCGACACATACTTTTGTTGAGAATTTTATTAAGGACCTGGAGAGGAGAGGCCAAAGGAGAGGTACACCCGGCAAGGGCCACGATGAGGGCCTTCATGGATTCCACCTCCGAGTGGGATGGTGAAGATCAATGTAGATGCAGCTCTGTCCAAGAATATGTGCAAAAGTTCAGCTGCAGCTATTGCTAGGACGACACCGGTAGATTCTTGGGAGCATCATCGCTGATGGTGAGAGGAATCAAGGATCCAGAGACAATAGCTATTGCCTGTCGTGAAGGGTTGGCGTTGGTGCTGGACGTACAGGTGGATGGCATCAGATTGGCAAGTGACAGTCAGAACGTGGTGAAGAACATCTCACTGGGTTTCAAAGGAGCTTATGGTCAAGTTATTGAAGAAATTCAGAAACGCAAGTCAACCTTCTCAAGAGTTGAATTTGTGCATGAATGTAGAGAGTCAAATGTTGATGCTCATAATATCGCGCGTAGCTCCATTCATGAGGATTTTGGCCGGCATGTGTGGCCGTTAAATCCACCGGCTAGTGTTTGTAATAACTATACATCAAATGATGAATAAAGATGTGTAGTTTTGGCTCAAAAAATATGTAAGAGTCTAAGTCAGAAAAACATTAAATATTGCATTGCAACTGACTATAATAATTGGATATTTCTTTGACCGGCAATAATCACAGTGATACATCAAATCATCGATACGACAATGTTGATTAGGTAGCAGTCAATCTTGTCTGAATATTCATCCAAGCGCAGCCAGCAATCACTCTGGACGTGTTAGTACCGTGGCGACGAAATCGCGTGTAGTGACATGTTAATTCAATTCACTACCAAACGATCATATGGACTTCTTCTAGTATTTTTAAGTACTAATAATAAAACACTATCATTAGTCGTAGCACATGGAGATCTCACTAGAGACATTTAGTAGAAAAACTTATACTAAACTTTGAATGCTAGAACATTAGGAGAAGTCTGTATCGCTAGGAGAAATCTAAAATTTTAGTTGTGATTAGAGATAAGATGTACCTCCCACCATTCAAAACTATAATTTTTTTTGACTTTTTTGACCCCCAATTGATCACTCGTCTTATTTCAAAAAAATTCTATAAATATAATCAAATTTAAGTCATTTTAGAGAACTATTGTTAATAAAGCAAGCCACAACAAAAGAAGTAATTTTTCACATGAGTGGTCAGAGTTGGAGTAAAAAAATCAAACAAAAACATGAAATGGAGTTAGTAGTTTTTATACTTGTTTAAATCAAACAATACCCCACTGTCTATATAGCTCACAACAACTTTTTCAAAAACCACAACTCAACAAAACACATCCGTAATAAGTTTTCTCCCTTAGAAACAAATAAACGAATATTGAGAAGTATATAATGGCAAACGCACAATTTCCATTTATATGCGAACAGGAGGTATTTATGCATAATGGATTATTCATCACCATAAAAATAATTTTAAAGATACCACTTGAATACGTGTGACTGACTGAATTGTCATCTAAGAGTTGGTTTTCTTCTACCACACGCCTTCACATGTTTTTCGTAAAAAGTCATCCAAAAGTTGGTGTCAATCACTTTGGCCGTATACTTCCAGGAGGAAATTGTCCGCAGTGTCGGCTTCCACCGTTTAATTTGCCCGTGCAGGAACACTAGTCCTGCATACCGCAGACTTCCATGTGTTAGACTGTCCGATCAAAGATCTTTCAAACACAAACTACAGTATATTAAAAAAATATTCTTTTATTAAAATATAGCAAAATTTTCACTTAAAAATGTTATAATTTCACAAATTTTGTTTTTGTAGACAGATATATACATGTTTCATTTTAAAAAATCTAACAGTATATATAAAACAATGTTTGACTAAAACTTACAACAATTCTCTTGAAAGTAAATTTAAAACAATTTATTAATATGGTAAAGAAAATGTCAGTAATTGAAGCGACAGGAAGGAATAATAAGTTTATTATTTTTCATAAGTGCGCAGACATGCATGGCCGTTCGGTGGTTCGTCGTTAACACAGCAAATTCCAGTTCTAAGTTGGAAAACACCAAAACGAAATTTAGAGTGACAAACTGGCAAAGGGACATTTCCTATCTTGTCTCTCAATGATGGTAACGATAGATCAATACGTGTCGGTGTCGATGACATACTAGGCTCCAAGATCAATCACAGCCAATCACGTTGGACTTGTGTTAGTGCTGTAAGGAGCAACGTTGCGTGCAGTGTCATCTTCAGACCATTTGCCGCAAGAATGTTACACCCCAGTATACCACGCGCCTCCAAACTCAATACTACTTAAAACTAACATTTGGGATTTTTTTTACAAAAATAATTGTTCAAACCACCGTGAGTACATAGCTAAGTTTTTTTCTCCACTAACTTGGTGACGCCTTAGCACGTGTTTTGTTAAAAAGAATATATAATTGCACAAATTCACCAAGTTATCCATGTAAATTAATGATGCAGCCGTGCAGGCCTCCTCAAACATTAATTGGTTAGAGAATACGTATAAGCTATTTTGTCTCCTGTTTTTTTCTTTTTTGTTTTTTTGTGCTTTGAAAGCTCTTCTTGCACTCCTTGTGCACTGTAATTTTTTTTGTAAAAATTACAAAGCAATAAAGAGAAAAAAATAGGTGTGGGGGTTTACCCCCATCGAGCCCTTAAAAAAAATCAACGATGGGATCGACCTTTTATAATTTAAACTCTATTTTCTTCTTAATACAATAATACATAATGTTCTTGCATATTCGAGAAAAAAATAACTACATGACATAAACTACGAGAGTGCTTTCGCAGAGCAGGATACAAACCACCTAGACTCTAGTAGGCAACCCAAAGTAACCTTTTTTTTTAAAGGAATGGCAGGAGCTCTGCCTTGCATTCAAGGTAGAAAAAAGAGTTTATGTACAAGCAGCCCCAGTGGGGCAAAAAATGAAGTTATGGCAACAGAGAAAGGGAGGTGCATTTGTGCAGCCCCAAGCTCCCAGACACAACACTAGCCAGTCATCCTTAGAGCCCTCAGATGTCCTCCTTGATTCTGGCAGCCACCTGCGTTGCCGACTCAAAAACGTTATTGAAGATGCGTCGGTTGCGTTCCTTCCACAAGTTCCAGCAAGTATAGATCACCAATCCATTGAATCGTCTTCTCTGGTCTTTACTGATCCTGGGCGTTACTTATTCCCACCAAGTGCGGAAGTGATTGGGCTCATCCAATTGCAGCAAGTCAGTGTGGAATCCCTCCCAAGAGAAGACTTGGTTCCAAACGGCCTTGGCAAAGACGCAATGGAAGCAGAGGTGTATGGCTGTCTCAAGGGGGCCGTTACAGAGCGCACAATGCTCATGGTGGGGCCATTGTCTCTTTTGTAAGTTATCTGCCATTAGGACCTTTTCTTGAATTAATATCCACATGAAGACTTTACATTTGTTTTCCGCATCCGCTCTCCATATCAACTTGGCATTGAACATGCTGTAGGTGCCACTGAATTGGATTCTGTAGGCTGATCGAGTAGAGTAGGAGCCATCAGCTGTCCAGCGCCATGTAATAGAGTCATTGATACCTTCCTGAAGATGGATCGATTGGATCCGAATCCACAAGGATATGAATTCTTCAAGGTATTGGGATGTGCTGATCCGGTTTCTGAACCGGTTCATCCAATTGTTATTTTGGAGTTCCTGCTTCACTGATCTGCCTTTTCTTGCAACCAGCTTGAAGAGGTTTGGAGCAAGGTTCATGGGGGCTTCCCCATCTAACCAGGCGTCACTCCAAAACCGAGCTTTGTTTCCGTCTCCAATTGTGATCACCATGGACGCCTGAAAGAGAAGATGGTCCTCTTTGCTGCAGGGAAGGTCGGTGCCTGACCAAGGTCTGGAGCTGTCCACCCAATCCAGCCAAAGCCATCGAAGATGGAGGGCTCTCCCGAATTTATCTAAATCCGGAACCCCCAGGCCGCCCATCTCTTTAGGTCTCGTTACTGTCGGCCAGTTGACAAGGCAATGACCGCCATTGGAGTTTTCTTCTCCCTTCCAGAGGAAGGATCTTCGAATTTTGTCGTTTTTTTTCTTGTCCACGCTGCCAGGGGGAAAATAGTGAGGTCATAGGTCGGCATTGCCGATAGCACCGAAGTGATCAGAGCCAGCTGACCCGCTCTATTTAGCCATTTCCCTTTCCAACTGGGCAGTCTCTGGCCTATGCGCTCAATGAGGGGCTGTACGTGAACCTTCTGCAACTTTCTGATGTGCAGTTGCAGCCCAAGGTAGCGGCAGGGGAAAGAGCTTCTAACTCCTTGGAAATTGGAGAGGATTTGATCTAGATCGAGGTCCTGACATCTTATCGGGTGTATTGAACTCTTCTGAATGTTTATATGAAGACCCGAGGCGTTTCCAAAGATCCGAAGAACAATTTTAATGGCGTCAAGGTCATCTTTGGTGGGGTTTGTGAAGATTGCGGCGTCGTCCGCATACATGGAAATCCTCCATTTAGCAGCAGATGGCGGTAGTGGGGAGAGGATGCCTTGTGCGGTCGCAAGCTTGAGAAGATGTTGCAGGGGGTCCATAGCAAGTATGAAGAGCATAGGGGATAGAGGATCCCCCTGTCGAACTCCCCTACCGTGGCCAAAGCTCAAGCATCTCCGTCCGTTGAGGAGAGGAGTCGAAGTGGATGTGCGGAATAGGATGGAAATCCACTCTCTCCATTTCTGACCAAAGCCTAGCGCTTGCATAATCTCGAGGAGGTAGGACCAATTTACTGTATCAAACGCCTTGTGTATGTCCAGCTTTAAGAATAGGGCAGGCACCTTTAGTTTGTGAAGTCTGCGGACTGTGTTTTGCACATACATGAAATTGTCATGGATACTTCTTTTCTTGATGAAAGCACTTTGGCAATTTGATATCATGGAGCTCAGTCTTGGTGCCAGCCTGTTGGCGAGAAGTTTGGTGAAAATATTGGCGATACTGTGGATGAGGCTAATAGGCCTATAATCGGTGATCCTTTGGGCGTTCCCTTTTTTGGGGAGGAGGACGATGTTGGCAGTGTTAAGGAACTGGAGACCTTGAGCGTTCAAGGAATACAAGTTGTTCAAGGCCGAGAGAACATCCTCTTTGATGATTTCCCAACAAACTTTGTAGAATTTTCCGGTGAAACCGTCTGGTCCGGGAGCTTTGTCAGGGGGCATGGAGTCGATGACACCCTTGACCTCGTCATGGGTGAATGGCAATTCCAAATCAGATAGGTCCTGGGGCGCATACCCAAGAGCTTGCCAGGCAAGGGTGGACTGTCTTGGTGCTGATGAGGCGATGTGATCAGTGAAGTATTCCCCAATTATTTTTTCTTTGTCTTCATGGGCGAAGGCCATGCCATCATCCGTATGCAGGCAGTGTATATAGTTCTTCCTTCTGCGTGCGCTGGCCCTCATGTGAAAGAACTTCGTGTTTGCGTCGCCGGAGCGGATGTATGTGAGCCTTGACTTTTGACGAATTCTAGCCTTTTCAATGGCAGCAAGTCCCGTGCTTCATATTTTTAGGCGTCGTCGGAGGTCACGTTCCTCAGGCGTGAGCACTCTGGATTCTTGTGCAGCTTCCAGTTGCAGTAGGATCTCTTTAACCAATGCTAACTGTAGTTTAGTGTCTGTTGACGGGAATAAAGACCAGTTTTGGTACACTCAGAAACCCGTCAACAGTCCTCGATAGAAGAAAGATAAGCATCACATGAGCATATTTATCACTAATAAAGTTCCACTTGTATTCTTAGCTTGTGAAATGCCGGAAAGCTGGAAACAGGCCCTGTGAGACCAAAACCCAGGTCTACCGACCTGAATCTGGTCTCACCAGGATCTGACCACCAAGCAGGGTCCCTGATACTACAGGAGAACCTGATCCTGGAACCAAATGTACCACACATCAACATTTCACCTGATTGGTACAATGGACCAAGGATCCACATAGAAGCAAGCAAGATATCAAGTGAACCCAACTTCGGACAAGACTACACGTGACAAGCCAGGATAGCACCAGGAAGCTGCCACGTGGACCAGGGGTCCAATGCCAGGTCGGCCGACCCGCCTTTGGTGGCGGGACACCTTGGCATTGCTCCCGCCACCTGGACCTTCTAGAAGGCCAGTGGGACCCACCTGTCAGCCAACCATAGGTCGGCCGACCTGCAGGTGGGCCCCACTTGAGGTCGGTTTGCTTCCACCGCCTTCCTGCATGACTCCCACGTGCCCTGCACCGAGAGACGTCCATTCAAGTCGGTGAAAGCTCGGTTTGATCCAACGGCGCATGACGGAGAGCACACGGATCGCTGACGTGGTGCTGGAGTAACCCCTACTCCACCTCCACTATAAATACCCCCCTAGTCCCTCATTGTAAAGTGTCTCCAAGTAGTTCACATTAGTGTTCTCAAGCTCAAGCTCTCTTGGGAGATCAAGAGTGGTGTAGTCTAGTCTAGAGTGGGAGTTAGAGTCGAGTCGAGCGAAGCTCCGGTCTCCGGAGTCGTCTTCTGGAGAATCTGGTATAGCTCTTGTACCTTTACTTTCGAAGTACTTTTCTTATATTAATATAGTCTTGCTTTACTTTATTAAGTCTTTACTTTGAGTACTTTACTTTCGTATTTACTTAGTGCACTTGCTATACTAATGTAGTAGTGTTGTGTCTTAGTCTCGTTAGTGTAGAGTCCGAACTAGTTAGTGTCTAGATCCTTTGTGTGTGTTTCACTACCAACCAACCTGAGGTTACTTACGTGGTAGCCGAGTCTTAAGACTAGATTAGGCGAGGTGCTTAGGCTAGTGCTTAATAGTGGATGCACCCTATCGTTGATGGGTATATCCATTCACTTTCCGACGTATATTAGCGGGGCGGTTGTGACAAACACACGCTTCCGCTTATATCTATTTGCGTCGGATAGGCCGTAGGGCGCCCATTAAAGTCAAAGGTCCGCTTGGAATAGGAGTTAGTCCCACTAGGAACGCAACCCTCCTATTTGTCGGCCGACTTCCCTATCACACCGATGGTCTAGGCATTAGTTTAGTTAAGTCGTTACACTAGTTAGATTAGAACACAGAAGTATAGTTAGATACATAGGAGTCCTTACTCACTCGTTGTCCTCCCACCTAGCTAGCTACCTACTAGTTACCTTTAGTTATCACTCATATCAACACTCACCCCTTTATCAATATCAATAGCTTAGATTGAGTAGAACCACCACGGGTTTCCATCACCCATTTGCTAGAGAGTCTTAATCCGCTTCTCGTGAGCGAACTACAAATTCGACACCGGAATACTCACCCGGTTGAAGTGCTACAGTGGTACCTGTGTGCTTGCAGAGTTACCATTGGTCAGTCTTACGTTGTCACTAGAATCTAGCTTAGCTTAGCATTCTTAGGCTGTTGCCGGAAGAGGAATTGTGACACCCTCTCTCTCGGTGGTAGTTCGGGTTTGCGTAGGCTTAGCTATCGACGCCGCCGCATTTACTTCACGCTAGTCGGTGTGTGCTAAGAAGTGTCGTTAGGCATTTCTGACGCCATTGCCGGGAAACTAGTATCTTTATCGAGTTCTAGTGATTGCGCTAAGATCTGCCAACAGTGTCTCCCACCTTTTGTTTGCGCCATTGCCTGGGCGCCTTGGCAACTCTGGACAGTTTGGTATGGAGTCGTTTTAACTGAATCGAGGAGCTCACTGGCCTGTTCCAGGCTTCTTGTACTGTTTCTTGGAAGCCGCCCATGCTTGTCCAGAAGTTCTCAAAGTGGAAGGTGGGTGCCTGTCTGTACTCCATTTCGCCATGTAGTAGCAAGGGTGTGTGAGCCGACATAAGCGAGGGGAGGGAGTGCAGGAAGCACGAGGGGAAGAGCAATTCCCAATCTGGAGTGCAGAAGACTCTGTCTATGCAAGTCATGGTGGGGTTGTCTTGTTCATTTGTCCAAGTGAAGCGACGTCCATTTAGGTGGGTCTCTTTTAAATTCATGTTGTCAAGAGCCGATTTGAAGGAACCCATAAGGCGATGGTTGAGATTTGCATTGTTCTTATCTTGAGCTTGGTAGATGAGGTTGAAGTCCCGTAGCACCAGCCACTTGCCATGGTGTGGCGGCTGGATGTTCTGTAGCTCGAGGAGGAATTGCAGTTTCTGGGCATCTCCTTGGGGCCCATAAACCGTCGTGATTTGCCATTGCACACCATCAGCCCTCATTGTGATCGTTGCTATGATAGTGTGTGGGGAGAGCACCACATCGGACAGGTCGAAGAAATTATCATTTACGGCTAGCAGGATGCCACCCCTGGTATTATCAGCCGGTGATACCGCAAAAGAGTTCGCAAAATTTCCCCCAAGCGTGCGTAGCACTGTAGCTTGATCGACAACCTGCAGCTTGGTCTCTTGGAGGCAGACTATTGTGGCCTTTGAGTCTCTTACTAGTTCATTGACAGCATCTTTTCTGACATCATCTGTCGATGTTTCGTACCCCGGGGGTATCACACCAACAAGTAAATTTCTAAGCGTGCTCCTAATCCGGATGGTGATGCAAGAAGAACACAAGGGTTTATCCCGGTTCGGGCGAGGAAGGCCCTACGTCCGGGGGGGGGAGTTTGTATTATCTTGCACCGAAGTGCTTGTACAGGGGTGAGTACAAGAGAGTCCCGAGACCTAGCGTATGGAGTATGTGTAGCGAGTGTGAGGGCTTGGAAAAGCTTGCCCTAAACTAGGCCCTGGCGTCCCCTTTTATAGGCCAAGGGGAGGCTCAGGATCACATGAGAAATAGGGCGGTCGTAAGCATGACGTCGAGGTACGGGCGTCCTGTCGAGTTGCTGGAACTGTGGATCCCTCCTTTGGTCCGGTTCGAGCTGGTAGATGTTGGCCTTGGACCGGTTCGACCCTGTAGCAGCATGGCTGATGATAGCCTGTCCATATCTCTCTAACGTGGGCTCACGCGCTCGAGTCGTGGGCGATGATATCCTGCTCGTCCTTGCAGACGTAGGCTCACGCGTCGAGGTGTGACATGGTTGCGCGCGAGCGCTTGTCCCCGGGAATCCCGTCGTACGGTGGTCGAGATGGAATGGACAGGTCGACTCCCATACCGCTCCTGGAACGTGTCGCCCATCACTGCTCGAGCGGTGGCGGACCGCCTCGAGGAGTTGGTGGTCAAGGCGACAGGACTGAGCGGAGGATTTCAGGGGTACGGAGAGTTGACCATGGCATTTGAGAGGAGGCGTCGCACGTGGCATAGTGCACGGTGTGGCGGAACAGTGACGCCTGTCGTCCCTGCACCCAGGACATGGGCAGCGTAATGATGGAGGTGACCGGTGTACCCTCCACTGTTACGGGCCCTGTAGCCATGGAGTTAGGCAGGGTTGGTGTACTTGGACACTGCTTTGATCCCTGTAGCCACGTGCGCGCCCTAGAAAGGCAATCATGGAAGGCGGACTCGAGCGGTCGCTCGCTCAAGCTGGTTCCGTCCCTGTCTCGAGCGCCCGCTCGCTCGAGCGGGTCCCGTCTCCGTCTCGAGCGCTCGCTCGCTCGAGCGGTTTCCATCATCCTTCCTCGAGCGGGTGAGTGGCTGCGTCTCGAGATGGTGGGTTCTGTGGTTTTGTGGATTGGACCGTGGGCCGGCCCAGTCGTGAGGGGAATTGGAGATTTCTCTAGTTGGTTTTTGGGATTTAGGGAGAAGTAAGGCTGGTTTGCTTATCCCTAATCCACCTAGTTTAGGACCCCCTAGTCTAGGTACCCGACATCATCTTTTAATCCCCTTACGTTCCAATTTACAAGATGACAATTATTTTGAGCCATAAGCAAGCAATCGGGAGCCCAAATTTGATTCAGATTCAATAAATTGAAGAGCTGCAACTGACAGCTTACAGGAGCAACTCCCAGGAAGGCGAAACTGAAAGCCGTTGGCCGCCAGTACGAAATGCAGGTACAAAAGGGTAGAGTTCCCTGGACGCGGACGATGACGGACCGACAAAGCTTGCATATCCGCAGTCTGTGGTAGTGGTGTATGGCCCCTGGCCTTCACCTCCAGTAGCCGAGGAGATGGCGAGCTGACACTAAGTTGGATGACTGGACTGATACAAGTAGTAGTGTGCATGACCTGAACTAACATGGCTAACTAAGCAGGACCCGAAGAGAAGCAACAATGCCTAGAGCTGGGTGATGTCGATGATGGGCGCTTCATCGAGGCCGCAGAGCGCTGTCATTGCCTTGATCGCCTCGCCGGAGAGAGGGCCCTGGAACATGCTGAAGTAGTGCAGGAAGCGATCATCCGGCGAAAGCAAGTCATCTTCTGGGACCCACAGCTTCTTCATCAGCACTTGCCTGGCCTTGGTCTGCGCGTCTCCTCTTGGCCAGTCCTTCGCTGCAATGCGGAGGCTTCTGCGAGTGGAGGTCCTCGGCCTCCCTGTGCGGCGCACCCTGCTGGTGGCGCGTGGAGGCACCTGGAGAAGCGGCGGCGGGATGGGGCGCGAGACCATCTAAGCGAAGGCCTCCGCGTCTCTCCTACGTCCCTTGGGGTGTCGCTCTACATGTCCACTTGGTTGGCCGCCTGCTGCTCTGTGTTCTGGTTTCGCCGGCGTCTGATGTATACAACGCCAGGCCTGAACCGCTGGACACGGCGACCTGGGGAGCGTCCCCCAGCCCCCCCATGCTAAGGAGGAGCTGCAGGAACAGCAAAGGATGATGGCGGTGTCGGTGCAGGACTCTGATGTGGGGACACAGGAGCATCAGCCTGAGTGGTCATCTCGACGTCCCTGTGTACAGGAGAGAGTTCAGGAGCAGGTGAGTCTTGGGAGGGTGGCGTATGTGTGGACAGTGCTGCGGAGCTGTCATCATGTTGATCTGAGTTGGTAGCATTGAACCTTGGACTGCAGCAGCATCGAGGCTCCGTGGAGGACTGCCTGGGTTGGCGGCGCGCAGGGGAGCATCGCGTTCTTTCTCTGTGGTGATGGCTGCTCCTCTCCCGGGAGCGTCCTCACGATGCCGTGGCCTCTGCAGCTGCAGTGTCGTCATCGTCCCTATCCACCAGCTGCCGCCTGTGGTCGTCGCGAGCAGGGCGGCCCTCTTGTTGGCGTCCGTACCTTGACGCGAACGCTCCCGTTCGCGGTCCCTTGCTGGGGCACGAGACAGGCTCCTGAAGAGACGGGCGCCCCAGTTGTGCCCCTTGTCGCTGCGCCGTCCGCGACCGTCGTCGTCGTCGTCATTGTGGTGATCAGCTCTGGGTGCTGGAGGTGGGGAGATGCGTCGCGGCCCGGGTTCACGCTCCCCATCCACGACACCGTACCGCCACAATAGCTCGCGAGTTGAAGTGTGGCCGTAGTCATCAGGTGGCGACTCGATCAGGTCCAGATGAACAAGGACCTTGAAGGTGAGGCCGCGACGCCCCCTCGGCGGAGTTGGACCATCATGGGCCACCACTGCATTGCCTGTCAAAGTCAGCCATGTTACCTTGGGTATGTCTGACGGGTTGTATGTCCAGGCCCATAGGCAGAGGGCTCTGGTGTCATCCGGGCACAGCGCCCTGTTGTCACGGCGTAGCGGCCGGTGCTCGACGTAGTCCAGGTAACAGGATCTTGCCACCGCCCTTTTGGCGATGTTCTCGTTCCACGCGTGAAGGGGGATGCCTTCCAAGCAGAGGCGGACGTGGTACTTCAGGTCACAGTGGTCCCCGTAGGAGAGGACCCGCCAGGGGAGTATCTTGATGTGGCCGTTGCTGACGCAGAGCTGGCGCCTGTCCAGCGCCGCATCCCTGTGATGCGGGTGCCGGAAGACGATGAGGAAGTCTTCTGGCTTGTGGCGCGCCACCTTGACATCATCATCCCTGACTCCCATCCGAGAGCAGATCGCCCTCTTGACATGGTCGGGGTTGACGCCGCCCTGGTCCTGGAACAGGCAGGCCACCACAGCGTGCGCGGAGTACTGCACCAGGGCGTCCTCCATAGCCTCGTTTAACGCCGCCACCGCCGAAGTTTCCTGGGGGCGGAACTCTGGGTCACCCAGCTCGGCCATGGTAGGGCGGGGTGGGGACCCGAGAGGGGCCGTCGAGTGGACTTGGGCGGTCGGACGTTGGGGGGCAGAGAGGGAGAGTGTTGTGGGCGCCGTGGAGCAGACGACTTGCAATCCTGTGATTTATGGCCGTTGCGGCCACAGGTGAGGCACCGCACCGGCTCCCTGTAGGTGGCAGCAGAGTGACCTCTGGTTAGGCAGCGGAGGCACTTACCTTGCATCCTCCTGGCGAAGGGCAGCTGGTGCGCAATTGATGCTGGCCGGCGTCGAGGCGGAGTAAATTCTCCGCGGTGCCACCAGTACTTCGGACGGACCATGGACCACTCTCCCTCCGCTCCGTCGGAGTGGATGGCCGTCTTGTCACCGCGGCATTGGGAAGGAACCTTCTCATAAGTGCTTGTACCTGTTGCTGTAGGGGCCGATTTGCTGCAGGATTCGCTTCCAGCTGGAGCTGCAGAGGTGGATCTAAGGCAGGATTTGGGCTTGCGGAAGTTTGGTGGAGGGGAGTAATGGCGTCTGTGGGGGGGATGGCTGGCACTGCAGGCAGGGGCAAAGGAAACTCGGCGCTTGGCTAGCCGGGTAGGGGTGGCGTGCTCATCTAGAGGGATTGGGATCGACCCCACGACGATGGAGCGGAGGCGCAGGGGAACGGACTGGGGCTCGTCGGGAACCGTGCTTCCACTGTGGGCGCTGCCCGAGGGGAAAGGGGCACGAGGGGAGGAGGATTTGACCGACGGGGATGGATTTGGCTGGCCGTCGGTGGTGGATCTGGGTGGGGAGGTCGCCGGAGGTGCGGGAGGGGGAGAGGCTAACGGCTCCATCGTTAACCCAAAGTAACTAGAATAGTAAGAAAAGGCAGTGGATGGGATCTTCAATCATGAATATGCTAAAAGCCTGTGAAAATAAAAGACATCTGCACAAAGTTTGTGTACACATAAATTAAAACCATGGTGGCAAAGTATCAACCCAAAGGAGACAACACGAGCATCCACAAGCATTGGTGGCAAAATACCCACCAAAAGGGAGCCCCAAACAACCATGGCGGCAAAGCATCCACCACAGGGGCGTGATTCTGATGGCAAAGCACCTACAGAGATGGAAGCAACGGTAATGGCAAAGCATTTGCTAGAGAAAAAGAATAGGGATGGCCAAACATCCATTGGGAGAGACAATAGCGGCAAACCATATGCAACAGAAAGCTAAAAGACGACAATAAAGCATCCGTTAGGACGACCCAAAAAACTTTATGTAGGACCAACCATTGCAAAGACGAACAATAAGTACACGCACATACAGCACAATAGGGAGCTCTTCATCGTTGACCGGTGATGCAACAGAGACGAGGAACAACAGCGACGACCCGCTAGGCGATGGCAGTAGGCCACTGAGACCAAAGATACAACACTAGAGTGGTGATTCTACAACTATGCCTCTAGGGAGAAACATCAAAGGGACATATTGCTCAATACTTGCACATCACGAAAATAAGACAGCTTTGGTAAGTGCGAGCACAAGGAGAGCCTCGTACGGAGAGTGCGACGGTGGAAAAGGCGACTTCACCGGGGCCCCTTCCAGCGATCACCGCCGACGATCTCTGGGGTTTCGAGGGGCGCAAAGTAGGAGAATCTGCTCGGGCTTCAACGACGCGCCGATTGACCCTGGTATTTTCCCCTAGTTCCACTCCCTCGTTGCGTTCCTTTCGTTCGAACGGCTCGCGGTTGGGCGGCTTAGCAGAGCTTTGTTTCCCTGATTCGCTGCGCAGAGTTTGAAACAGAGGTTCCTGAATCTGTCAGCAGAGTTTGTTCTCGATTGATCACATAGAGATTGAAACAGAGGTTCCAGAAATCAGTGAGCAGAGATGGGGAATCGCAGGCTTACGCTTGCGGTTCCCCCATTCAGAATTCATCACGAGATGAACAGATTCCCTGACCGAGGTGTGGGGGAAAATGGTTCTAGTGGGAATTTGTTTTTTTTTTTGAAAGATCCGGAATTACCGGCTTTGTATTATAATAAGGAGGGGAAATAAGTTCTACTTGGTTTGCATGCGCGAGAGGCGCGATCCCAGCAGCAGCCTAAGCTTTACTGGGCTTATTACATAAGTGATTACTCGCTAGTTTGTTGAACAACAAAAAAAGGCCTAAGCGCCTTGCAGCCTGCCGAAGACCAAAGGTGCTGCGCCGCGTCTCGATTTCCATGAAGGTGGCCTGCTCATTCCGTTCTTTTCCCCCGAAAATCTTTTCGTTGCGCGTGTTCCAGATTGTCCAGAGCTAGGATGACAATGGAGTGTTCAGCCTTTGATCCTCCTCCCATGGCCTGCGTGAACCAGTCTTCCATGTCTGTTTGTGGCTCCCAGGTGGGAATTTGTTTGAGGTTGGTGAGAGTTCAAACCCTGGGGGTGATAACTCTGATTTGATGGAGGCTTTAGAGATGATGCAGATGGAAGAATGGTTGCAATCGGAATTTCCGCCATTAAAACCAGGGACTAGTTACTCAATTGCCTATGGTCTTCCTAAACATTCGCAATCACCAAGAGTTTTGAAAATGATGAAGAGGAATTCTAGCGCTAATCCCCCAGTAGCAGCTGTGAACGATAATGCCTTGATGATAGCAAAGCTTCCGATTCAGCTGACCTGGGAAAGTAAGAGATCAGAAGAGGTTAAGAATCTACAAAGAACACTCAGATCGACAGAAGAGATTGTGCAAAAACTCCAGCCACCAGCGAAGAACAGGGGAGTGGGGGAGCCGGGAGACGGCGGGAAGAAGACAGTGGGCCGAATTAAGGTTACTGGGCCAGCCTTTACAGGCCTGTCTGCTGAGGACCTTTTCTACCACTCCTATACATCGCCGCCGCCGCCTCCACCACCAAAGCTCATTTCTAGGTGGGTGTGGATAGAAAAAGCTAGGGTTTGGGATAAGAAGGCTGAGCGATTTGGGGCTAGTAGAGAGGAAATCCGCAAGTACGGGGCTCAGGTGAAGCATCTTCGCCGAGTCCAGCCAAGAACCATCGACGAGAGGCAGTTCGTGGAAGTGGTAAAGCAGATGGAGAGGAAGGTTCCTAATCAGAGAGAGGAAAGGCGAGGTGATGGAAGAGGTCCTAGAGAAGGGTTTGAGCGCCAGCCCGGAGACGCTCAGGGGAGGGATGCTCCTGGGCGCAAGAGAGCTGGGGAGTACAGAGATGAAAGAGGTGGGGAGGCGGATCTGCGGAAGTATCTGATGGATCGCCGTGGTGGATACCAGTATGGTGATCCCGGGCGGGAGCATCGGGTTCTGCTATGAGGTGCTACAACTGTGGACAAGAAGGGCATCACTGGTCGGTATGTGACAATCCCCACCTTTGCTATGTTTGTCATGATACGGGGCACATATCCACCAACTGTCCCAACAAGAAGATGAAACATAGCTATCAGCAAGAGTTCGCTCCTCAGGTTCCTAAAGCTACTGGTGGGCCAAAAGTTGTGCAGAATCCAAAAAATGTGAATGCTAAAGAGATGTTCAGAGGTATTCAATTGTGTAATATTGGTCTGCCTGGGCACATGTTTTTCTCTTTGAATATTCCTGGTGAGACTGCTGCTAAGAAATAGACCAAGGATGGATCTGTCAGAGTGCTAGTCTCAGTGCTTAAGGGGAAGGGCACCAGAGCCAGAATAACTCAAGAGTTCAAATATCAGATGGGTTCACAAGGAGACTATGAGGTCAAGAGGTTTTCTAGCAGTGAATTCCTAGCTAAGGTTCCCAATAGAGTTGCTATGAATATGCTGGTATCTAGGGGTAAATTCAGGTGTATGACCTCTGATATTGTAATTGTGGTTGAAGAGACTACCCTAGAACCAGGGACTTTCCAGATGTTGGAATCAGTCTGGGTAAGAGCTGTTGGCATCCCAAAAGTTGCAAGAAATGAAGAAGCTGTTCTGCAATTGGCAAGACCGGTTGGTGACCCTGAAGAAGTGCATTTGCCTTCTCTGAATTGGAAAGGAGTGTGGGTCAAGGTGGCATCACCAGATCCTTCTCAGATCAAAGGCACTTCCTCTGTGTTCATCAACAAGGAAGGGAAGAAAATATCCTGGTTTTACTCTGATAAGCTGAGTCAATTCCCTCCTACAAAGAAGCCTGATGATGATGACGACTTTGATGATGATGATGAGGGTGATGTGACTGATGAAGAGGATTTTGATTCAACTCAGGAAAGCATGGAATGGTCAAAGAACATGGAAGATGGTGGGGGTGGTAGGAAGACATTACATTCCAACACTGAACAGGGAAAGACTGATCACAAGGGCAGACAGAAAAATGAGGACTCTACTCTGGAAGGGATGGAAGACATTCAAGAGGTATCAAGTGAGGTGTCAGGTGACTTGGGGAGTTCTGGAAAGAGTCCAATCTCTTAGGTTATGGGTTTCTCAGATCTAGTCCAAGAACTGAATGAAGTGGCCAAGCAGATAAATACTTCTGAGTAAGTGCTATCAGTTCAGGAGATAGTGTCAGGGGGATCTAGAGAGGAAAGTGTGGTGATCTCCAAGGGCAAAGCACAAGAGGTGAATGAAGCCAAGGAGAAAGCTGAAGGTGAAGTTGGATTGAAGACCAAGGCTATGATAGCTGAAACAAGACACAACACAAGGGTGAATCAAGATGGAAGGTCAATACTCCAAATAGCTATGGAAAAGAAAGCTCAAGACCTAGAGTTGAAGAAAAAGAGTTCCTCCAAATCCAAAGGTAATCAGCAACATCAAACCCATTCTTCTGATCTTAAAATAATTGTTGAGGTAGATAAAAATGTTGATAGTAGCTCTGTATGTGATAAGTCAGTTAAAGATATTGATTTAGAGAGGTTGTCAAATTTTTCTATCCTTGAGGCTAGACAGAGGCCTCTGTAGCTTTGAATCTTGCTACTGAGAGAGGTTGACTAATGTTGGTAGGAATGATTCTGAAAATGATAGAGTTAGTAATAATGACACAAAGGGGAATGAGAATGTTGATAAAGAGTTAGTTACCTCACTGGATAGTTTTGCTAGTATGTGTGGCTTTTCCTTGGGTAGTACTGATCAACAGAAGAGAGATAATGTCACAATTATTCAAGAGACTCGAGTAAGAATCTGAGTAAGAGTTTGCAAGAGATGTTGATCAAGAGTTGTGGAGGTGTTACGGATAGAGATATTGAGAATAGTTCGAGTTAATAGAAAAGAGCTGTTCAAGAGGGTCACAAAATAATATAGTATCCAAAAAATAAAGATTTTATTCGGAATGTAAGGGGTTTGGGAGGTGAGGGTAGAAGAAAACATTTATTAGAGTTAATATCAAAATATGATTTTGACTGTATTTGTCTGCAAGAAACCATTAAATCAACATTCAGGCAGAGAGAATTAGAGAGGTTTTCTGGTAGAAGAGATATGTTCTGGATGTTTCAGCCTAGTGATGGACATTCTGGGGGGTTGCTACTTGGGGTAGATAAAGAGTTTGCTCAGGTAAGCAATCCAAGTTAGGGAAGATGGTTCCAAAGTGTAGATTTACAGTTGACAGTCTCCAACTGGTGTTGGAGATTGATTAATATTTATGGGCCTGCTCATGATGAGCTTAAACCAGAGTTCTTAGCAGGATTGCAAAGTTTGGGTCAGGTATCACAACTCCCAACTATCATGGGGGATTTTAACTTGGTTAGGAAGGTAGAGGAGAAGTCATCGGGTCAGTGAACTTTGCTCGATGGATAGTTTTAATGAGGTGATTAACATTCTAACCTTGAGAGAAGTGCAGAGAAATGGGAGTAGATATACATGGACCAATAAACAAAACCCACCTACCATGTGTGTGTTAGACAGGGTTCTGATTTCCAGTGGGGTTGAGGATAATTTTAACCTTCTCTCTGTGCTTACTGCTCAAAGAGTTGGGTCAGATCATAACCCTTTGATCCTGGATTCGGGGGGTAGTGAGCCAAGAAACTCATTATTTTAGATTTAACAACCAGTGGTTGCATCATGTTGATCTGATTGAGTTGGTGTGTCAAAAATGGCCAAATAGATACAAATATGATATTTTAGATCATTGGCATGTTATATCAAGTAAGTTGAGAAGATTAGTCAAGGGTTGGGGTTTGAACATTGATAGCTATCAGAAAAGAATGAAAGTGGAATTGCAGAAGGAAATAGGGGTTATTGATGGTGATAGTGAGGTTAGGGAACTCACAAGTGCAGAGTGGGATATGAGGTATGAACTTGAAGGTAAACTACAAGAGATTATGAGGGATGAAGAAATACAATGGCAGAGAAGAGGAGGGGAGAGATGGTTGCATCAAGGAGATGCTAATACCAATTACTTCCATAAATGTGCTAATGGGAGGAGAAGGAAAATGAAGATAACAATGCTTGAACATGAAGGACAAGAGATTCTGAACCTCAAAAATTAAGGGATCATGTCACGATTTCTATAAAGAGTTGTTTGGGAGAGCTAATACTTTAGAGTTACCTCTTCAGCAAGATTTGTGGCCTAGTGATCAGCAGTTGTCCCCCCTGGATAATGAATGGTTGGTTAGGCCTTTTTCTCTAGAAGAAGTGGAACAAGTTATGAAAGGGATCAAGTGCAACACTACTCCTGGCCCTGATGGTTTCACCATTGAGTTTTTCAAAAAAATTTGGCCATAAATGAAAGAGATTGTAATGGAAATGTTAGAAAATTTACATGAGGGGTCACTAGATCTATGGAGACTGAATTATGGGGTTATTACCTTATTACCCAAAGTCAAACCTGCAACTCACATTAAGCAATATAGGCCCATTTGTTTACTTAATGTGATATACAAGATTATTACCAAAATTCTGACTGTCAGGCTCACAGGGGTTATCAATAAAGTGATTAGTCCTTTTCAAACTGCATTTATACATGGGAGATACATTCTAGAAGGAGTTGTGATTCTACAAGAGGTGTTGCATGATTTGAGAGTTAATAAAGCATCTGGGGTTATTCTGAAACTGGATTTTGAGAAAGCGTACGACAAAGTAAGTTGGAAATTTCTAGAAGAGGTCCTTAACGAGAAAGGGTTTTGTCCTAGATGGATTGATTGGGTAAAAAGAGTTGTGGAGGGTGGCAGAGTATGTGTGGACATAAATGGAGAAAGAGGAGAATATTTTAGGAGTTTTAAGGGTTTGAGACAGGGTGATCCGATGTCTCCCTTGCTGTTCAACCTAGTAGCAGATGCACTGTCAAGATTGCTTTCAAAGGCTAGTGAAGCTGGGTTGATACAGGGACTGGCCTCACATCTGATACCTGGTGGTCTCTCCCACCTTCAATATGCAGATGACACTGTCATACTGTTAAGATTTGATCAGCAAAACCTACATAACATGAAGATGCTATTAATGTGTTATGAGGCAATGTCAGGGATGAAAATCAATTATGAGAAGAGTGAGATATTTACTGTGGGGTTGACAGAAGAAGAACAGGAAGTTGCTGCAGAGATTATGAAATGTAAGGTGGGCACATTCCCAATGAAATACTTGGGTTTACCTGTGAGCATAAATAAGATCTCTAAAGCTCAGCTTAGATATGTGGAGGATAAATTAGAGAAAAGATTAGGCACTTGGCAGTGTGAGTTCTTGACATCTGGTGGGAAATCAACTTTGCTTGAGTCTTGCTTATCCAGTATTCCCATTTACACTATGGGGGTCTACCAATTATATGAAGGAAATTTCCAAAGAATTGACACCATAAGATCCAGATTCTACTTTTGGGAAGGTACCAAGAAGAAGAGGAAATATCATATGGTCAAATGGCAAGCTCTTGCCAGACCAAAAGATTTTGGAGGTTTGGGCTTTACGATATAAGAATTATGAACACTTGTTTGATGGTGAAGTGGATTGACAGATTGGAAAGAGGTGACACCAGCCTATGTTGTACTATACTGAGAAATAAATATCTAGGTGATCAAAGCATTTCCAACTAAAGAAGAGGTCAAGGTCCCAATTCTGGAGAGCTTTGCTTGATTTAAGAAGTGAGTATCAAAGAGGTAGAGTGGTTGAGATAAGTAGTGGAAGGCAAACTAGCTTTTGGCATGATGTGTGGTTGGGAGGTGCACCATTAGAGTTATGCTTTCACAATATATACCTTGCTGCTATTAATCAAGATATATCTGTGGCTAAGGCTTTTAATGGAGGGGATTGGGATATTAAATTTAGAAGACAACTTGTAGGTATTCTTAGAGATGAATGGCAGGACTTGTCTAAGTTATTAGAGGACATAGAGTTGACAGATGGGAGAGATAAGGTCTCTTGGACTCTAGAAAAATCAGATAAATACACTACTAAATCTCTTTATAGAGAGATGACTAAGGGGGGTTAGAGATTTGCAAATGATAACCTTATGGAAGTGCAATTTACCCTTGAAAGTTAAAATTTTCCTGTGGATGGCCTTCCATGATAGGATTCAATCTGGGGTTCAATTAAAGCATAAGAAATGGTCTGGAGAACCAGACTGTGTGATTTGTGGAGTTCTGGAAACAACAGATCATATTTTGTTTCAATGTCCTATAGCTGTTTTTCTGTGGACTTTCTTGAGAGTAAATCTTGGGTGGTCTCAATCCCCGATGACGTGCTCGACTTTGTTTTTGAGTTCTTGGAAGAATGTAGAGGTGTAACCAAGAAAATAACATTTCACATTTGTGCAGGTGCTCTTTGGACATTGTGGAAGATCAGGAATGAAGCTGTCTTCGAGAGGAAGGTGGTTGCTGCTCCTCAGGTGGCGATTTACAAGACGCTGTCACTCCTCAAGACGTGGGTGCCTCTGGTCAAGCCCAAGCTCAAGCCAAGTTTCGAGGAAACTATTGCTCTGCTATCAGCCAATGTGGCAGGGGTGAACTGATTCTGAAGAAAGAAGGCGATCAAGATCGTGAAGAAGAAGGAAAAAGAAGAGAAATGCAGACCGTCAGCTAGAAACACAAAGAAGCCATCCTCGTATCTTTTTCTGTGTTACCTAGTTGAGGAACTGTAATAAATTTGAAGGGATGTTTTAAAAACCGTGGATGTTCTTTCTCCAGGCGTTATGGCCTGTTGAGTTTTGGTTTTAGAGCTGCGATTAGGGTTATGCTGGCGTAGAGTTCGGTTGATGTGGAGTCCTGCGCGTGGTTGTAAAACTGGTAACCCCAGTAAACAGGGTCTTGGGCTTTCGTTAACCTTTCAATAAAAGCCGGGTGAATGCCTTTGATCTAAAATACTTGCACATCACAAGCCAAGTAACATGTTGCACTCACACAATGGTTAGTATCAAACACTAAACCAAAGCTCGATGACCTCTTTATTACATACTCATCACACATGGCCACATCATATAAATCTGGTTAATTCTTTCCTACTTAATGAACCGCATGATACCTTCTTTGAAGAAATTCCAGATGAACATTTTTCTCAAAGTAATAATAAAGGGTGTTTGCCAGGTCTCCTCCAGAGAAACCGGAGACGTATTTTTTATTAACATCTCTAGCTCTTTTGTTTTTCACTTAAAAATGACTCCAGCAAAATGTTTGGTAGGACTTCTCCCCAGGAGAGGATCGGAGAAGCTGCAGCCAGGAAGGAGCCCAAACAGGCCGCGATGATGAGGTTGAATGGGCTCAACGCTCAAGTCCTTGAAAATGGAAGACATGGGTCGCAGCGTGCTGGTTCGCACTGACCGAAGACTCCGATCCTGAGTGAGTCAGTCAACCTCCATGATTACTGTGCAGTCGGGCGACGAGAAGATGAAAATTGGTGCTAGTAGCTCTCAAGGTTGACTGACTCAGCAGTCTTCGTTGCGACTGCTGCCAAGCTAAGATCCATGATTACTGTGCAGTCGGGCGACGAGAAGCTGAAAATTGGTGCTAGTAGCTCTCACGGTTGACTGACTCAGCAGTCTTCGTTGCGACTGCTGCCAAGCTAAGATAAGGCAAGAGTGTGGTTGTAGTGGTGCTGTAAAGCTGCTTTTAAAAATATAGGAAGTGAGCATTCAACTCAAACATCACAGTTCAAACACCTACTCCACTAGGCCGCTACTAAGAAAAACGCAGGAAGGAGGACTGAAAAACGCAGGAAGGAGGACTGCCGGCAGAGCAGACGTACCCTTCTTTTCTTGCTGTATATTTGCCCGGGTTCTGTATTGAATGGGAGCCGCCCTGTGTTTCTGAAAAGCAAACCAAAGATAACTTAAGGCCCTGTTTAACAACTCGATAAGTTTTCGATTCTTGCTAGTATCGATAGAATCACTTCCAAACGAGTTAGAAGAGAAACGTTTCACCTGAGAATCACTAGAAACGTTCCTCGTTATTATGCTGAGTAGCAGGAAGAAACGCCTATTTGCTGGTTTCGCGTGGTTTTGATTCTTGCCCCCTTCTGTATTTGTAACAATAATTTTCAGTTAGTTCTTTTTAAGTGAAATATGTTAAAGTATGTTGTATTTAAGTTGTTCTCAGCCTATTAAAAAATTCAAATGTTTTTGGAAAAAAATAATTTATATGATTTTTTATTAAAAAATTAAATTAAAATCTAGCCTACCAGCCAAAGGGTTTCACAAGTTGATTCTGATTCATCACCATAAGTGTCTCTCCAAGAATTTGGATCCCTATCAAATGGGCCCCAACTTTCTTACGTACATTCTACTCGTTCTGCGTAACGCTCCAAAAAAATAAATAAATAAGAAAATTAAAAAAAAAAAAATCTGTACCGACGCTACAGTAACGGGGGCCTCTCTTTCCAATCTGGGCCCGACCCCTCCTCTACCATGCGTTTTCTTTCCCTCATGACCGGTTGATCCAGTAGCCGCCACCCCTCTCTTTCATCTCACGTAAGATGGAATAGAGACCATGAAAAGAGAGAAAAGGAAAGAGAAGGAGAGTGTGCCTAGGGTTCGCAGCTGCCGCCGCCATCGTCGGTGTCATCTGTGGTGGTCGTTGTTCTTCCCGTGAGAAAAACCGGTGAGAATCCATCTCACACCTTTGGGTTTTCCAGCAATCTCTTCTTTCTCTCGCTGTTCATAATAGCTTCGCCATGTCCGGCATAGATCGAAACATGGAGACCTTCGTAGCGGCGAGGATCGTTGGGTTGAGACGACGTGAAGGTGAAGAGAAGGGGAGGATGGAGTAGTTGTTGGTGTTTCCGACATCGTGCTCGCTGTGGATTGACCTAGGTGAGATTTCATATCTGTTTGCACCAAAATTTGACGAGCAAACGAGAAGGCTGTGAAGGGAATTTCCAAGGGATTCAAAAGACGGTAATGGTCAAAATGAGCAAATCGGTTGATCAAGATCGACTATTCATGGAAGGGAAAGACCGGGATCGCCTACGTAAGTTTGGATGAAATCACGGAGGCTCCACGACGAAGGAACAGTGGGTCAAGTTATTTGTTAGGAGTAGTTATTTTAATTATTTTCCTTATTTGCAAGTCGTATCGAGTAGAACTTGATCAAGCCCAGGGTATAAATATCGTTAGAAAGTTTTTACTTATGCTAAGATCGGGCCGTTCGACCTCCTTTTGATGCATCTGTGAAGGTGACTATTGTTCATTGCTAGATAGGGCCGGTTCGACCTCCTATGTTGTGAGACATAGACAATCAAGATGGAATTTGCCCCTCTCTATGTGAGAGAGATATCACTGGATCACTTAAGTGATTGGATCAATAAATGCATGGCCGTGCTTGGGTTAAGTGTTAACCCACGAGTTGAACCAAATATCAAGTGATAAGGGAATAACATGTATATGGGTTGTGGTGGTTCGTCTGATATGATCTTTGCGTAAGCATAGGAGTTGTCATGTCTTGCTAGAGGCCGCTGTCAATTATTGGGCAAGTAGGTGTACTCGGGCCATGTCTATGTGTGCGTGAACCCATAGGGTCGCACGCTTAAGGGCCTGGAAGCCCAATTCGGGTTGGACTCGAGTTGGAGAAGGATTAGGGTTACTAATGGGCCTCCAACTCAGGAGCTCATTAGGGACGCCTATATAAGAAGAGGCAGGGGCGAGGCTAGGTTGTATCCATGCCTTTTTGCAGCCGCCGTCGCGCTCTCCACGCTCACACCTTCGCTCCTCGCGGACCTAGCAGTCCGGAGGCGCATCGCTTCTTCCCTACACGTGTGTGATACCTCGGAGGTGCTGCATCTGGAGCACGAAGACGAACCGCACGAGGACGATCCGTAAGTAGAGGACAGACGTGACGGACGGACGACCACGCAACTACACGGCACTGCTGCGACGCGTTCGACTACATCGAGTCGCTTCCGCTGCACCCGCGCGTCTAGTGGTAATCCCATAACCTGTAACTAGCAGTAGATCCTGGATTATGAGGTAGAAAAGTTTTCTTTTCCGACTAGCGTAGCATCCTCATAACCCTACACAATTTGTGCTAATGCTTGACAAGGCCGGTTCGACCTCCTGCCATATGGGTTGACACACGCTAGTTATCGGCTCTGCTAGATTTGGCAAATCTAGTAGATTCATTAAGTTACCATTGCTAGTTATCGGCTCTACTTGGTTTGGCATCCTAGTAGATTCATTAAGTTACTGATGTTGTTAGATCTATTTGTTATTTACTTTTAACACATCTTTGCCCGAATCAAGATTGGTAGATTTGGCTTACATCTTTTAGATCCGATTATCACCGGTGTTTATATCTTCTAGATCTATAATGTCGATGATCGATCTCATACTTACATCAGCCAGGTTTTATCAATCTTATTCGTAATGTGTGCGCGTTCAAGGGTGTAGACAACTTTATGACTTATTTGTAGAGTTAGCTATGCACTTAGTTCGTTCTCACGTTGGAATCAGTTAAATTAGCCGATTTGTCAGAGCTTCAACCATATCACTGTTTGCATGAGCATGTTTAGATCTATTTAGTTTATTAACCTTGCTTGAACATTCACGGGCCTGGTAGATTCACTAGATTCATTCGTGTTAATGTACACGTGTAGGTTTTTTTACACCTTTGTATCGGATAGATTGAATCGGCTAATAGTTCCGCGCTTCACATGTGTATTTAGATAGCCGATTGAGTGTGTTCTTTACTTCTTTTGACACGTATCATGTCTAGATTCTATTCTATAAATGCTTATTTGATCATGACATGATTAACTGCTTTATTTAATGCATGACCATTTATCAGCTTATTATTACATGCATAACGCATCTTGACTCGCTAGTCATTGTTCTAACCTGATCGGCTATTTAGCCGTACACTCAGAACTGTCTGGAACTAAGCCGACAGGTTTCATAATTTGACTATTCTTTTCCTCCTTGTCAATTGCAGGGTCAAATTGACTGACACGCCTTGACTTCGACGGATTGACTGCCGGAGATAGACGCGGGTACTGAGGAACGTGAGTCTTGGTTTGTCTGGCTTGCAAAGTGTACACCCTCGGCGTGAGGATTGAACCCGTCACATTTTTACGCCGACAATATCCTAATCCTATTATTTGGAGCACTTCCATGGATCAGTTCATCGTTTTAGGCAGGGTCTAGTTGGAGTAATTCCCGAAATTAATCTCGCCCACATTCTGAGACCCGTCAGATTCTGTAGTTTTTGTTCGTCGCTGTTTTTGGGTATCCTAACAGCCTCAATAAATTTTGTGCCTATAGAACTTTTTGTAGAGGACTTCATCATGTTTCTTTTGACGCCAATATCACCCAATAGCTGTCGTAGTTTGGGAGATATGACCAGTTAAATTTGACTATTTTCAGTGATGAGGATCTGGACAGTTTTAGATCTATGCCATTTTGGACCATATATATGAACTAATTTGATTTTGTGATCTAAATGAAAGTTGTAGGGTCTTTCTTTATCCTTCCAGATTGGTAAATTTCATATTCATTGAATTAGTATATCTTCAATTATAAATTTTTGAGTATTGATGTTCAGTTTTGGACGTCAAAAATATTCAGTTATGTTGTGCATTTTGAAGACCTCTGATCGAAAACCTTATTATACGAGAATTGTAGATAATGGAGTTTTGCATAATCTGTAATTTTTTAGAATTTTTGGAGTTGCATTCTAAAGTGTATAAAAAGAGAAGGGTCAGTGCTGCTGTCTTGATCGGTAGCGTAAACGATAGACGCTTGAATATCGGGTTTGTGGCGCTCTAGTGCATTTTGTTGTCATACTTGCTTGTATGTTGGTGCATACACTGAATATTGCTTGTGATCAGGTGGTAGTACTTAAGAACATCACTAGTGCTTTTGAACTTTTTCGGTAAAGAGACAAGTGAATGTAGCGGTGGTTTGTGTGGGGGTATAAACCCCTATACCCGCACGGCCCGACCTCAGGCCTGCTCAGACAGAGATCCTTGGCCCAAGAGTGTGAGGCCAACCAGGGCCCAAAACTGGTCGGCTACCTTGGAAGACAAGGAAGGAAGGGCGAGCTAATTGGCGTCGTCGCAGTCGGCGGAGAAGATATCGAGTACGGGAGATCAGATCCGATAAAGGTTGTTACCTTACTTGTAAGATTGTATCCCGAAAATATCGGACCTGTAATCCTGCTCCTCCATTATATAAGGCGAGCAGGACCCCCACCCAAAACTCATCTCCACATCAATATACAACTCTATCAAGAGCACGGGACGTAGGGTGTTACACGTATCGTGGCCCGAACCCGTATAAACACGGTGTCTTGTGCCTCTTGATTACATCTTGTTCGCCATCTAGCGTGCCTTACCGATCAATCTACTACCTTAGGCATACCCTAGGTAGACCGCCGATATTTCGTCGACAAAGTGGCGCGCCGTAGGGGTGCAAGTTTAGATCTCAAGGTGAACAAGATGGTTTCGTTTCCCCGCCTCCATGGACCTCGACGACATCGCTCCGATCACCTTCGGCTCTTTTGACACCCGTGACGTAGCCAAGGTGGCGCGCGAGGCTGTCGAGGCGATCGCACTCGACGCTCGGGTGCGGTTCACCGCAAGGCCGAAACGCCGACCTCACGGAGAGGCTGCTAAGGCCGATGGTACGACCATCGATCCCGCTATCGTCCTCGATGCCGGATCGATAACTCGATCTGATCGAGATGATTGATCGCCATGGAGAAGGATTGGCGGAAACTCTCGCCCTCGCGGAATCCGCGCTTAAGCGGCTACCGACCTCCGGGTCGATGACGGGTTTATTCCGTACGCACGCGACGGGCGCTGTAATAATCGGGTTCCCGGTCGAGATCCGGATCTATTCGAATCGACGCCGAGGCCAACGCTCAAACGCCCGGCGCACCCTACGCTGGACGACAGATCAGAGAAATCAGGTAGCCCTTTTATGTTTGGGCTCAAGAACGCCGCCGCGTCCTACGAAGAGCTCTTTCCTCCATTGGTCCCTCAGCACGCTGGTCGGATCAGGCGCCCTCCGACCTCGCCCCACTTCGTCAATATGATCACCTCGGGAGAGATGCCCGACGCCGCGGCACGGCCATCGGACATGGAGGAATCAAGCGCCCCATCGCTCCCCGCCGTAAAGGCGCCCTTGAGGCGGGATCTCCGTCAACTCCTCGACGCACCGGCTACGTGCCTCCCGCTCCCACCGAGGCACCGAGTTCCATGACGACGCAAGTGTCGCCAATGGCGATGGATGTTGATAAGATCGCTGATAACGACACTCCAGATAAGGAGATTCACCAGTCGGTTGCCGAGCCAAGCAGAGAAGAGGACGCCTAGAGCGCCCACCAGGCTTTGGCAACACCGTATTCATGGTCAGCAATGACGAGCCCTCCATCGACAACGAGACCCCTGATCAGCGCCGCGACCGCATCGCACGCAATGCGCATCGTGCTGTTCGGCGCGATCGCGAACGAGACGAAGAGCAACGTCGGGCCGATCAGGCTCGCCATATCAACCGCAACTTGGCCGATGAATTTGATCTGGTCGGACAGCGTCGGGTTCACAAAACTCCGACAGCCAATATCGCGGTAGCGAAGAGCAAGTTGGAGGCAATGCCTCACACCCCAGCGGTTCAGGAAATCATCGACCACCTGATGGCAGCTGAAGGGCAGGTAAATCGCATGCGCCGAGCGGAGGTACCTCCAGAAGTTCCGGCAGCATCCGCCCCACGCAGCCGCCGTCCAGAGTTAGGGGACAGATCTGCAAACCAAGACTCAAGCAACATACCGGCGCACTCTTCAAATCGCTCCAGCAACTCCAGTTCCGACTCATCCAGCCGTGACATACGTTCCATAAACCGCGACCGCCGCCGACGATCGCCGGTTAGGCGCCGCCGCGACGACTCACCACGACGACACCGAGAGCAGCGTGGCCGTCGAGCTTTCCGTGATGATGACGCCGACCAGCATCGACACAGGGATCGCTATGACAATGATGATCGGCGCCACGATGGGGGCCATTTTGAGATCCCCGGCCCAAAGCCATATTCCGACCGGCTCAGGGAGGTGCGTTGGCCGCGAAACTTCAAGGCCGGCGAGGTGCAGCCTTATGATGGTCGCAAGAACCCCGACCAGTGGCTCTTCTTGTATGAGACTGCAATCCGAGCAGCAGGAGGCGACGAAAGTGTGATGGCAAACTACTTACCAGTAGTCTTGGGCCCTTCTCCAACCAACTGGCTCATGTGCCAACGCGAGGGCTCGATTCATAGTTGGCCTCAGCTTCGCCAGATGCTGTCCGAGCACTTCAAGGCTACGTGTCACCAACCTGGCTCCAAGTACGCCTTGGCTCAGATCCACGACTACCCCAACGAACCTCTGCGCGAGTACATACGCCACTTCAATGACATGTGGACGACGATAACGGACATCACGCAGCAAGAAGCCGTCGAGCTCTTCATCAAAGGGCTCACCCAACCCCGCAATGAGAAGTGCAAGATCGAACTCCTCCGAACTCAGCCGAAGACGATGGGCGAAGCCCTGAAGATCGCCGGCGAATGGACACGTGTCGACGACGCTTTGCGATCCAGCAAAGAGGCCGGTACCTCACGCCGGCCACCCCGCCGTGACGACGACGACGACCGCGATCGCGATCACCGCGCACGGGACCGCGGAAACCGCGATGACAGACGCAATTCTCGGCACTCCGAGCGGCGCAGCCGCAGCCGTGAAGACGACCGGCGCGATTCCCGCCGCCGCGAGCAGCGTAGCCGCAGCCGCGAGGACGATAGGCACGGACGCAAGCGAAACCGACGCGACGATGGCCAGCGCTACCGCGGAAACCGCGTCCACAGCATCAACAACCAAGATAAGCCATACGACGATGGCTACGACAAGGTCCTTAGCCAAGATTGCCCAAGGCACCCAAACAAAGGCCACACAATGGGTCAATGTTGGGGCTTTGCGAACATTTTCAAGAAGGCTGACACGCGGCGACCGCGGGGTGGCAACAAGAATCGGAAGGACCAGCGCAAAGCCGACAAGGAGGTCAAGAAGGAACGAGACGACAATACTTCGGATGATGACGGTCGCCGCGAGTTCAAAGAACCCGAAAGGAACGTCGCCATCTTTGGCGGCAAGGTCGCCACGGAATCCCAAAGGGACAAAAAGCCGCTTCGACGGTCGATAATTGCTTTCACGGCGCCGACCAGAACGTGTCGCCGACGTCAAGGCACCCGCTGGTCGGAGCGCCAATTTCTTTCAGGCGAAGCGTACATGTGGGCACGAGGGGAAGACTCCGGTCGCTTCCCCCTTGTTTTGGACCCCGTCATCAAGCACCTCCGCTTCGAGAAGGTGTTGGTCGACGGCGCGGTGCTTTAAATATACTGTTTTTTACGAGACCTACAAAGAGCTCGGCCAAGACGAAGACCCGGAACCCTACGACTCACCATTCGGGGGTGATGCCGGAAAGCCTTCCATGCCCCTTGGCCAAGTCACCCTCCGAGTCCAGTTTTGGTACAAAGCAGCATTTTCGCTCCGAGTACCTTAACTTTATCGTCGCCGACTTCGAAGGTGTCTACCACGCAATCCTTCGCCGACCGGCATCGCCAAGTTTATGGCGATCCCCGCATTACGGCTACATGGTGCTCAAGATGCCCACGGAGAAGGGCATCCTTTCCCTTCGCAAAGAACGTCCTCATGGCGTGCCACTGCGAGTCAGCTTCCTTCGCCACCGCCGACCTCGCCGACCTCCGAGCCCGAATGGCCGATATGGTGGTGGAGGCCAAGACCATCCCTCCGGCCGACCTCGAGATACCTCTTAAGGAGGCCAAACGCTCCTCCAAGAAGAACCGAGAGTACAAAGAGATCGAGCTCGTCCCAGGAGACAAGACAAGAACCGCCCTGATCGGGGCCAACCTCTCCAGCAAATAGGAAAGCGCGCTCGTCCAATTCCTTCGGGATCACGTCAGCGTGTTTGCATGGAAACCAGCAGACATGCCGGGTGTTCCCAGGGAACGGGCCGAGCACTTCCTGAATGTCTCCAAAACCGCTAAGCCGGTGAAGCAAAAACTCCGACGGTTCGCGAACGACAAGAGGGAGGTGATTAGGGTAGAAGTAGCAAAGCTATTAGCCGCAGGCTTTATAAAAGAAGTGTATCATCCCGATTGGCTTGCCAATCCGGTCCTTGTACGCAAGAAGAATAATGAATGGAGAATGTGCGTTGATTACACCGCTCTCAACAGATGCTGTCCTAAGGACCCCTTCACCTTACCTCGTATCGACCAAGTCGTCGACTCCACTGCGGGCTGCGAGCTTCTTTCTTTCTTGGACTGTTACTCCGGCTATCACCAAATTTCCCTAGCTATCGCCGACCAGGAGAAAACCTCCTTCATCACCCCTTTTGGTGCCTACTGCTACAAAACAATGTCTTTCGGCCTCAAAAATGCTGGCGCTACGTACCAAAGAGCGATCTAGAGTTGCCTGCAAGATGAGATCAGAGATCGACTGGTCGAGGCGTACGTGGACGATGTGGTGGTAAAAACCGCACGCCCAGACTCCCCGGTCGCCGACCTCCGCCGAACGTTCGACGCCCTAAGTGTATACCGAAGGGAAACTAAACCCCACCAAGTGCATCTTCGGGGTACCCTCGGCATACTACTTGGCAACGTCGTGAGCCAAGACGGCATACGCCCTAACCCCCGAAAAATACAAGCCGTCCTCAACATGCAGCCCCCAATGCGTCAAAGACATCCAAAAGCTAACGGGGTGCATGGCGGCCCTAAGTCGTTTCATATCACGACTAGGGCAAAAAGGACGCCTTTCTTTCGATTGCTAAAAGCAAAAGAAAAATTCGAGTGGTCGGTAGAGGAAGACACCGCCTTCATGGAACTAAAAGCTTACCTAACCAATCCCCCGGTGCTTACGGCGCCCACTGACGGCGAAGAAATGCTCCTCTACATCGCGGCCACCGACCGAGTAGTCAGCACGGTATTGGTGGTCGAGCGAACGGAAGCTGGTCACGTTTACCCGGTCCAGCGCCCGGTTTATTACGTTAGCGAAGTGCTCAACGATTCCAAACACCGCTACCACCACATCGAAAAATTGCTATACGCAATTTTGATTACCAAGCGAAAACTTCTACATTATTTCCAATCTCGGCAGATCACGGTGGTCACTAGCTTCCCACTAGGCGACATCTTGTACAACAAGGACGCCAGTGGTCGAATCGTCAAGTGGGCGCTCGAACTTATGGCGTACACTATCAAATTCAAGAACCGCAACACCATCAAGTCACAGGCCCTTGCCGACCTTTTGGCTGAATGGTCGGACCTTACCACCCCTTGGTACGAGTCCAATCACAAGTATTGGGAAATGTACTTTGATGGTTCGCTCAAAATCGATGGCGCAGGCGCTGGAGTGCATTTTACCGCCCCCTCGGGAGACGAGCTCAGCTACGTCCTTCGCATCCACTTCCCGGCATCGAACAACGCCGCTGAGTATGAAGCCGCGCTTCACGGATTGCGCCTCGCCGTCGAGCTCGGTATCAAGCGCCTAATGGTATACGGCGATTCCCTCCTTGTCATCAACCAAGTGAATAAGGTGTGGAACACCGACAGCGAGCGAATGGAGGCCTATGTCGCCGCAATTCGGCAGCTCGAGGACAAATTCTACGGCCTCGAGTTCCATCATGTCATACGCGACAACAATGACGCCGCTGACAAATTGTCAAAACTTGGCTCCACCAGAGCCACCATCCCGCACGGTGTGTTCGTTCATGACTTGCTCGAACCATCTGTGTCGGTGTCCTCGGAGACACAAATTCCTTTCCCGGCAAAGCCGGACCTCAACCCTCCACGCCCTCAATCGACAAGCAACGTGACAGACGACCACGTCGCTCTAATGAATGTCAACGATAACGAAGATGCCATGGCCGAGCACGCGTCGGCATCACAAGAGCAGCCGCCTGACGTCACGCCGACCACGCCCGACCAGCCAGATTGGCGTTTGGACTTCATCCGATACATCACCAACGAAGACGTGCCTGACGATCCCATCTTGCGTGAACGCATAATACGACGCAGCAAGCATTACATTCTCTTGGACGGCGAGCTCATGCGGAAAAATGCCAAACAGGAAATCTTGCAAAAATGCATAACGCAGGACGACGGCATAAAACTCCTCGACAAGATACACTCCGGCGAGTGCGGCAACCACGCCGCCTCCAAAATGCTGGTCGGCAAGGCTTATCGCGCGGGCTTTTACTGGCCAACGGCCGTCGCCGACGCCGAGCAGTTGGTACGTCACTGCGTCAACTGCCAATTCTTTGCCAAGCAAACCCACGTTCCAGCTCACCAACTTCAGACAATCACGGCCTCATGGCCCTTCTCATCTTTGGGGCTCGATATGATCGGCCCTTTCAAGAAGGCTCCTGGTGGATTCCGATACGTTTACGTACTCATCGATAAATTCTCCAAATGGATCGAGTACATGCCGTTAGTCAAGGCTACCGCCAAAAAGGCAGCCGATATGCTAAACGACGTCATCCATCGATTTGGCGTCCCAAACTCCATCATCACCGACCTCGGCTCCACATTCACCGGAAGCGACTTCTTCGACTTCTGCGACAGCAAATGTATCAAAGTGAAGTACGTTTCCGTGGCCCACCCACGGGCCAACGGACAGGTCGAGCGAGCAAACGGCATGATACTCGACGCCTTACGTAAACGCCTCTACAAGGATGACGAAGACGAACAACGTCCCGGCCGATGGCTCAAAGAGCTCCCGGCCGTAATCTGGGGACTCCGCACACAGCCAAGTCGCAACACTGGCGTCTCTCCTTACTTCATGGTGTTCGGGTCCGAGGCGGTCCTCCCCGACGAAATCGCCTTCCGTTCCCCACGTGTCGTCCAATATGACGAAGATGTCTCCAACGACACCCGTGCCCTAGAGGTCGACTCTATTGAAGAAAAGCGACTCGAAACTTGCGCACGCACGGCCAAATACTTGGCCTCCATGCACCGATACTACAACCGTAACGTCAAAGAACGTTTCTTTGTGGTCGGCGACCTGGTCCTACGACGAAAGCAAAACCTCGCCGGCATCCACAAGCTCGCCTCCCATTGGGAAGGACCATTCATGATCAAGGCGGTCACAAGGCCAACCTCATATCGGCTGTGCACCCTGGACGACCCTCCGATAGATGTCCCGAATTCGTGGCACATTGACCACTTACGGAAGTTCTACCCGTAGCACCTAGCGCTAAGAGTTACATGTACTTATCTTGTGTTTTTTCGATTCAAGTCGATTGAATAAAGATTGTGCTGTTCCATCTTGTTTAAAGCGCTTCTCCGGGCATCATTTGTGACCTATTACTCCTACCTCTACAAAACGCGATCAAGAAGTAAAACTAAAAAAGAGTTTACATATAATAACGCGCCATTGCCGCGGGGTAGCAAAAGTGACCATGTGGCACGCCACACCAAAACAAACTTTTCCGCCTCCGGAGCAAGACTTGACAAGAGCAAATTACAATGTTCAAGGCACTATGCGGATATTCTTCACCATCGCCTTGGATGTCTCTAGGAGTCACGCCGAGCTCTTCGACCGCATCCCACGCCGGTGCCGGCGCCCGATCCCTTCCGCGAAGCTCAAGGTTGATCGAGGGGGCGTAGGAACGCACCCACGGCAAGCACGTGGGAACCCACATGCTCGGCACCTTCCCCGACGAACTCCCGCAGACGGAACCAAGACGCCCGCTCGCGGCGGCAATAGTGCCCGGCGGGTCTCTCGGAGTGATTCTTTGCCGCCTCATCTTCGGCTAACACATTAAGCACTGGAGCAATGCCGCCAACAATTTCCGCTACTTCGCCTCCAACGCGCTGAGCATCCGCGCGCAATCCCTGTACCTGTTCCTCCGACTCACGAAGGCGGCCTGCATACCACGAGCAATATGAGATACAGACTCATAGACTCATACCTCCCGACAGCCCAATCCAAGGGGGACGGGCCATACCTGAAAGATCCTGCTGGACGGCCGCATGACGAGCGGCCTGCTCCTCCATTTGCCGACGCATCTCCGATATCGTTTTTTCCGCCTGCTCGACGCGTTCCTCCGCATCTGCGTGCAAACAAAGACACCACCTTAGCAGCTCCCACAAGCGGACTACGCCTCCCTCACACCAGGGACTTCACATACCTTTCTTCTGCTGCAACAGCTGCCTCACATGCTCGGCCACCTCCTCCTGCTCGGCCGTGCGAGCCGCCAGTTGGGTGTTCGGACCACATGCGGAGCCCCTCAGCTGCTCGACTACTCCGAGCAGACGGGTATTCTCCGCCGCCGTGGCCTCAAGACGCTCTAAGGCACGCTTTCGACGGTCGGCGGCCCGGCCTACGCTCTGCCCAATACACTGACAGTCAGGTTACACAAACGATCAGCGCCATCAAGAAAAACGGCTCCCCGTGCACAAACATACCTGCACTTGTCGAAGCAGTTTCGTCACGGTCCCTTCCATTTGGCGCATGGCGTCCTCCGGAATTTCCTCCTCTTCCACCGCGCCAACAGCTCCACCTCCCGAGCTCTGCCCAGACTCCTGCGGGGTCGCTGTGACTTCAGGACGCGGTGGCGGGCCAAACACCGGAGTGTACGTAACCATTGTACCCGGCTCGGCACGCGGTGCTCTCACTCCGGCGCCCGTCTCATCACCAACGACGGATTGGACAGTGGTCGGCTCGGGCACCACCTCGGTTTCCCTGCACGTCACAAGCAGCATTTCAGTCTTTCATTCAGCGCATATTTTACACAAAGCGGCAAGGCTTGATCATTACCTCGTCACGACAGAGAAGGTCGACTGGAAGCGGTCACGCCGACGACCACGGCTACTCCCTCCATCACGAGAAGTCGCACCGGCGGGTTGCTCCGCCGCCACAGTCACCTGCTCCGCCACTGCCGCACCCGGGATGTCGTCGACTATTGAGGGTGGAGCTGCGTTACTGACCTCGGAGTCCCACTCCGCCGTTGTGACACCAAGATCCTCACCATCCCCCGTGGTCGGCGCGGCGCCATCCGCCTCGTCCACCTGGTCGGCTGTTGTGGCCGCAGGGTCTTCGTCTACGGCCATGGTCGGAACGTTCTCGCCCGCCGCCACGTGCGGCGTTTCCAGAGGAGTATCCGGGACGGCTTCGGAGGCTATGGGCTGCTTTTCCAAGGGCACCTCTCGGCTTCGCCCCACCTCTCCGCCACCAGTCGCCCCCACGTCTTGCGGCCGTAGCGGTGCCGGCGAGGCATCATGGCTGGCTAGCCCGCCCGGCGACGGCGGGTCAGGCGCGCCAGCTCCCAGTGACATCTCTGGGCTGGCGGCTGACGGCGTCACACTTGGCGACTCCTCGGTCCGGGCCTTCTTGTACAACTGGCTCAATGGAATATTATCCATTGAGCCCCCCGACGACGACGACGAAATCTGTGCCCTCCTCCTCCTCTTCGTTAGAGTCTTGGTCTTCGGCGGTGATGCCCGGGACGCTGGCTGCTTGGCAGCCACTCGCCGCAATGCCCGCGCCCGTGGCGTAGAGCCCTGCGCGGCCTCCTCTTCGCCATCTCCATCACTCGGCTCGTCGTCAAGGGCCGCCACCCGAGCAAGGCGCTCTTCCAACGTACGCTCATAACCCTGGACTTCGCCGCAGGGCCACTCCTCGGACGGAATGTCTGAGATGTAGATGGCACGACCCTGCACAATAATATCACCATCAGACACACGCATAAGTTCAACACATGAAGGAACGTAAGATGACAACATACCGCTGGTGGCGGGTAGGCAGCCGTATACGGCGTCTGAGGTTTCCTTGGCGCCATCTTCGCTGGATCAAAATTGTGAAAACACTCGGCGCCCCGAGCCGTCATCTCCTCTGCCTTCACAGAACCCGTCCCTTCACGGGATGGATCCGTCAACCCCCTATATTCATACATCAGGGAGGGCCTGTCCTTGCACGGCTGCAAGCAGCGCTGCCACCACATCACGGCAACCATCACGCCGTGGACACGTTCCCTGTTCACGAGCAATAGCAGCTCGTTCACCTGCTCCATCTCCGACACATTGGGCCTCGCCGCCCACTTCACATTTGGCTTTGGCACCAGCGCCACGTCGTTGGGGACCGGCCTCCCCTCCGGGTTCTGCCTCATGTAAAACCATTTGGCGAACCAATTCTTCATGGAGGTTGAATGGGGGATGGTCACCCATTGGGATTTCATCCCATCCCGCAGCACAATGTAGCAGCCCCCGACTATTTGGGACCCGCCAGTACCCTCGCCTTTCTTCTTCAAGTAATAAAAATGACGGAAAAGATTGAAGTGCGGCCTAATGCCGAGAAACGCCTCGCAAATGGCGATAAACTCCGACAAGGTCAGAATCGAGTTGGGATGGAGGTTGCAAAGAGAAATTTCCCAGTAATGGCATAAATCGCGAACGAATGGGTGAACCGGCGACCCCAATCCCCGCATGAAATAATCCTCCCGAACCACAATTTCTCCTTCACCGGAAGCGGAAACCGCTCACTGTCGGCGCGCTCGCCGGATCTGGTTGTCCTCCGGCGGCGGCGAGCCCCGCTCCACCGGGCTCGCGGCGATTCCCTCGTCGCCCTCGACGGGCTCCATTGCTCCGCCATGAGCTTCCGCCTCGCCGCCTCCGATAGCCGCGCAGTCCCGCCGACGTCCTCGGGAATGCTCCGCCCCCTTCTCCGTCTTGCGCTCCGGCTCGCTGCCGGTAACCCCGGTTCGGCTAGATGGGCGGTGGCCGGTGCGGGGGCGGCGGGATGGGGCGCGCGGCGGAGGCAATGGAGGTTAGGGTTTGAGGAGCGGAGGGTGCGCTGGAGCGAGAAGAAGAAGAAGGGAGTGGAACCGCCTGGAAATGAAGAGAGAGGACTGTGCGGCGGCGGCCGCCTTCCCCACTATTTATACGGCTCGGCGGTCCCCGCAGGGGACCTAGGGTTGACTCTCAGGGGTCTTTTTCTAAATGGGCCGGCCGAGGCGGGCCTTTTGTATTTCTATGCTGGCGCCTTTATTTGGCTTATTATATCCTTTGCCAAAAATGGAACGAAGGAATCGCCCTACTTTTGGCGGTTTCATCTGACGTTTTGTGACGCACGTGGACGCACGTGCGCCCAACGCTCATTTTTGGCCTCTTAAATTTTTCCCACGGGTGCATTTTTCCACGTGTCGCAATTTTCTCCGACCACTGTTGACCTGGTTCATCAGCAATATGCTGGGGACTGAGTACAAAAGGCACAGCTTTTTCATCTCTCCTAACAAAGTTAGGATGGTTCAACACATGTTTCTGGACACATGGTAACAGAGGGCTCGGCCGACCAGCAAAGCTCCGGTCAGAGTAATGATTAAGTCATTTTCCTCTCTTCACTTTTTCGGCATAACTACCATGCTTTCTGGAATGATGCAAAGCATCGACCAGAACACTGCACAGCTGTGGTCTACTCGGAGGCTCTCGTGCTTAGCACGGGCCCGCTTCGACCGCGTATTACACAAGGGTACATCAAAGATGTATCAGTTTTCCACCTAGTTAGTTTTTGGCACAGCCAAAGGCTGGAACCTCCTGGTCACAACCATGTTCCCCATGGCAAAGTCATGGAGCTAGTGTCGGCTATGCTTTCCTTTCTCGACACATGGCATTTGGGGTTTGGCTGGTACGCAAAGCTACCCTCCATTCTATCGACAATGTCGATTTTCCTTGCTTCCCTCTGTACTCGGGCCATGTTCGCTAGACAGCCGCGGGAATCTTTGTATGTCTAGACACAACAAAGTTGTGGTCGAGGTTCAATCTTCTAACGAACTGGTCGGCCGAGCCGCCATGCTTATACTCGGGGCTGGTTAGCGAACTCATATAGTCTATTCCTATTCTTTAAGGACCGGGTCGGCACAGCCACCATTTTATCACTCAAAGATGGTTAGCGAGCTAGCACAGTCTATTCTACAGGGCTGGGGACTGGTCGGCTAAGCCGCCATTTTATAGCAGGGAATGGTTAGCCGAGCTATCGCAGTCTCATCCCTATCTCCAGCAAGACAAACTGGTCGGCATGGCCACCGTCAAGAATTCAGTACACTAGATTCTAGATCCTGATACAACTTGTTCCACATCTTATATCAGGCTCGGGGACTACGTGGGCCCACGTCACTTTGCAGTGACTTGGGCTAATTCTTATGCAGCATTCCACGATGGTGTGGTTTTACTCTACAGTCAAGAAAAATATTTTTTTCTTTCGACTGTGGGCCCACGTCATGAGATGATCGGTAAATTTTTCTTTCGCACCAAAAGAGCAACATGCATCTTTCGCTCAAAGCAGCGTGCGAAGCTCAAAGAGCCCGACCGATTCACGGTCAAGCGCACGCAAATCTTAAAATGCCTCAAGACACATGATGCTCGGGGACTAGCTGTGGGGGTATAAACCCCTATACCCGCACGGCCCGACCTCAGGCCTGCTCAGACAGAGATCCTTGGCCCAAGAGTGTGAGGCCAACCAGGGCCCAAAACTGGTCGGCTACCTTGGAAGACAAGGAAGGAAGGGCGAGCTAATTGGCGTCGCTGGTCGGCGGAGAAGATATCGAGTACAGGAGATCAGATCCGATAAAGGTTGTTACCTTACTTGTAAGATTGTATCCCGAAAATATCGGACCTGTAATCCTGCTCCTCCATTATATAAGGCGAGCAGGACCCCCACCCAAAACTCATCTCCACATCAATATACAACTCTATCAAGAGCACAGGACGTAGGGTGTTACACGTATCGTGGCCCGAACCTGTATAAACACGGTGTCTTGTGCCTCTTGATTACATCTTGTTCGCCATCTAGCGTGCCTTACCGATCAATCTACTACCTTAGGCATACCCTAGGTAGACTGCCGCCGATATTTCGTCGACAGTTTGCTACCGTTTTGGCATGTTATTTTCATCACCAACAGTTTATTAACTATAAGAATATCATTACACTAATAATCAAAATTTATGGTCTTGATATGTTCAACCTTATTTAATGGTGGTCTTATTTAAATATTCATGATGATGTTATTATTATATATTTCTATCTGTGGCTTGCCTACAACTCTGAAGATGAAGTTGTTATTATTATATATTACATTTGTGGCTAGTCCACAAATATAAAGATGATGTTTAAGTATCATTGGTGGTGTATGTTAATTTTTTATAGCATGCCAAGTGCATTGCATCATTCGTTGGCATTGGAAGTTAATGTCTTGACCTATGGTCATGACTGTACCGGTACGTATCATGGGATGCAGCTCCACACCTTGTCGGGTGTGCAAACAGGAGACATTTGCATTGCATTCATATACATTCACAAGAAGTATATTATTGAGGGGATTTTGGAAATAATAATCGAAGGTCTTATGTCTATGTTATTATGAAGTATATCAAAAGTGTTGTGTCTATGTTATTATGAAGTATATTGAAGGTGTTATGTCTATGTTATTGTGAAGTATATTAAAGGTGCTGTGCATTCGTTATAACGAAGCTCTATTATCTGGCTATGTCCAAAATTGGAAGTTACTCATTGATATTGATTTTATATCCTCATATTAAATTGATGTTTAATTTAACTTGTGGTTTAAATAACTTGTCAAAACAAGTTCGTTTGTTGGGATGTTTCATCTCACCCTTGCTTTACTCAATCCATGTGTTTGATGCTTGCTTGGAAGGGAAGGGGATTAGCTGCACATCACACACATTTTAAGAGTCTTCATGTTTTAATACAAAATATTTATGTTATTTTTCATGAGATTGATTAGAAGTAAATGTTAAAGAGTGGTTGTTAAACTTTCTTATTGGAGTACTGCATATTTGTGTTAGGATGTTCATTGATGCTAGTTTATTCCTTTGGATAATATATTTGTTTTGCTTTCGTGTTGTTCTTATATACAAAAGAGATGCCGTCAAAATCTTTATTGGATATGTGCGGCTGTTGTTGGTGTTGTTTAGTGGCATCCCGATGCTGTCTGTTTGAAATTTTAATTAATTTTGATTTATTAGATATAGTTTTTACTTTGTATATCTAAATATATCATATATCTAGTTGTATAACAAAAGTTATGTCTTCAAAAGGAAACACAACATACAATTTAGAACGGTTGAATTAAGACACATTTATACATTGTATGAGAATTCGATAGGATGTAAGCTTGTCTTAGTACTGTAGCTTTTCTTGCACTTCCTCCCTTCGATCCCAATAAGAATATAATAATTATTTTTTAAGAAGTCAAACAATTTTAAATATGATTAAATTTATACAATATATTTATAATTATAATACTAAAGAAGTGCTATAAAATTAATGGTGATATATATGTTTATATTAAATCATATGAAGGAATAAATGTTGATATTGTTTTCTACAACTTTGGTCGCCAATTTTTTTAATGACTTCATATGCTTCAATTTTTGTAGGTGAAGTTGAGGTGCTTAATAATGGGGCAGCTTAGACAGCTGCTACTGTGTTATGAAGTGCGCAACAGCCATTGCTCGAGTGTTGATGACAACGATTTTCAGGCACTGCTCAAACACCCACTTCTGCCTGTGGTATGGTGTGAACTGCAGCTCTGTTCCGCCATATCGTGTTGTGAACCTGAACCTCACTGGCCAAAACCTAGCTGGCTATATCTCTCCCTCTCTTGCAAACCTGACATTCCTTGATAAGCTTGATCTATCCAATAATACCTTCCATGGACCCGTACCTCCTCTTAACAAGCTCCAACATCTCACGACCCTTTATCTATATAGCAACCATTTGCAGGGTGTTATCCCTGAGGCACTCACAAACTGTTCCACCCTGGCATAAATCTTGATCTCTGTGAAAACAACCTCACAAGTATTATTCCTCCGAGAATAGGTTTTCTTAAAAGTCTAGCAGAGATCTGCCTTGACAATAATTATCTCACTGGGAGCATCCCAACAGCCCTCAGCAATAACACCAATCTACAAGTAGTATTTTCACAAAATCAACTTAGTGGAAGAATACCCCACGAGGTTATGCAAATGCCAAACCTAGTGGGATTGTACCTATACCAGAATAACCTATCAGGTAGATTCCCACAAGCTCTATCCAATGTATCTTCTCTTCAGAGATTATCCTTGTCATTCAATTCTCTAGACAGCACATTACCATCTAAAATTGGTGATGCTCTACCAAAGCTGACGGTTCTATGGAGTTGGACCAGCTTCCCCTGACCGACAGTAAGGATGAGATCATCTGGGAATTAGACAAATCTAAGAAATTCACTACCCAATCTTTGTACAGGTTTATCACAGATAGAGGGGTGGCCAGCAGGGTGGCTGGTTATATATGGAAATGTAAAGTTCCTTTGAAAATTAAGTTCTTCCTGTGGCAAGTCTTTAATAACAAACTGCAGGTGGCTTATTCCGTGAAAAAAAGAGGGTGGAAGGGGGAAGAAAAGTGTTGTTTGGAAGATGGGCTGGAAGATATAAATCATCTATTTTCCCGATGCCACTTAGCTAAATTTGTGTGAAGTGTAGTATCTGGGATTTGGGTGCAGTTCCTAGATCAATTGAGGATTTGATGGGGGGCTGGCTAAATGGTGGGGGACCATTACCGGCTAGAAACCTGCTATTTTTGTTTGCTTGCTTTGCATGGGCTATCTAGAATGTTAGGAATAAAATGGCGATTGAGAAAAAGTTTCCTAATGCTCCTGCTGACATCATGTTCCTAGCAATTTCTTACATGCAGCAGTGGGCCATTCTGCTTAAAGAGAAAGACAGAAAATGTGGAGGACGTGAAGATGGCGATCTTGAAATGGATACAAAATTTTACTCCCATCAAGCTGGTCTCGACAGATGTAGTGGAAATCTAGTTTGCTTTCAGTTCTGCTCTTAGACTAGCTGTTTCGTTTTGAGGAGGCTTTTGCTGTTGTAAGAGCATCTCCAACAACTCCCAATATGCACTTGGTAAAATAGGCACTTGGGAAAAAAGGCCGTCCGCGCGCGTAGACGGCGCGTATCGCGCCCGCTGCCCCGGTCCTGCGCGGGATTGCCCACCGTTCCCTCGAGTGCGAGGCGAGGTGATTTCCCCAACTCGCCGCTCTCCATGGGGATGCCGTTCTCGCGGCACCACTGCGATATCAAGTTCTTGAGCGCCTTGTTGGGCACGAGTTCCAGATTCGGCAGCACCTGCCCGGTCTTGGGGCACGTGGATTTGCCGGCGCTGAACCACCGCGTGATGGAGTCACGGTCGTACGTCTGATGGGGCACCTGAAGTCCAGCGGCGGCGACGGTGGCTCCGCATCGTCGCCATCTCCGTCGAGATCCAGCTTGGAGTCGACAGTCCGTCGAGATCCACAGCTCTCCCGCGCTCGTCGCTGGCGATCTCACCACCGGGCTGGACAGTAGGATCAAATCTCACCCGATTTGGTGCAGCCGTTGTCGAGAAATCGCGAGTCAAAATTTCCACCCCGCTGGTCAACGTCGTGTTTTGTTCTTAATTCGCGTGGAGAGCTACGCGGTGGGGAAGAAGTAGGCAATGATATGCGGGTCCGATCTGTCATCCTCTAGTTTTACCAAGTTGGAATACCAAATTGTTGGAGATACCTCTTTTTTCACTTGGGAAATAAAATACCAAGTTACTATAACACAAGATATATCAAGTGAATTATTAGGAGTTGTTGGAGATGCTCTAAGCTCTTTACGTTTAGCTGGTATCCCCAGCCCCTGGAACCTTTGTAATGACTCGCTGTTCAGGCTTTCTTAAAAGCCGAGTTATAAATAACTCTTTTTAAAAAAAAAAAACTGACGGTTCTATACTTGGCATAACTGTTTCGAGGGTCCCATTCCAGCTTCTCTAGGAAAACCTCCAACTCTGGGAGAGATAGATCTATCGAGCAATATTTTCACTGGCCAAATCCCAACCTCTTTAGGAAATCTTTCAATGTTGTCTTATCTTAACCTTGAACGAAACATGCTTCAATCGACGAACAATGAAGGCTGGGAATTCCTACACGCCCTGGGAAACTGTAGTTCTCTAAGAGCATCTCCAAGAGCTCCCAAAAACAACTTGGTATTCTATAATTTTTGGCAAAAACACAAAATTTTGTTCTCCAACAGCTCCCAATACCAACTTGGTAAAATACCAACTGCGCAAAAAACACCCCGCGCGCGGAGGGCGCGCGCATCGCCCCGCGCGGGCTGCTGCGTGCGTGGGTCGTCGTCGTTCCCGCGTCCGCGTGCCCGCCGCTCGCACCGCCGCAGGCCCGCCGCTCGCGCGCCGCTGGCCAGCCGCTCGCGCTCCGTCGCCGGCCGTTCACCCGCCGATACGGAGACGAAGATCCATATCGAGATCCATATCGAGTCGCCGGCCGCTCGCCCTGGCTCCGCTCGCGGTCCGCTCGCCGGCCGTTCACCCGCCGATACGGAGACGAAGATCCTTCGAGTTCTGTACAGCCGCCCAACAACTCACCGTGGTCGAGCACTCTAGACTGCTTAATATTTTGATGGGAAATACTCAAAAGTTTCGTTTTTTCGTTACGATCGCGTAGGATCAAACCTCACTCGATTTGGCGCAGCCGTTGTTCCGTACAGCCGCCAAACAACTTGTCGTGTTCTGTTCTTCTGGTCATCCGAAATAGGCTATGACACGTGGGTCCCATCTGTCATCCTCTGATTTTACCAAGTTGGAATACCAAGTTGTTGGAGATATCTCTTTTTTTCACTTGAGAAATAAAATACCAAGTTGCTATAACACTAGATTTACCAAGTGAGTTTTTGGAGCTCGCTCTAACAGTATTTTCATTGTCCGATAATAAGCTACAGGGCTCCATACCAAATTCGATCCCAAACCTATCCACCAGTCTAACATTTCTGCTAATGTCTAAAAACAGCCTGTCAGGAATAGTTCCCCCAAGTATTGGAAAGCTTAGTGCCTTGATTGAACTATTACTAGATTGCAACAATCTTACAGGTACAATTGTAGAATGGGTCGGAAAACTGACAAATCAACAACATTTAAATCTGCAATCGAATAGCTTCACAGGAACAATTCCATCGTCCATTGGCCATCTTATGGAGTTGTTTAATTTGTCTCTAGCTGAAAATAAATTCACGGGTCATTTACCACCTACCTTGGGAAGCCTTAAGCAGATGACGTATTTGGACCTTAGCTACAACGATTTCCATGGCAGAATACCGGTAGAGTTTGATAACTTGAGACAACTCACTACACTAAGTCTTTCATCAAACAAATTAACTGGGACCTTTCGTTGGCCATCTTGAACAGTTGACACATCACTATCTAGCCGAAAACGATTTCACCAATCTTTTTTTTAGAATAAAGGCCGAAGCCCCGCTTTATAGAAAGCAAACTGATTCGCTGGGACACCAGCTTACAAGGTTTTAAGGTTCATACAGATGAAAAACTTCAAAAGAGAAAAGCGCGATTACATCCATTCCCATAACCGACTTCTCCTCACTACTCAACACCAGGAATCACTCCTACTCAAACGCAACAAACACAACACTCAACGCTAGATAGATGCTACTTGCTTCTACACCATCAGTCGTGCACGTTTCGCCCCATGCATTGCGCAAGCTTCTCCATTGTCTTCATAGCCCACTCCTTCTCCTTATCCCGGAGTAGGATACTCCACTTCTGCATAAACACCATCGATCGATGGATGATTGCGTTAGGACCTGCTATTACTCAGTTACTGAAGACATAATCATTGGGAGTGAACCATAAACTCCAACAAATGCAAGCTAATAGGAAAAATCATCATAGGTTTGGGTGTTTCCCCTCTCCCACGGCTGATCTCTAAAAACTGGTTTAGATTGATTGGAGTGTGTGACCAGCCCAAAGCCTCTCTGGCTGTCCACCAACTGAATTGTGCAAGATAGCATTCAAAGAAGACATGCTGCGCCGTTTCAACCTGCCCACACATTTTACAATATTCCTCCCCCGGCCAGTTCCTTTTGACTAACTGTTCAGCTGAAGGTAAGCAATCTGAGTACATGGACCACAAGAAGAATCTGACTTTAAGTGGGATTTTGGCTTTCCATATACTCATAATCTCTCTATTGACCATCCCTGGAAATGTAAGCTCTCTATACAAAGAAGCTGTTGTAAAATTTCCTCTCTTATCCAAGGCCCAAGAAACGGTGTCCTCTCCTTCTTGCAACTGATAGCCTCCAATTTGCTCAATTAGATCCTCCCATTCCGAAATTTCATCATTTCGAAATGACCTTCTAAAAGATAGATCAATCTCATTATCATGCAGTACTTCAAAGACTGTACTGTCTTGCTTATTGCAAATTTCATACAACTTCCTAAATTTCACCAATCTTTAACCACCCAGCTTAGCTTTGTAAAACCTTCTACGTCTGCCGAAGTTTTTTTTTTTTAAGAAGGGCCGGCAAAAGCTTTGCCGAGATTTTTATTAGACGAACAAAAAAGGAAAAAGGCAAGTGCAGCCTAGTTTTTTTTGACCGAAACGGGCTTAAAAACCATACAACAGGAGGACCCTACTCCACTGCACAAAACATGTACAAGAAACTACTCAGCTGTAAACAACTTAAGCCTCGGTCGGATTGGATCCTCGACACGAGCAACTTCCGACTTGGCCGAAACGACCCAACTAAAACTAGCCACTCAAGTTGATCTTCTATTTTCGCTACTTTTTTGCCTGCAAAAAGTTGGAGATTTTAGAGTGGATTCGGGTTATAATTTGATTCGGGCTGTAGTAGTGATTACAGAGCAAGTGTAATTTGGTGGACTAGTTTTATTACCACTCAGGCAGGTACGGTGCTGGTTGGACTCAGCATGGGAAATAGGATAGATCTCTAGATAAAATCAGCAGTTCAGAGTTAGCTGCTAGTAAATCTCATTGTACAGTAGTTCTGTGTGTCAAGAGCCTGTTTTTTTTTTTTTTTTTTTTTTGTGACCGGGCGTATATGTTCGTTTTTCGAGAAAAGTGTCAAAGAGAATGTGAGAAAAACTTCTCAGCATGTGAGACTGATATTTAGCAGACTGCCAGAGTGCCAGTGGCGGATGCCAGTGTCACACAGGTCTCTTGAACAAAGCAGATCATCGTCATCTCAAGTTTCAGTTCATGATCACACATCTTGCTATGTCGCCGTGCCTGTGAACGTAGCAACGGGGTTGAACGTGCCCAAGTCTCTTCTCCTTCCTCGCCCACTTCCGACGGACGCAGGAATTCCGGCGTTGCGGCAGGCGTCAGCCACGAGGGAGCGATGGCTATGCGGGCGATCGAACCTCCAGCGCGAGCGCGAGGCCAGCGGCGGCGGCGGCTCCGGCACACGCGCCGTCCTCGTGGACCTCGGGGCCTGGAATCGGTCCGCTCGTGCCCCTTCTGCCAGATCTTCTATTCTGACAAAACTTTGTGTTCAGCCAGTCCGACGCCAGCAACAGCCGATGATGGAGCTGAGATTGACCCTCAACGCCGGCCACAATGAGGCTGCGAACGTGCCCTCCAGGGTAATTACTCCATCCGATTCCATCTCCCACTCTCTCCGATTCTTCTTAGCTTCTGGCTCCAATTTCATGCTTTGCTGTTTGCTCTGAACTTTCAGTGATCGTTGCAATGGTCACTCTGATACCTTGTCTTCTTGGACTTGATGCCACAGATGATAACCCAAAGAAATCCAAGTTTATATGCAAATTCAGATTGCAGCATCTGGATCAATTGAAATGTACCACAGTATCAGACATAATGTCTGTATGTGTGTGTGAATGCTGTCAGCAGTACAGCGCCTCATTTTCGACAGATATTTGCACAATTATTGCCCCCTAACCAAAGATCAATTTGACCGGTACCAAAAAATAAAAAACATGTATACTTGTGCATAACGAATAACAGTTGGAATGCATTTACAGGTGACAAATAATACATTGATGCCAAACAGGGCCTTAGCGGAAATCTTCTTGGGGAAACATGCCACCAATGTTCATTGGTTCTCTCAATAGTTTGACATATTCTGGACCTCTATAACATGAATTTTCTCGGTCGAGTACCTCCTTAGCTAGGCAACCTCACCAAATTGGTATACCTCAACATGAACAAATTCTTATTTGCATTCTGTCCAATCTTATTGCATATGACGATACCACATCACAATATATTATGATTAATAGCATCTTACATTACATCACAACGAGTCAACAATATCAATATTTTAGTATTACACATCCAGAACTTTTAATACAATCCATTACTTACAATCAGAGATCCACAATTAAAGGTACCAACCAGTTTAGTATGTGGTGCATTATTTTCCCATATATACCTATATAATAATGCTTGCTCAGTTTGTATTGAAGGTAGGTAGCAGTGAAGTGTAACCGCTAAAGCGACGACCGCGGTGGCCAAACATTCGTTGGAACCATGGCGGCAAAGCATCCGCCAAAACTACGACTATCGACGCGGCAAAGCATCCGCAGATGGGGCCATCCCGCTCGCATCTGCAAAGCATCTACATGGGAGGGGGCTTAAGCGACAACATAGCGGCAAAGCATCCGCTAGAAACTACGACCATCAACATGGCAAAGCTTCCACGGATGGGCCTACCACGCGCTCTCAGCAACAAAGCATCTACATGAGAGGGCGCCTAGGCAACTACGACCATCAACGCGGCAAAGCATCCGCAGATGGGGCCATCCCGCTCTCAACAACAACCTGCAAGAGGGGGCCTAAGCGACATCGGCGACAAAGCATCTGCCCGAGCAACGACTGCAACTACACCGATGAAAGTCCCTAGTTTGGTTTTGGCTAATTGATGAAACCTAGGACTAACCTTGTTTATCTAAGTGGTTGATTTAGAGAAAGGTTGTCCACACGATGAGCATATTGAATATGAAGCATGACACGTGTCATGTGATCAAAGATGAAGATCAAGACGGTGCTTGACTCTATGGACCGGTGTTGAAGGTGAAGGGCTAGTCAAGGCTTGGGAGTGAAGGACCATGCGATGGTGAAGCTCGGGCAAGACTAGGCGCCGATGGACCGATGCACGGTGAAGGGCAAGTGAAGTCGAGGTCGATGGATCGAGACGGTCACATGATGGTGTGAAGTGTTCATATCATTTGGAGGAACAAAATGGGCTCAAGGCAAAGGTATAACCAATAGGGCCATTTTGTTTTGCACTCAAGACACCATAGAGGGTGTGAGTGGTTTAGGCTCGATAGCCGCACTATTAAGAGGGGGAAGTCTTATCGGCTATTCGACGCACGGGTGCCACTAGGTGAATTCATGAAGTGCATTGCATGTAGGACCTAGTGAGCTAACCTAACCTTTGGGAAATGATTGTGAAAAGCTAACACACAAGCACATGGAGATGTACACTTGGTGGTGTTGGCACATTTACAAAGGTGGCGATTGTTCGCGCTGTGGTTTGTAGGGTTGAGTTGGGCTTGGGTCCCTCTCTCCCTCCCGCCGAGCTTGCGAGCGGGATTCGGCGTTTTTGAGAAAAATGGATGCATATTTTCTATTACGCCGGATGCAAAATTTGGTTGAAATCATGCTATCTCTGTTGTTCAAGTTGGTATACTTGTTGGATAGCATGTTGGAGGAGTTGGCGTCTCGACGAGCTGAAAAACGAAGTTTTGACATCGCCGGACGCGCAGGGCTTGGGCGCCGGACGCGTCCGGCGCATTGTGACTTGGCGCAAGCGAGTGACGCACGCCGGACGCACGCCGGACGCATGCGCGGACGCGAACGGTTTTGGCTGCGTCCGGCGCGTGTTGTCCCGGCGTGCCGGGGCCGGTTCGTCAAGGCGGCGGACGCTGAGCCGGTCGCGGCCGCGGGCCGGACGCGACCCGAAAGTTCTCGCGGGCGCAGAAATCGTTCGGACGCGGGCGGGACGCTGGGCTGACCGCCGGACGCACACGTGGCGGACGAGCTTGAATGGAGCGGCACCGGTCCGGATTGGGCCGCGCACGAGGAGGAAGCGCGGGACGCGTCCGGCGGTTTACGGCAGACGCGTCCGGCGCGTGCTTCGGCCTCCCGAGGGGTAACGGTCACATTTGTTTGAGGGGTTATAAATAGAAGGTGGCCGGCCCTTGGGGAGGTCTCTTGGCGATTTCTCATCCCTTGTGCATTCTTTGAGCTAAGAGACTCTCTCCCACTCTTCTCCCTTGCTTGGTTGTTCATCCTAAGTGAGATTGAGTGAATCACCTAGTGCATTGCATTGCTTGAGGGCATCTAGTGGCACTTGTGGGTGGTTTCGCCGGTGGATTTCTTGTTACTCTTGGAGAGTACCGCTCCTAGCCGGCTTGGAGATTGTTGGAGGCGTTGGCAAGAGAAGGTGATTGTTCTTGGCCACCTCCGGTTGCTTGTGAGAGGTTTGAGCTCACCTCGTGGGGATCACGAAGAGCATCCTAGTGGATTGCGCGTGTCGTTGAGTACCTCGCTTGAGAGTGGTGTCTTACGGTGCCTTGCGGGGCGAGCCTTGAGGGGCTAGTGACTTGAGGGTCACACCGAAGAATCATCTAGGTGTTGGTCGACACAACTGGTGACGTAGCTTGGCGGTGCCCAAGTGAACACCGGGTGAACAAAAACAATTGTGTTCATCTTTGTTCCCGGTGATTGGTCTCCGATTGTGTGTTGCCGATTGATTGATTGTTCATCTTCTTGGTAATTGGCAACCTCGACTCGACGCGTCGGTATAACAAGTCTCATCCTCTCTTGCATTACTTTGTTTATATTCTTGCAAAGTAGAATTGCTTGCGTGGTCGGTCGGGAACCACATCTTGTGTAGACTAAATCCCGTGGGTAGAATTGCTTGTGTGGTCGGTCGGGAACCACTCCTTGTGTAGATTAAATCCCGTGGGTAGAACTCTTGATCACTAGCGATAGCTATTGTTTGTGCTAGTGATCACCTACTAGAATTGTTTGGATAGGAGGCTTGCATCATCTAGTAGGCTAAGCAAAACTTGCTTTCCGCCGTTTGTGTATCTAACGAAGTTTTCTTAGTGAGTTTGTAGAATTTTTTATAGGCTATTCACCCCCCCTCTAGCCATCTAGGACCTTACAACCGATCACTAGCACAACGAACCAAAGTGAAGAGCAACATGAAGCACGATCAGGTACATCACGACAAACAAATGGGGACTTGGTGAAGGGCCATAGGAGATTCTTCAATGACACCTTCAGTAAGGGGGGTGATGACTGAGGAAACCACCTTAGACGACATCGTTGTTGGCCTTAGAAGCATCTAAGGCAGGGTAAGCGCCTAGAACTGGCGATGCTTGTGCAGCAACATGGGGTTGAACAACGACATCCTTAGGGAGGTGCGTGGCGCTCGAAGCGTCACTGTCGTTTGCCCCGACCGGAGCCGGGTTAAGCTTTCGCCCTTCCACCATGAGGCGCGCAGGCATCGCCACGCCCACCCCTGGGACAGCCATCTGCGGCGCAATCACTGGCCGTGGCCATAGCAATGGGAGGCCCCACCATGGCCAACAGGCAACCCATCAGCACCCTGCTTGCCAATGCCCGGGGCCCCGGGATGGGGCGCCGAGCCAGTTGCCTTGTTGGACATGAGGGCAAGGGGGAGGGGGCACCACATGGCGTATATGGGTCCAATGGCCCGAATTAGGGCCAAGCCGCTACCCGGTTCGGCTGCCGGAGCAGGGCACGTGCGAAGGCCCGCCCGGACCGGGGAGACCCAACCATGGCCAGCTGCGCCCCACCAACCAACACTGGGCGCCATTGCGGAGCAAGGGAGGGGATAAGGCAGGGCCAACGCCAGATCCCGGGCCCAAGGGGCTGGATCTGGTTGACCCTCACAGCCCCGTTCGCCGAAGAGGGGCCGCGGGCTGAAGGGCGGCGACAGCGATAGGAGGGAGGGAGGCCAGGAGGGTGCTTGGTGGTGGCGCCGATGCCCCCAAGTTGCCCGTGGGTGGGTAGGGGTGGGATGCTCCACTCGAAGGTTTGAAAAATAGCCGGGATTTATTTTTTGGATTAATCACACTAATAGAAAGTTTACATAATGGACCCTACATGTCAGCTCGGCAGTGTGTGAAGTTTACATAATGGACCCTACATGTCAGCTCGGCAGTGTGTGTGTAGGACGAGCACGGCCTACAAGACAGGCCATGCGAGAGGGAAGCAACGCGGAAAGACGGCGAGCGGCTGGCAATAGGGCTCAGCGGGCGGCGACCAGCGAAGGTGGGGGCGAGGCCTGGTGAGTGATTACTGACCAATGATGGGTGGTAGAAAAACGGCCACATGTGAACTGTGGTAGGTAGGGAAGTTCCATCACCTTTCTCCGGTTTCAGGGAGTATAAGATTTTTGGAGATATGAGAAAAAAAATTAGAAAACCACAGGTGACTGGCACAATCGTAACAAAATTAAGGAAAAGGTATGAGAAAGTGATCTATTGGAGCTTATTTTTCTTGCTTAAATTTAATCCCTTTCATAACAGTTTCTAGGAAAAGAGGATGGGATTTCTGGATCCACTGTATAAATGCTCTTGCCACGCGAGGCGAAAAGCAATCATGCTCTCAACGGTCGCCAGGGTCCAGTCCACCAACCAACTCATAAAGCATCGTCCTCAGCGCAAGTCAGGCCTTGTTTAGATTCGAGATTTTACTCCCAAATTTCACTATGCAGAATTCCTATTCTCCATCACATCAAAATGCTTCGGACGTATAAAGATGTAAATGTAGATGAAATAAAAAAAATAATTACACGTTACATTGCTTTCATGAGACGAACATTTTAAGCCTTAATTAATCAATGTTTGACAATTATTATCAAATAAAAACAAAATCGCTTCTGATGTGACGGGGCCTTTACTACGCAAACTTTGGCCACCAACTTTGTGATCTAAACAAGGCCTCAGTTTGGTGTGGACATTCACATTCACTCTCCTGTCTCCTGTCTCCGTTCGTCTCCATGGGCGTGAGAAGTGAGCACTGAGCAGCAGTGACCATCGACCGCCGCGCACAACCCGGGAGGCCTCTCGTCGCCGCCGACGGACGCGACCAAGGTAATAAGGATGATCTCGGCCGGAATCCTGTTTCTCCTTCTCGTTGCGTTGGGTTCGACCACCTGCTCATTTTCTTCATCATCTGCACCTAACTCAGATCTGCAGGCCTCTACCGCGGAAAACCCCAGTTCCTCTTTCTCCTTGGGCTGTAGCCTCGCCGTAGTCTAGTTCAGGTACAGTCTGCTCCGCTTTCTCCCCTGGTGATTTATTTCTTGGATGACCAACTCACAATTTTTTTTTGGTGTCAATCCCAGTGAGGATCAAGCATACTCATCAAAGGCCTCCTCCACCTCTTTCACAACAAGAAGAACAAAAATCCCTTCGTCATCTGGCGGCATCAAAGTGTCATACTGCCGTTGCTCTACTGCTGCTACTGTGTCTGTGTGTGTCCTCCTTCACCTGGTATGCAAATTAATTTCCCATTTTATTTTCACGCAGATCGGTCTAGTAGATCTATTTTTTTTTGAACGTCTAGTAGATCTATTTTCCTGCAATATTTGTCAATTCAGTAGTAATCTGCAAACCACTCATGTTGTCACACGTCCGATCTTGGGGTGACAGATGTTAATTGGTAACTCTCAGATATTTTGTCGGCTCTTAATTTATTCCAGACTTGAGAATTATTATTGGAACAATATCTCTGCCGCCACTGCCACCTAACTAGTTTTGGATTTGCGAAACTCAAATGTAACCGGTTGCTTTTCAATTTCATCCGCAGGGGTTTAGGCAAGAGTTTCTTTGACATAATGAGTGGGATGGAGGTTGCTTTAGCATCTGGAGTGTTGAAGGCTGCAGGTGACAAGCTAGTTTCACTGTTAGCCACTGAGTTTGCTGCCATAACCGGTGTAAAAAGGGATCTTTCCGAGCTCCAGGATATACACGAAGAGATTACAAGCTGGCTGTCTGCAGCACGTGACAGAGCAATACAGAGTGAGGCACAGCCTCGCTGGGTGGTAAAATTGAAAGATGTGGCTTATGACATTGACGATATACTACAAGAAGTCCAGCTAGAAGCTGAGAAACAGAAGATGAAAAGAGATGATGATGGCAAGAGTGGTATAGCTGGCTGCTTCTGTGCAAAACCAAAGGCATTTGCATTCCGATACAAGATGGCTCATAAGATCAAGGCAATCAAAGTGAGATTTGCTGCAATCGTCAAGCAAAGAAGTGGTGTCAATACTTTAGTGAGTAATTCTCCAAGGGATCAACATGTTGGTACTAGGCACAGGACAGTCGAAAAGATCACCTGGTTGGACGAGGTTCCAGAGTCCAAAATACCCCGTAGAGATCAAGAAAAGGACGAAATCATATCTAAGCTTGTAGAGTGTAATGCTGGAGAGAACAGCGTGATAGTTTCTATTGTCGGATTAGGGGGGTCAGGCAAAACTACTCTGGCCAAACACATTTGCCATGACGTCAAGATAAAGGAGCACTTCGGAAAGGAAATATTCTGGGTCCATGTGTCTGAAGATTTTAATATTCAGAAGCTCATTGTCAAGCTATTTCAAAAAATTGTTGGAGATAATTCACATCATCATCCCCCCCCCCCGGCATATGATCCAAAAATCAGGGAGAGGTTGAGCAATAAAAGGTTTCTTCTTATCCTTGATGATGCTTGGCATGATGATAGACATGACTGGGAACAGTTCATGGTGCAGCTAAAGTGTGGTGCACCGGAAACAAGGATTATGTTAACTACTCGTGATCGAAAGGTTGCAGAAGCTGTGGAATCAAGACATATATTTGAGTTGGCATTCTTATCAGAGTCTGAGAGCTGGAACTTATTCCTGAAGCTTCCTGGGTGGGCAGAGCAAGAATTGAGCCCCGATTATGTACAAGTCGGAAAAGAGATTATCAAGGGATGTGGTGGGGTGCCGCTAGCAATTCAAACTCTTGGAGCAGTCCTTCGTGACAAGATGCAAATAAGTACGTGGAGGGCCATAAGAGAGAATAATTTATGGAATGACCAGAGTATAAATGACAGAGTGTTTGCATCCTTGAAGTTGAGCTATATTTACTTGTCAGATGAACTGAAGCAGTGCTTTACGTTTTGCTCCATATTCCCAAAGGGCTATAGAATCCAGAAAGACCGTTTGATTGCCCAATGGGTAGCTCATGGATTCATCAATGCAATGAATGGAGAGCAACCCGAAGATATCGGAAGATACTACTTTGATTCTCTTGTAAAAGTCGGGTTTCTTCAGCATCCTTATGGGAGCCGGAATACTGATATGTACAACATGCATGATTTGATCCATGATCTCACTCGACAGATACTAAAGGATGAACTGGTGACTTGTGTACCAATTCATACAGCAGAAGAATTTACTCATAGGTATAGATATTTATCTTTGACTTCATCCACTGAGAATGTTGATAAGGGCTTATTTGACAAGGTCCGTGCTCTATATATCTCTGACAGTAAGTCATCTTTTGGTACCACTATGAAGAATAGTTGTTGTATGCGCAGTGTTGTTTTGGACTATGCAAAAGATACTCCGTTTCCACTATTTATATTGAAGTTTGAGTATCTTGGTTATCTTGAAATCCACAATGTTAGCTGTACAACAGTTCCAGAAGCTATCTCGAGGTGTTGGAACTTGCAGTCACTCCATTTTGAGGACTGCCAAGGTTTTGTGACATTACCTGAGTCTGTTGGAAAGCTTCGGAAGCTAAGGACTCTAGAGTTGCGTTGCATTGCTGATCTTGAGAGTTTGCCTCAGTCCATTGGTGACTTTTATGCTCTTCAGTCCTTGCAACTATATGCTTGCAGCAAGCTCCGAGAGATACCAAGCTCTTTAGGCAGAAATGGAAACCTATGTGTACTTGATATAGAGCGTTGTTCATCTCTACAACAACTACCGTCAGACATCTTTGGGGAGTTCAAAAACTTGCAAACTATCAACTTTAGTGGCTGTACGGGTTTGCAAGACTTGCCAAGCACATTATCCTGTCATACATTGTGTACTCTGAACCTTTCTAGAACCAAAGTCACCATGCTACCTCAATGGGTTACATCGATCGATACTCTAAAATGTATTGACCTTGAGGGATGCACGGAGCTACGGGAGTTGCCTAAGGGCATAGCAAACTTGAAAAGGCTTGCAATTTTGGACGTAGCGTATTGTAGTAAACTGTGCTGCTTACCATCAGGGTTGGGACAACTGACCCGTTTAAGAAAGCTGGGATTGTTTGTTGTTGGGTGTGGTGCAGATGATGCGAGCATCTCAGAGCTAGAAAACCTTGATATGATAGGTGGTCACTTGGAAATTATCAACCTTAAGTATTTGAAGGATGCAAGTGATGCAGAGAAAGCTTGCTTGAAGCGGAAGAGTAACATACAAGACCTGGAGCTGAACTGGTCTTTAAGTGATACCGAAGAAGAGTTGGCATCAGATATGGAACATGATTGGGGTGTGCTGAACGCTCTTGAACCACCATCGCAAATTAAGCGCTTGTATATCTATGGTTACAGAGGCCCCTGCCTGCCAGGATGGATGATGAAGCAAAATGATTCCTCATATAGTGAAGGTGGCATATTGCTGAAGCAAACTATTGCATCCCATTTCCTTTGTTTAACTTGGTTAAAGCTAAAAGGATTTCCAAACTTGAGGCATATGAGAGGATTTGTTGGGTTGCCTTCACTGAAGGAACTTGAGCTGGTGGAAATGCCTAATTTAGAGGAGCTGTGGACTACATCAAGTAATTCTGAAACTGGGGAGAAAGAATTGGCAGCACAATATCCTTTCCCTGTCCTGTCCAGTCTAGACATACGTGGCTGCCCGAAATTAAATGGGAGCCCCTACTTTCTACCATCGTTGGAGCGTATGACTTTAGTCAGAACCAGTGGGCAGGTGCTATCCACAGGAGGGTTCTCCCATCAGCTGCCCGGCATGCATGCGTTGGTCCCTCGCCTCAAAGAGCTAGTGCTAAGTGAAGTCACGGGATCATCATCTGGCTGGGAACTGCTGCAGCACCTCACTAAGCTGAAATGGTTGTATATTTTCAGCTGCAATGACCTGACACAGTTACCAGAGAGCATGCGGAACCTCACCTCTCTCGAGCATCTCTACATCAACAAATGCCCCGCCGTTGGCACGTTGCCTGACTGGCTTGGAGAACTGCATTCTCTGCGACGCCTTGAACTGAGTATGGACGGTTTGAAGCAGTTCCCAGAGGCGATTCAGCACCTCACCTCGCTTGAACATCTCGACATGTATTCTGGTCGTGCACTGACGGTGCTGCCGGAGGGGATTGGACAACTCTCTGCTCTTCGTGGGCTTTTTATCCAGAATTCCCCTGCCCTTCAATACTTGCCCCAATCCATACAACGCCTAACTGCTCTCGAGGAATTGCACATTTATGGTTGCCCTGCTTTGGCGGAGCGTTACAAGCGAGGGGCAGGGCCCGACTGGCACCTTGTCAGTCACATTCCTAGGGTGATAATAGAGTGATTTGAATGGAAGAGGAGCAGGTCTTCAAAACACATACTGCACGTGAATGTTGCAAATGCAACCGTTGGTACATTCTGCTGCGTGTAAGACTATCACCGATGCATTGTATCATAGTATTATATTGTCATGTCCATCAATGTACACTCATATACAGACTAGTAATTGTAACTAGCAAGGTGGCCCTCTCAACTAGCGTGGGCAGCTAGTGCTTTAGATTTTTTATTTTCTTTCGGTTCAGACCAATCCATTTCTTTCTTGTTTGTAAGGGAGCTGAAATACATGTGTACAGAATTTGTAGGATATATTTGCTATATCCTAAATTATACTTGCTGTGTGCGCGCGTTAGCGCTGCAGCCTGCGCACAACTCGCTACCGTCCGATCCCACGGGCCGCCTCTCCAACCTCGCCGCCCGCCGCCGCTCCGTCGATGGCTCCGACACCGGCCCCTCCCCCGTCCACTTCTCCCTCCTCTACTCCTCCTCCTTCCTCCTTCGCCCTCTCCTCCGAGCCTGATCTAATTTTGTCGATAACCTAGCCCCGACGAGCAGCACCATCCTGTCACCGCCGCAGTCGCCGGTCGTCTCTCCGGCGTCGGCGGCTACTCCTCCCCCGTCCACGATCCCCCTCCCCTACCCGCTCCATTTGTCGACGGCGCGTCCGTGTCCGTCCCTCGCAGATCACACCGCGTCTTCCCTTCCCAACGAGGAGCTCGCGCCGGCGTGGGGGGCTTCAACGACTCCATCCAGGGCCTCGACGTGGGTTTCTCGTCGGCAACGCCATGCTGTCCTACCCCTACGCGCGTTCAGGCCTTTGGCGCAGGAGGCTGCTCACGTCCATGGGCGCTCGTGGTGCCCCTCGCTCATCTGCCTCGCTGTCACCAACGTCCTCGTCGCCATCGGCCTCGCGCTCTTCACACTCCCCGACGGGAAGGTTCGGATTTCTCCTTTCTGTCCCCGCTGCTAGCTAAATCGGCTTGTTTGTGACCCCGTGTTGGGAGGATGAGTGATGTCAGAGGAAACATGTTTGGGATGATGTGTGCTTCTTATGGATTCATGGTGTGGTCAGAATTTGGGAGCTGTCATGGGTGACCTCCACCACCGGGTCGGTGCGCTGGCGTGCACAGCTGTGCATTCTCGATGCTACAGACTACGTGTCAGATTAGTTCTCGGGTCCAACAATGTCTCCTTCATGTCGTACGTGCGTGCCAATGCCAATGGTATGCAGATGCAGCTCGGCGCTGGCAACAGTGACTACTCTTTTGGATACAGCTCGGCGCCGACGACCATGTTGAGTGTTGGCTGAAATCTGAATGCATCACAGATTGCATTGGAAAGTAAGAACATGCCAAGATAAAATTAAAATTAAATTATACTATCTCAAATATATAGGACAATGTCTGCATGAACAGTAATAGGAGCTTCTTCCAGCTACTAGTTGTGCAACTACTTGTTCGCATTGAATCCATTGTGGGCATGCACAACAAAATAGAATATGAAGAAACGAAGAGTTTCCTACTGCACGAATGAAATAACTAGTAGCAGGAGGTTTGAGAGAGTGTGGTTAGGCATGGAAATCAGTCATCCTGGTTGCTGAAATTCCATTCACTGAATCTAGATAATCCGCTTAAATCAAAGTTCAGATTTCAAATGTAGTTTTGTTGTCTTACATTGCCTCCCAAATACAAATCCCAAATAATGTTTGAGAAAATAATATATCTGTTCAATCAAGTTGGTAGCTAGAAGGAAGATCAGTATCTTGTCACCTCACAGCCAATGTTTCATGAAAGTTTACTGATGTTTGTTGGGGTTGCTACAAACTAGATAATCATGAGAGAGTATTGTTGGCTTAATTATATGCTTACAGCTCCAACGAAATAGTAGAATTTATATGCTAGTATGCCATAAATATAATAGGAGAGATATCAGTTGAGCATTTTTTTAACCACAATAAAGCATTTCATAGTATAAAAACTAGCATTTTTTCTGTAATAATTAAGTAGTTTCCTTTTACACTTTAGTGTGTTTTCTAATTTTATACTGAGAGTCGAGCATTTGCTTGGTTCTTTCGATATTGGTGTTACATTTATGTCTTTTTGTGTTTGGTAATAGCAAATGCTGATTTATTTCATGTTCAGCCACCTACAATGCTACTGAAATGATTTATAGACGCGGCCAAAATACATTTATAAGGGCGGCGTCGGCTGCACGCCATTAGGTGGCGGTGCTGGTGGCGCGTGCACATGAGAGTGGTGGGTGTTGCTGCTCTATGCTGGCAACCCATCCCTACCTCGCATGGCGTTGATGCTGCCCCACGCCCATAGCTCTGTGCAGCCACGAAAAGCTGAACTGGACACACCTTTGTTTCATTTGTTGAAATGGTTGTTGATTTTTTTTTTTTTTTTTGTAAAATAAGGATAAAGATCAAGTGTGCTCACTATTGGATTGCTTTTTTATTTTTTCATAAGTTTGACATATATTGTTCTCTAAGAATGGTTCTTGGCCTTTGTAGTGTATATATCCAGACTTTATTTGTTTGTTACCATAAAGACCTGCAATGCACCTCATAAGTGCTTTCTTTTTTATACATAAATGCCTCGTGTATCTTACTAAATTGCTTTTGATTCCCACGTACCTGGTGCACCATAGAGTTTTGATGCCCTCTATCATTTTGTTGTAGCTTTTTCTTAGCCTTTCGTCTCCCAAACTCCTCATCGAGTCCATTACCTCGAATCTTTTTCTTAGCCTTTCGTCGGGACACTACTACTTGCTAGTAACAATTTCCATCTTGTTTGCAGTGTCATGGTCATGTGGATGAATTCCCGTACATGGACTTGGCTAAACACTTCGACCCTGACAAACATTTTCTTCGATAGCTACAAGCAATTTAGTTTTGCTACTATAGCAGTTTTAGTTAGCTCATTATCTAAAAAATACATGAGCAATAGAAGATACAAAGTGAATCACCGGGAAGAATCTTTGGAGTGGAGATATGAAGGGAAGAAACAAAGAAAATGCATTAACCTACATTTCAAATACCTGTTACAATTGATACTTTTGCCTAGACACTTGCTTAATGTTGGATGTATGCGATTTTCTTTCATATTGGATTATATGATTTTCTGGACGATCATGATATTTTTTCTGAACAAAATGGTGGAGATACCTATTACTATGTTGAATTTTACGGTACAAGGATGCACCGGTGGATCTGCTTTTTTCGATTTGCTAAAAAAACTATTTTTTCCGATGGGCATAGCTCAGGAGCTGCACTCCTTTGGCGCATGCACGTCCCATAAGCATGCACGCAACCCTCTCGCTCCCGCCTTTTCCTTTTCTGGCAAGCTGCTCCCGCTTTTTCCTTTTTTGACAAGCTGGTTTGGTTGGTTTCCCAAAATAGTGTGTGCAGCCGCAAATTGATTTTCCTGCATATGCAGGCGCTAGTTCAGTTCTATATTTGATATCGTAGTTGTTTTATGAAGAGGCACATGTGGTTTGCATGTATATTTATCTTTTGGCAACTGCTTCGGTGCTCTTTTTCAAAAAAATTGGCACGATAATCTAAAAGTAGGTAATTAAGGAAATTAATTGTTGCCTATTATTCCACATCTGGGCCCAACACGTCCAAGCCTAGCCCAGGCCAGCCCTGATCCTAACGTGTGTGTGAAGAGGTGTCCGTGACTCCGTCTTCAGTCTTCCTCTTCCATTCCCGTTCCCCGTTCCCGAGCAGCGGCGCGGCCGTCGTCAAGTGCCGCTCCTCCTCCCCTCCTCCGTCCGTGCACCCACGCGCGCCCACCGGACGCCGCGGCACAGAGTCCACGCTATTGTTCTCTGCTGCTTGCTGTTTTGGTGTTCACTTGATGATAGCCACCAAGTCTCAATAGAGTATAAGTCAGGTTGAGGGATGCGAACGGCGTCTCCAGCCCAAGCCTCAAAAGGCTCATCCATACTTGTGCAGCAGAAGAACATTTGAGATGAGGCTGGCACCTGAGTTTCAAGGCCAATCTGATGCTTCGGGTTTGTGAGGAATGCTTCGGTTGCAAGTTCAAAGTGAGCATTCTCTGTATCCAATTCTTTCCTACTAAAATGACATGCAAAGTAAGATGAAACTAAAACTAATGTGGTATTACATGATTGAGTTAGAAAACAAATAATTACCATTTTTTTTGTGGTTGTGTTTGTTACTTTCTATGTTGCCACATAGAAGAATCTTATTGCATATGAAGATATCACATATCACAATATATTATGATAAATAAATAGTCTCTTACATTACATTACAACAATATCACATCTTATAGTACTATTATACATCCATATCTTTTAATACAACTCATCACTTACCATCAAAACTCCACAATTAAAGGTATCAACCAAATTCAGTATGTGGTGCGTTATTTTCCCACATATATCTATATAGTAGTGCTTGCTCAGTTTGTATCTGTCTTTTTACCATTGCTGCCAAGTGACTATAAAGAAGATCAGCACCTTCTCATAGAATTTATCAAAAAGGCTGAAACAGGTGAATCGCCTGGTCTTCTTAAACAGAAAGCCAACAAATATTCTCCAAAACTCCAAATGCCTACCAAGAATCCCGATTAAACCGAGATGAAAATCCATTTGAGACATGTCATCTTGATTCCATTTGAAGGGATCTTCTTGTACTGGCTGATCTCCAGGACAAACCTTTGGAAGTGGGTACCCACAAAGACCAGGATTTCCAATGTACATTGAAGCAGGATCGTCTGCTTTGAGAGTGATTAGTTGATGTCCTGAGGGTATTTTTCCTGATAGGTTATTGTACGACAAATTTAGATAGCTCAGCGAAGTCAAATTCGATATGCTCAAAGGAATTTGACCAGAAAGTTGGTTGTTGGACAAGTCAAGAGACTCCAATGATCGCAAATTGCCAATCTTATATGAGATATTTCCACTCAATAAATTTGATGACAAATTCAAATTTATCAATCCAATAAGTGAATATGTTTCTTCTGGAATTTGCCCGACTAATCTGTTGCAAGATAGATCAATGCTCATAAAAAAGATGGTATTCTTACTGTACTCAGGCACTTGCCCTTTAATTATTGCTAGTGACATGGTATCGTTAGACAGACCAACTTCAGAGAACATGTACCCAGATTGATAAACTTCTCGGAAAGGATTTTCTGTCGAGACCACAACAGTGGTAGTCAGAGCCTTCAAGTTCACAAGAGATTGTGGTATGCCCCCAGAAAAATTGTTATTTGCTAGATCAAGAATACGGAGAGAATAAAGCTTTGTTGTTTCAATCGTAATATGACCATAAAAGTCGTTACTTCTTAACCGTAACATTTCCAATCTAGGCATGGCATCACTTATCCACATAGGTAACTTTCCGCTAAATCTGTTTTGAGTTAGGTCCAGGAACATAAGATTTTGGCGTTGTTTCAGGTATAAAGGGAATTGACCTGAAAGGTTGTTATTATTTAGAAGGAGAGTATGGATTTCTAAACCATAAGAATTTGTAGCACGGACCCTTGAAGAGCTGTTGCTAGATGGGTTCCGTTGTGTCAACTCTGTTGCACTGCAATTAGGTAGTCCCCCTGTAAGCAAGTTGTTTGAAAGATCTAAGACCCGTAGTTGAGGACACTGGCAAATTGAGTTTGGAATAATCCCTGATATACTATTGGAGAACATAATTACAATCTGTAAATATGGAGCTCCAAAATCTAATGGTAGATGTCCATTTAAAGAATTTTGGAGATGTCCAATAACACAATGCTCCTTGGCAACAGTGGTAATGAACCACTTAAATTACTGGACTGGAGATAAAGTTCAGTCACGGCCATGAACTCTAAATTATGTGGTAACTCACCGCTAATACTGTTATAAGAGAGGTCCAAAAGTGTGGCATTAGAAAATGTATTCCAAAACCAATCTGGGATCGTACCAATGAGACCCGTATCGGAAATGCCAAGATGTAAAATGCTCTTTTGCCATCGAAGCCAATTAGGAACTTGGGGTCCCAAATAACATGACAAAAAATATGCTGTGTCCAAGTTGAATGGAGGTTTCCAATCCGAGTCCACCATGACTTGAAGGTGAGTATCAGACAAGTCAATGTACTTCAAATTTGTCAAACCAAAGAAGTGATCTTCTGACATCACACCACTTACAGCATCAGTACCGTCATAAAAAGTATATATGGAAAGAATTCTTCAACTCTGAATATGAATGGAAAAAATATATAAAACTAGGTGGATTCTCCACGCGTTGCTGCGGAACAAACAAAGATACTATAGATAGAATTTTACATGGAACGGGAGGAGTTTGCGGCTAAGAATCATTTGAGTGTAGAAATGAAAAAGAAAAGCACAAAGAAATATGATAGGATGCACGTAGAAAACACAAAATTGGTAAACACATGAATTTCATATGGGCGGGATGTGAGTGATCATAAAAAAATATAGGAAATAACAGCACATGTAAATCCAATTAGAGAAATAATTATGATCTTATCCCTAACAAAGAACAATATATAGAATAGTAGTATGAGGCAACAATCGCACACGAAAGATCCTGGCTTGCCCCTTGGTGTGTTGACGTAGTTGAGGTGGAGATGTAGCAGGAAGCGGCTGTGTGTCGTGTGAGGCCGTAGGATTTGCTTCATACCTATCGCAGCACGCTGTCACCAGGAGAGGGAGCTGCGTGGGGGCTGGTCTGGTTGGATGCTGCGTGGGGGCTGGTCTGGTTGGATAGGTCGAGCGCTCGCGCAGCTCACCGATTCCCGAGGAGATGGAACCATGTTGATCCAGCAGGGGTGAGAGCTGGCTGTTGTTGCAGGAGCAACAGACGGAGCCGCTTGGGGGGCCAGCAGGGGTGGATGCCAACGATTTGGCAGCTCGTCACCGGGTGCCTTCAATCTGTGGGATGCATCCCTCTAAATACTGCAGAAGATACGGGATGCAAGAGAAGTATGAATGATGACGATTAATGGCTGAAGGGGAAGCGATGAGATCGATCATGGTAGAGGGAGGCTGACATGTGCCAGGCAAGTGAAAAGGTGCGTTCATTGATATTTCTGAACAGTGCGGCACTGATTAATGGATGGAACTCCAATTGGCAATGGATGAACGAGGTTTAGTGGAAGATGAATGAATGAGATTTAGTGAGAGATGATGTAAGCAGATGACGTGGCGCAATGATGAGCTAGAGAAATAGGCTAGTGAATATTAGCTTTATAAGAGTTTGAGATAATTGCAAAGGTAATCATAAATGGAAAGATATATAATATTATTATCTATATGAATATTGTGTTAGAAAATGAAAAATAGATATAGCGAGCGTAAATATATGTAATTTTGAGTAGTTGTCATAACTCCCTTGTAAACTTTATTACTTGCTACTTAAATTCTAGCTCGTGTGGGGAGCACGTTTGATGAACTAGTTATTGTCAATCAATTAAAGTATATGTAAAGATTTCGAAAGTGTTTTGCTATCGTTAATTCTTTTATAAATTGCCCATGAGATACCTTCAAAATTATAAAATTCAGCTGACTTAACTAGTAGAAGCTATAAGTTTGAAAAATAGGCTTAGCGCAAAAAAAGTTTGAAAAATAGGCGGGATTAAGTCGGTGGATTAATCACACCGATGGAAATTTTACAAGTAAAAAAAATAGAGTTAAACGCATTCTACGTCCGTTAACTTGCAGCTCTATCCCATCCCGGTGGGTCCCAGCAACTACAAACCAGTTATTTGGCTCAGCAAATTTGAAAACAGTTTCACTCTAGTCCACCGTGGCATGGGCCCAACATCATTTATCAAAAAAAAAACCCCTTCTTCTTCTCCAGCGCGAGCGAAAGCGAGCAAGAAGGGAGAAGGCACAGGCGCGGGCGAGAAGCGAGCTCGCCCACGCCCGCCCGAACGCGAGAGGCGGAGCTCGCCCGCGCCCGTAGCGAGGCAGAGGCGAGAGGTCGCTTTTGCCCGCCCGCGCCCGGGCGGTGAGACGGAGGTCCTAGCGGCGCAGCGGAGTAGGCACTCGCGACGGATGTCCTCACGGCGCGGCGAAGGTCCTCGCGTGCCCACGATCCCGTTGGCGCGTGAATGTCCCCCTCCCCGATTCGGCCGATTTCCCCATTCCACGGCACTCCTCCTTCGGCGCTCTCTTCTCGCCGCCTCGGAGCTCGCCAACGCCTCGGCCTCGCGGGCTGAGCCTCGCCCGCCCGAGCACGGCAGCGCGGCACGGCCCTCCACCCACCCTGGAGCGCCGCGTTCGCCCGCGAGCAGGCTGGCAAGGCCTCGCCCCTCCCCCCACCCGAGGCCGTGCGCTTGCCGGCTGGTGGAAGGCCGGGCGCCGAGTGCCGTCGGCGTGGTCGCTCCCCTACCCCTTCGATTAAGATCAAGCAAGCGTGGTGGCGCTGCTCCCTCCAATCGGCGGCCCAGGGACACGGCATCATCCCTTCCCCGCCTGGCGCACCGGCACGCGGCCTTCTCTCCACCGCCGCGCGCATGTGACCGACGCGGCACCAGTCCGTCCCCCGACCCGCGCACCTTGGAGCTCGTGGCACCCATCGCCCCGCCACGGTGCAAGCGGCATAGCGTCCCACGACGGGCCCCATCCCTACCTCGTTCGGTCGTTGTCGCGACCAAGGGATCGCCCAGCAGGGCACCGCCCGGTCTCCGCCCCAGTTGGGTGCGAGGGCGCACGGCTCGCGGCACCGCTCATCACGAACCATGGCGCGGGCGCACGTCGCCACCAAGGCACGGTGTTGCAGCATGGGCGCGCGGCATCAGGCCGGCGCGAGGCCCTGCAGGATGTCGTCGGCGTTCGCCCCTCCCCGACCTTCAACAGTGTCGCCCCCACGCCCTGTCCCGATCTGTGTGGCGCACCGGACGGAGAAGGGCAGGAGCTCGCGACGGCTCTTCCCACCCCGGCAGAGCTCGTGCACACGGCGACGCGAGCGTGCGGGCTACAGGTGCGCCAACGATGACGCGGGGTAGGAGTTGTTTTTTTTTTTTTGATAAATGACGCTAGGCCCATGTCATGGTGGATTAGCCACGTAGACAAAACTGAGGTGGTTTCAAAGATCTGGGCCTCGAGGTGAACCTCTGTTCTGAGTTTCTTTGGATCAAATAACCGGTTTAAGTTCTTGGACTCAATTGAGACAATCTTTGCGTGTTAATGGACATTTAACTTAAAAAAAATAGTATCCAGTGGGGACGGCTGTGTTAGTTCATCTTCATCCTCTCGTGACACATGGGACCGCCTGACGATGCGTGTGCCGACCATGGACGACAGCGAGGCGATGCGAGAGGCAAGCAGCGCGGTAAGACGGCGAGCGGCTGGTGGCACTGGGGCAGCAACGGGCGGCGAGCCGGCGAGGTGGGCGAGGCCTGGTGACTGACGAACGACGGGTGGGCGAGGAAGATCTTGGGGGATTTTTGAGAAAAAAAGTCTGGGAAAGAGGATTAGAAAGGGATCTGTAACAGTTTCCAGGGAAAGAAGAAGTAACAGTTTCCAGGAAAAGAAGAAGAGGATACATTTTCTGGATCCACTGTAGTAAGATGCTCTTGCCACGCGATTTGCGAGGCGAAAAGGAAGCAATCATGCGATTTCTCAGTGGCCGCCGCCGGGTCCTCCACCCAACAATGGTGCTCATCAGTCGCAATCTGCTTTGGCTTTGCAAACTTTCTCTCATTGGTTTCGATGGCAAGTGCAGTGTGGACATTCACTCTCCTCTCTCCGTTCGTCTCCATGGGCGTGAGAAGCGAGCAGCAGTGACCATCGACCGCCGCGCACAGCCCGGGAGGCCTCTCGTCGCCGCCGCCGACGGACGCGACCGAGGTAATAAGGATGATCTTGGCCGGAATCTTGTTTCTCCTTCTCGTTGGGTTCGACCACCTGCTAATTTTCTTCATCACCTGCTTCTCAGATCTGCAGGCATCTCTGCGTCCTGAAGTGAAGCTGGACCCCCGAAAAACCCAGTTCCTCTTTCTCGTTGGGTTGTATCCTCGCCGGTCGCCGCAGTTGAATTTAGGTACTTAATCTGCTTTGGTTCAAGCCCAACACAACACGCACTTTCTCCCCTTGTAGTTTTCTTCAGTGAGCAACTAACTTTTTTGCTGTCAATCCTAGAATTTCTTCGATGACCAACTCACTTTTTTCCTGTCCATCCCAGTGACCGTCAAGCATACTGATTCCCTTCACCTCAAGGAGAAGAAGAACAAAAGGCCCTCCCTCATCTGCAGCACCCAAGTGTCATACTCTCGTTGCTCTACTGCTGCGACTGTGTGTGTCCTCCTTCACCTGGTATGCAAATTATTTTTCCATTTTACTTTCACTGGTATTTTCCTGCATCCAAATGACCCACAAAAGCGGATATGGACAATATTTGTCCATTCAGTTCGAAACATATATGAAACATAATCTGCAAACCACTGATGTTGTCACACGTCCCATCTGGGGTGACACATGTTAATTGGTAACTCTCAGGGGCTGTTTGGATCGCTTCATTTTGGAGGAATTGGAATCTAAGAAATTAGGCTATTTGGCTTGGAATTTGAGATTCCACAACTTTCCAAATTCACATATAAGCCTATCTCAAATTCATAGGGTGGGACATAGGAAATGGATTCTATAGATCACCATGCTGTGTTTGTACTCTCCAACTTATGTAAAGTTGTAGAAACTGTATAACTATCTCAAATATGCGCTAAACTGTATAGTTTATTACAATGAATTTCAATTCCAAGGATCCAAATGGGGCCTCAGATATTTTGCCGGCCGTTAATTTATTCCAGAGTTGAGAATTATTATTGGAACATTTCTGCCGCCACATTTCCCAAAAAAAGTAATTTCCTAAAAAACACTACTGCTGCCACCTAACTACTTTTGGATTTGCGAAACTCAATGTAACCGCTTGCTTTTCAATTTCATCTGCAGGGTTTTAGGCAAGAGTTTCTTTGACATAATGAGTGGGATGGAGGCTGCTTTAGCATCTGGAGTGTTGAAGGCTGCAGGTGACAAGCTAGTTTCACTGTTAGCCACTGAGTTTGCTGCCATAACCGGTGTAAGCAGAGATCTCTCCGAGCTCCAGTATATACACGCAGAGATTACAGGCTGGCTGTCGGAAGCACGTGAAAGAGCAACACAGAGTGAGCCACAGTCTCACTGGGTTGTAAAATTGAAAGATGTGGCTTATGACATTGACGATATACTGCAAGAAGTCCAGCTAGAAGCTGAGAAACAGAAGATGGAAAGAGATGATGATGACAAGAGTGCTATAGTTGGCTGCTTCTGTGCAAAACCAAAGAAATTTGCATTCCGATACAAGATGGCTCATAAGATCAAGGCAATCAAGGTGAGATTTGCTGCCATTGTCAAGCAAAGAAGTGATGTCAATACTTTATTTCCAAGGGGAAGGGATGGGCATGTTGGTACTAGCTACAGGACAGTTGGAGAAATGTCCTTGTTGAGCAATGTTCCGAGTCCAAAATACCCCGTAGGGATCAAGAAAAGGATGAAATCATATCTAAGCTTGTGGAATGTAATGCTGGAGAGAACAACACGATAGTTTCTATCGTCGGATTAGGGGGTCAGGCAAAACTACTTTGGCCAAACACATTTGCCATGACATCAAGATAAAGGAGCACTTTGGAGGTGAAATATTCTGGGTCCATGTGTCTCAAGAGTTTGATGTTCAGAAGCTCATTGGCAAGCTATTTGAAACAATTGTTGGAGATAATTCAGATCGTCATCCCCGCAGCACATGGTCCAAAAATCTCCGAGAAGCTGAGCAATAAGAAGTTTCTTCTTATCCTTGATGATGCTTGGCATGAGAACAGACATGACTGGGAACAGTTCATGGTGCAGCTAAAATGTGGTGCACCTGAAACAAGGATTGTGTTAACCACTCGTGATCGAAAGGTTGCAGAAGTTGTGGAATCAAGATATATATTTGAGTTGGCATTCTTATCGAGTATGAGAGTTGGAACTTATTCCTGAAGGGTTCTGGGTGGGCAGAGCAAGAATTGAGCCCTGATTATGTACAAGTCGGAAAAGAGATTATCAAGGGATGTGGTGGGGTGCCACTAGCAATTCAAACTCTTGGAGCAGTCCTTCGTGACAAGATGCAAATAAGTATGTGGAGGGCCATAAGAGAGAATAATTTATGGAATGTTCAGAGTATAAATGACAGAGTGTTTGCATCCTTGAAGTTGAGCTATATTTACTTGGCAGATGAACTGAAGCAGTGCTTTACGTTTTGCTCCATATTCCCTAAGGGCTATAAAATCCAGAAAGATCGTATAATTGCCCAATGGATAGCTCACGGATTCATCAATGCAATGAGTGGAGAGCAACCTGAAGATATCGGAAGATACTACTTAAATTCTCTTGTAAAAGTTGGGTTTCTTCAGGATCCTTATGGGAGCCGGAATGATATGTACAACATGCATGATTTAATCCATGATCTCACTCGACAGATACTAAAGGATGAACTGGTGACTTATGTACCAATTCATACAGCAGAAGAATTTACTCATAGGTATAGATATTTATCTTTGACTTCATTCACTGAGAATGTTGACAAGGGCTTATTTGACAAGGTCCGTGCTCTATATATCTCTGACAGTAAGCCATCTTTTGATACCACTGTGAAGAATAGTTGTTGTATGCGCAGTGTTGTTTTGGACTATGCAATAGATACTCCGTTTCCACTATTCATATTAAAGTTTGAGTATCTTGGGTATCTTGAAGTCCACAATGTTAGTTGTACAACAGTTCCAGAAGATATCTTGAGGTGTTGGAACTTGCAGTCACTCCATTTTGTTTATTGCAAAGGTTTTGTGACATTACCTGAGTCTGTTGAAAGCTTCGGAAGCTAAGGACTCTAGAGTTGCGTTGCATTGCTGATCTTGAGAGTTTGCCTCAGTCCATTGGTGACTTTTATGCTCTTCAGTCCTTGCAACTATATGCTTGCAGCAAGCTCCGAGAGATACCAAGCTCTTTAGGCAGAATTGGAAACCTATGTGTACTTGATATAGAGCATTGTTCATCTCTGCAACAACTACCATCTGACATCATTGGGGAGTTCAAAAACTTGCAAACTATCAACTTTAGTGGCTGTATGGGTTTGCAAGACCTGCCAAGCACATTATCCTGTCATACATTGCGTACTCTGAACCTTTCTGAAACCAAAGTTACCATGCTACCTCAATGGGTTACATCGATTGATACTCTAGAATGTATTGACCTTGAGGGATGCAATGAGCTACGGGAGTTGCCTAAGGGCATAGCAAACTTGAAAAGGCTTGCAGTTTTGAACATAGAGTCTTGTAATAAACTATGCTGCTTACCATCAGGGTTGGGACAGCTGACCCGTTTAAGAAAGCTGGGATTGTTTGTTGTTGGGTGTGGTGCAGATGATGCAAGGATCTCAGAGCTAGAAAACCTTGATATGATAGGTGGTGGCTTGGAAATTACCAACCTTAAGTATTTGAAGAATCCAAGTGATGCAGAGAAGGCTTGCTTGAAGCGGAAGAGTAACATACAACACTTGGATCTGAACTGGTCTTTAAGTGATACCGAAGAAGAGTTGGTTTCAGATGTGGAACATGATTGGGGTGTGCTGAATGCCCTTGAACCACCCTCGCAGATTGAGAGCTTGAATATCTGTGGTTACAGAGGCCCCTGCTTGCCAGGATGGATGATGAAGCAAAATGATTCTTCATATACTGAAGGTGGCATAATGCTGAAGCAAACTATTGCATCCCATTTCCTTTGTTTAACTGGGTTAACGCTGAAAGGATTTCCAAACTTGAGGCATATGAGAGGATTTGTTGAGTTGCCTTCACTGAAGACCCTTTGGCTGGCGGAAATGCCTAATTTAGAGGAGCTATGGACTACATCAAGTGGTTTTGAAACCGGGAAGGATGAATTGGCAGCACAATATCCTTTCCCTGTCCTGTCCAGTCTAGACATATGTGGCTGCCCGAAATTAAATGGGAGCCCCTACTTTCTACCATCGTTGGAGCATATGACTTTAGACAGAACCAGTGGGGAGCTGCTATCCACAGGAGGGTTCTCCCATCAGCTGCCCGGCATGCATGCGTTGGTCCCTCGCCTCAAGAGTCTATGGCTAACCGAAGTCACAGGATCATCATCTGGCTGGGAACTGCTGCAGCACCTCACTAAGCTGAAATCGTTGTCTATTTTCAGGTGCAATGACCTGACACAGTTACCAGAGAGCATGCGGAACCTCACCTCTCTCGAGCGTCTCCACATCGACGAATGCCCCGCCGTTGGCACGTTGCCTGACTGGCTTGGAGAACTGCGTTCTCTGCGACACCTTGTACTGGCTATGGGAGATTTGAAGCAGGTCCCAGAGGCGATTCAGCACCTCACCTTGCTTGAACATCTCAGCCTGTTTTCAGGTCGTGCACTGACGGTGCTGCCGGGATGGATTGGACAGCTCTCTGCCCTTCGTCAGCTTTATATCCGGCGTTGCCCTGCCCTTCAATACTTGCCCCAATCCATACAACGCCTAACTGCTCTCGAGAAATTGTACATTTATGATTGCCCTGGTTTGGCGGAGCGTTACAAGCGAGGGGCAGGGCCTGACTGGCACCTTGTCAGTCACATTCCTAATGTGTCTATTTGATTTGGAGGAATGAGGAGCAGGTCTTCAAAACACATACGTGGATGTTGCAAATGCAATTGTTTGTACATTCTGCTGCCTGTAAAAATATTACCGATGCATTTTATCTCATATATAGACTAGTAATTTTAACTAGCAAGGTTGCCCGCTCAAATAGCACTGGTAGCTAGTGCTGTAGAATCTTTGTTTTGTTTTGTTTTCTTTCGGTTCGGACCAATCCCATTTCTTTCTTGTTTGTATGATATATTTGCTATATTTAATATCGTAGTTGTTTTATAAAGAGGCACATGTGGTTTGCATGTATATTTATCTTTTGGCAACTGCGTCGGTGCTCCCTTTCGAAAAATTGACACGAACTCTCTGCAAAAGCAATCATTTTGTTTCATCTCCACCCCCGGAGTGCCTCGCCGTCGGCCGCGTGGCCAACGAGCGCTGCCACTCCCTCTCTGCAAAGCAATAGGAGAGCACCCGTGAGCGTCGTCCGGTTCAATGTTCTGGCCGCGGGCTGCTGAACCGAGGCCGTCAAGCTCGCCGCGTGGCCGCCGTCCCCACCCGCGCGTCCCTCGCCGTCGGCCGCGTGGCCAAAATCTCTGCAACGCACTAGCACTGGACATAGGAGCCGGCCAGAGCAGAGCACGCCATCCCTCTCCTCCTCCCCGGTTCCCCCTCTCCAACTCTCGCCGGCCTCCAACCTGCTGCCTCGTCGCCGTGCGGCGCACACCCTGCCTCGGTAAGACGGAAGAACGAACCCTCCTCGCATTCGGGGTTTATCCCGAAATCACCGAACCCGAAATCTCAGCCCCTCCCTCACCAGCTCGTCGCGGATTTCTCATTGGCATCGTGCGGCGGCAAGTGATTCGCCGAGGAACCTGGGGACGCGGCCGACCTGAGGCCGCCGCCACCCGCGCAGAACATGGCGGCGGTGGTGGCTGTGGCGCACGAGGAAGACGCCGAGTTGCAGATCGACGCCGTGGACGAGTACTACTTCGTGTCCTCCGGGGAGGAGCCCGTCTGCTTCTCCACCCTGCCGCTGCTGCGCGGGGCCGCCGGCGGCGGCGGCGACGACGACGTTCCCGAAGGCACCAGCAACAGGCTGCTGTGTCTGCGTGGATTCGCGTTTGCCGGCGGCCGGAGCCTCGGGGTGTTGAAGATGGTGGCGGCCTGGAGGCTGGAGCTGGACGGCGAGCAGCCCGAGTTCTTCGTGCTCCTCACCCGAGCAGACGGCGGCGGAGGAGGCTGGCTGCGCCTCGCCAAGCCCAGGAAGATCTACGAGCGCACGGCCAGGACGGTGCTGATGACGGCGCAGGCGCTGCATTTCCTCAGGAGGAATCCTCATGGCCCGGAGACGGCCCTGTGGATCCACCTTCGAGAAGCTTTTGGGTGGGTACCTCGGGGGCACTTCCCCGGTCATGCTTGTTTCTTCTTTTGGTGGATATAGCTGGTGAGCCTTACAGATTTCACTTGCTTTGTTTTCTGCCGAATGTTTGGGCCTAGGCCCTCAGAGCATGACTTCAGGAACCAGACCTCGCTGTCATTGATGAGGCAGTTTGCCGCAACGGATCCTGTCTTATCAAACTCAGAGGTATAATGATCTGTTATTCTGTTCCACTCTTGTTATCGGAATTCTCGACTGCGTTTGTTAGTTTATATACTATAAACTATACACCACAGGTTGTGAGGGGTGAACTCATTGTGAATTAGAAAATTTGACACCCAAGTCGAGGGCGAAGATAAATTAAACTTAGGTGGTGGCAGTGTACACCCACACCTCCCAACAATGTGCTATGCTCAGTTCCTGCTGAACTGCATTCAAACTCTGTTTTATGTCTTGAGCTGGGTAATGTCAACATTGTCCTTAATTTGCAATGAACAATATACTATTGCTCGAAGATTGTAAATTGTAATTATCTGCCATTTCTGAGCTCTACTATCTTTTAGGTATATACAACTCTCACCCTTAGAGTCTCAGTGTTTGATGAGTTGGGTTTGTATTGCCATTACTTCGATGTTTGCTTCTTGATGTTTATAATCGTAGCTGATAATGACGTGTAAATGGACTGATATGCACATGATATGTCAACGACACAGCCCTTCGCCCTTCTCCTATCTCTATAACTAAAGAAATAGTAATTGACCAACTTTTTGTGTGCTTGATTGTTGTCATTTGTAAGTCAATCTGATCTGTTATGATGACTATTTGACTGATTTTGCTGTGGTTATTATCTGATAGGCTTTGCGAGCATTTGTTGAAAGGATATCTACTGAGGTATGTATATGGTTCTGCATAATCTCGAGTGTTTTGGAAGGCAAATCAACCACACATTAATTGTTTCTCTTAATATAATTTTGCATAGGTTGGTGGTGCAGACAATAACATTGTTGACGAGTACTTCTTCCAAGTTTCCAAGGACAACTACTACGAGCTCGTGTGCTTCTCCACCCTGCCGCTCCGGTTCAGCGATGCCGCCATCGATGTTCCCGAAGACAACAAAGCGCTGTACCTCTTGGGGCACACCAACACGGGCCTCATGCTGCAAAAGAAGGTCGTGGCATGGAGACTGGAGCTTGACTGCGAACAGCCCCAGTTCTTCGTGCTCGCGCAAGAAGATGGCGGTGGCTGGCTGCGCCTCGCAATGGCCAGTAAGATCTATGAGCGCACAGCGAGGTCTGTGCTGATGACGGCACAGATGCTGCATTTCCTCAGGAGGAATCCTGATGGGCTGGAGACAGCCTTGTGGATCCACCTTCGTCAAGTTTTTGGGTACTTCAGCAATGCCTTGCTCTGTCACGTTTGTCTGTTCTTTTGGCAGATGGTGAGCTCTCTGAGGCAGGCTTATATATTGAACTCGTTCTTCTGCAGAAATTTTCTGCCTAGGCCCTCAGAGGATGACTTGTGGAACCAGACCTCACTGTCACTGATGAGGCAGTTCGCGGCAACAGATCCTGTCTTAGGAAATTCAGAGGTATAATTTGTTCCGCTCTTGTGATCGGAGTTCAATCGTGTTTGTTAGTATATATTTTCTACTATATAGCACAATTGTGAGGGTTAACTGCATAATAACCTAGGTGGCATTGTAGAAAATTTGACACCCAAGTCGAGGTGAAGAGAGCTTAAACTTAGGTGGTGGGCCGGGGGTGTACACCCACACCTCCCAGCAACTGTGCTAGGCCCTTCCTGCTTAACTACATTCAAGCTTTGTTTTATGTCTTGAGCTGGGTTATGCCAGCACTGTCCTTAATTTGTGCAACAAACAACATAGAATTGTAATTCTCTGGCACTTTTGAGCTCTACTATCTTTTAGCTCTCATTTCCAGCCTTAGATTTGCAGTATTTGTTAACTTGGGTTTGGACTGTCATTAATTCGCTGCTATAATCTTGGATGCTAATGACATGTAAATGGACTGAACTGCACATGATATGCCAACCACAGGGCCTTTCATTCTTCTCCTGTCTATAATTAAAGAAAAAGTAATTGGAACAACTCTTTGCTGTGCTTGGTTGCTGTTATTTGTAAGTCAATCTGACCTGTTATGGTGATTATTTGACTGATTTTGCTATGATTGTTATCTGGTAGGCTTTGCGAGCATTTGTTGAAAGAATATCTACTCGGGTATGTGTATATGGTTCTGCATAGTCTTGAATGTTTTGGAAGACAAATTAACCACACACTAATTGTTTCTCTTAATATAATTTTGACTAGGTTGGTGGTGCAGACATTATTGGCATCGCTGACAAGTACTCCTTCCATGCCACGGACAACCATGAGCTCGTGTGCTTCTCCACCCTGCCGCTTTGGTTCGTGGCTGCCACCGCCAATGTTCCCAATGGCAACAAGGCGCTGTACCTGAAGGGGTTCACCGCTGGGGGCATCAGGCTGTCCAAGGAGGTGGTGGCCTGGAGGCTGGAACTTGATGGCGAACAGCCCCGGTTCTTGGTGCTCGTGACAGGATATGGCGGAGGCTGGTTGTGCCTCGCAAATGCCTGCAACATGTACAAGCACAGGACCAAGACTGTGCTGATGACGTCGCAGATGCTGCATTTTCTCAGGAGGAATCCTGATGGGCCGCAGACAGCCTTGTGGATCCACCTTCACCAAGTTTTTGGGTACTTCAATTCCGTAGTCGCTCTGTCACATTTGTTTCTTCTTTTGGTAGATGGTGAGCCCTGAGTCTTACAGATTTCACTTGTTCTTCTGCAGCAAGTTTTGGTCTATGCCCTCGGAGGATGACTTCAGGAACCAGACCTCACTGTCACTGATGAGGCGGTTTGCATCAATGGATCCTGTCTTAGAAAACTCAAAGGTATATTCTTTTGTTAGTATATATAACACAGTTGCGTCTTCAATGAGCGTGAAATAATATATGAGAAAATATGACACCCAATTTGATGCGGAGAGAACTTAAACCTGGGTGGTGGGGTCCCAACAACTGTGCTAGGCTCAGTTCCTGCTTAACTACATTCACACTTCGTTTTGTGTCTTGAGCTGCGCTATGTAAACATTGTCCTTAATTTGCAACAAACAACATACTCTTGTTCTAAGTTTGCAATTCTCTGGCATTTCTGAGCTCTGCTACCTTTTAGCTACCGTTTCCAACCTTGGACTTGCAACATCACATAACTTGGGGTTGTATAGCCATTTATTTGATGTTTGTAATCTTAGCTGATAATGACGTGTAAATAGACTGATCTGCACATGATGTGCCGACTATGGGGCCAGCCTTTTGCCCTTCTCCTATCTCTGTAATTAATTAGAATGATTGGAACATCTTTTTTATTGTGTTTGAATGCTGTTATTTGTAAACCAATCTGACCTGTTATGATGATTATTTGACTGATTTTGCTATGATTATCATCTGGTAGGCTTTGCGAGCATTTGTTGAAAGAATATCTACTCAGGTATGTGTATGGTTCTGCATAATCTTGAATGTTTTGGAACAGAAATAGTGACACATAATTTTTTTTCTCTTAGTATGAGTTTGACTAGGTTGGTGGTGGTATGTGTACGATTCTGCATAATCTTGAATGTTTTGGAAGATAAATTAATCAAAGATTAATTTTTTCTCTTAATGTAATTTTGACTAGGTTGGTGCACACAGTATTGATATTGCTGATGGTGAGGTTATAAATGAGAAGATTTTTGAGAATGGCAATAATGAATCTGATGAAGATTTGTTTGGTTCAGTATGTGCCATTTGTGACGATGGAGGAGAACTATTATTGTAGGTGGATTTCCTTATGTGATTAATTCGGTGACCTGAAAATATTCTCTATTCTTGAGAATCTGGGCAACTTGATGTTTTTCTGTAGTTAGTATTTACTTGTTCATGTCTTAAGTTGAGCACACACAACATAACCACTTCTAATATATTCACTATGGTGATTAACCTATAACCATCATGCCAAGCGTCTAGCTTTGATTTGTTCAAGTTATATTCTAAAATTAGGAAGACCCATATGAGATCGCTACCTGTAGAGATATCACCTGAAGTTTTTAGGGTGTAAACTGGTAGTTAACACTATCATCTTAAAACAAACCAGATGTGCAGGAAGAAGTGTAGCATTTATGCATCTTATTGGAAACATAATTGACATGGTTGGAGTTATATGCATTACTATGAAGTAGATCATTGGAGTTGCTCCATATCCTGGAAAGTTTTATGATGAAAATTCCAGTTCTGTTATTCATATGGAATGGGTGTGATATATTGATGTACAGAAAGCTTGTAAATTTGCTATTACTTTCTCACAACTAGAGAAAACAATGTTTATTGCATTTTCTATGGTGATACATGAGCCAGAACTAAACAATAGATTTGATGGATTACATTTTTTGTTAAGTGTACACATATTCTTTCGCTTTTGAGGTTAGTTTTTGTTGTGAAGGTGCTTTTTTTTTGTCGAACACGCAGGATAGATGCGCATCATTATGTTAACAATAAAAATGGGATAAGAACCCATGTAAAGGTGCTTTATTGCAAACCATGTTCCGAGGAGCAATTTCAAGCTTATAGACTCTCTGACAGCAACATGCTGAGACATGTTTCTTTTTTTGTCCCTCTTGGATGCCCTCGCTCCGGGTGGTTAGCACCCTGTATGTTTTGGTCGGGTTTTTTCTCTGTAATAGGTGTGTATTAGTTTTTTCCTAGCAGCTGCTGCTGCTGGAGAGTATTGTGTTTGTGTGGTGTGTTGTATGGGTTCTTACCCTTTTTTATCATCTTCTTAATATAATGAAGCGCAGTTCTCCTGCGTTTTCGAGAAAAAAAAAAGCTTTATTATGAAAATGTCCGTGACAGTAGGTGTAAGGTGTTGAAGGTCTAGGCATCCAACTTCTATCTATAAATCTGATTATCTAGTTAATGCATTAAACCACTTTGCATAATCTGGTTTACTGCTCCCTGAATTATTTTCTTTCTTATGTTTCCTTCAAAAAGTATCATTCTTATTTCGTTTCTCTCATTTTCAACCTGTATTATTTCCTAACCAATGTCAATATTATAAGTTTTTCCTGTATATACTTGTTCTAACTGTAGGTGTTATTAAATTCTTATACTCATCAATCTGTTAGTCATATATCATCCATATTCTGGTCTTTTTCTTAATGTGGTCTACTTGTTGCATTGTTCTACTATAGCTGTGATGGCCCATGTATGCGCTCTTTCCATGCAAAAAAAGGAAGTGGTGAAGACTCATATTGTGATACCCTTGGATACACTGAGGCAGAAGTTGAGGTATGTGTTGTACCTGAGTGATGAAAGATTTACTTGAACTTGTTATAATTTTCTAAATTGAAATTGTCTTGCTCTTGGTTAGGCGTTGAAATTATTTCTGTGCAAGAACTGTGAGTATAAGCAACACCAGTGTTTTATCTGCGGAGTGTTGGAACCATCAGATGGAGCAACAGCTAAGGTATACTGGCATTGCAAAGAAGAAAAGGAATTTGTGAATAAACACTCACAAGTTTGGGTGTTAATCAAATCACCTAATGTTCAAATGACCTAATTTTTCCTTCAGTCTTACACCTACAAGGATCTGTAGTAGTTTATATCTAGTGAATAGGAGGAGCAAGAATGTCTTGTTTCTTTCCTCCAGTTGCATGTAGTCATTGATTGATCATGCAATAAAACTTGGGCTCATATACGAGGAGCTTGTCCACGAGTCCACAAATATGTCATTTTTTCCCAGGATCCTTGGAGCCCACATAATTAGCTTATCTGTGGACTCGAAGTCGTGTTCTCAAAAAAAAAAAGCTCTTTTGACAACCCACTAATAAGTGGGTCACTGGGAACAACTTTGCTTGTCTTTTAGATAAATTTCATTCCAATGTACTGGAATGTTATGTTCCATCACATAAGATGGTTAATGGGTGTATGTGTACCTTGCCTTCTTTTTTTTCGCTACCTCAGATTTGTGGCTGTTGCCATGATGCAACATTTGTTTTTTAGTTATATTTTTTTTTCATAAAATCTAATCTGTGGCAGGATTACTCAGAATCCCTATAATAATTGTCGTTGTGACTTTACATTGTTAATCTTGTAAACTTAATGATTTTTATTAGCTTCCATCTGTGTTTGCAGTAGTGATTTTTTTCACATCAGCACAATGTCAACCTGTAATCACTCTTGTCCAGTCCACCTACAGTATTAGGTTGTACTAGCTGATTTATTGAATGGCACATTGGTGCCGGACCTTTGATGAGTTGAAGCCTTGAAGGGCATATAATTATTTAGGGAGAAGCCATGCCTATTAAGGTTACAGACATGTCTATTGGTGAAAACTTCCCATCTGTATGTGTGTGTCTCGCCGGGCAAGGTCTTGTGGTGCTGGCTGGTGTTGTGTTGTTTTGGGAGGCATTGTGCACTGCCTTCTCGGTCCTTGTAAACTTTCCTTTCTGGCTTAATAGAATAGCTCCTGCTGATTTTGATTAAAAAAAAGTTCAGTCGCTATCTACCCACTGTGCCAGGTGTCACAAACTACTACTACAGACTTATGCTATGCAATTTCAGTTCCAGTTCTGCTTTTATTTGCTAATTCTTTGCATTGGTCTCCAGGTATTTTTATGTAACAATGCTACATGTGGGCACTTTTACCACCCAAAATGTGTTGCCCAGCAACTTCATCCTAACAACATTAATGAGGCCTCAGAATTGGAGAAGAAGATAACAGAAGGGTTTGCATTTACGTGCCCCATCCACCGGTGCTTTCATTGCAAAGGTTTGGAGGATAGAACTTTTCAGCCTTTGCAATTTGCTGTTTGCAGACGCTGTCCAAAATCGTATCACAGGAAGTGTTTACCAAGGTGCTGTTATAGAACAAGCTTTCCATCTTTTTAATTACAGTGTGGATTCTCTTTTTATTCAAATATTTGGAATTCTTTTGCAGGCAAATTTCCTTTGAAGAAATTGAAGAAGAGGGCATCATCACACGGGCTTGGGAATTATCAAAAAGTTTTTTGATATACTGCATGTACGTAACCTTGTCGCTTTTTTAAAATTCTTTGCATATGTTGCTCAGATAACAGACTTCTCATAAGCTGTTACAGGGACCATGAGATTGATCGTAACACTAAAGCACCTGTTAGAGATCATATTAAGTTTCCGAAGATTGAAGAACCAATGTGTAAGAAGAAAAAGAGAACTTGTGGTCCCAGAATCATTGAAACACGCTCAAATTTTGGTAACCTTTAGGCATGTTCTGCCAAATTTTGTTGTATACTGCTTTCTTATTTGTTTATTGTTGCTTGCAGTACCTAAATTTTAAGGAGCACGACTTTGATGTTGCTGTCCTTAAACCATCTTTGTAGCATATGTTGTTTAGTGTAGTTAGAACTTAGATGCACGCTATTTGTCAAATATGTGTACTGTTTTGTTACAGTTGGCTTGAGTTGTTATTAGGGGCTTAGTATAGAGTTAGAGTCGAACTCAGTTTTCTAGGGGCTTGAAATATGAGGCAACCCCTGGTGCAACCATGAGATGACTTGGTGACTAGTGTGTGAAGATTGTAGCTAGAATTAATTAGCTACCTAGTTTTAGTACAAGTAGTTATTGGTACAGAGAGGAAAATGACTGGGTAATCCCATGTTGGTGAAACCTCAGTGAGGTATACGAGGGTTGGGAACAACATCTTTGTAAATTCCTTAGATTGACCTGCTGAATGCCTTGGCAATAATATTGAGTGCTTAGCATGTTGGAGAAAACATGATTTGCAGTAAAGATTGATGGGTAAAAACCATGCTCATTGTCAGGAGTCTAAAATTGATATATCAACCATGCTAGCTGTCAAAAACGGCTTGAAATAATTCTTGATTAATTTGCGTGGTATGTTTTGAGTGATCTTGGTAGTTACTTGGATGGGATCCAAGAGTGGGTTGATTCAGATGGGAACTTGGTTGCAACTAAAGTGTAAAATGATTATCACACTTAGAAAATTGGTGCTTAATGCCTCAGTCTCATCATTCTTTTCCAATATTTGAAATGTTACTTTGAATGTACTCACCTTCCATTTTGTCTACCAGACACTTTATAGTGTTGAGGACGAAGTTAATGTGGAGATGCCTGCGACCTCAATGCTCTGTTCTAGGGTGAAGGATAAATAAGTCTATGTGCTTTTGTTTATAACTACGTGTCCTCTAATGAACTTCATATGCTCATTAACTTCAGATCTTAACTTCTTTTTATGTCTTGTGCTGGGTTATGTCAACATTGTCCTTAATTTGCAACAAACAACGTACTGATGCACTTGCTCTAAGATTGTAATTCTCTGGTATTTCTGAGTTTGGCTTTCTTTTAGGGGGTTTTAGCTACCATTAACCATTCTCACCCTTGGAGTTTCCAGCATTTAATAACTTGGATTTGTATATTGGCATTAATTTGACGTTTGCTTCTTGATGTTTATAATCTTATTAGTTGATAATGACGTGCACATGATGTGCCAATTACAGGGCCTTTCGTCCTTCTCCCATCTCTATGATTAACTAAAGTGATTGGAACAGGCTTTCTATTCTTGATTGTTCTGATTTGTGAGCCAATCTGACCTTATTTGACTGATTTTGCTATGATTATTATCTAATAGGCTGTGCGAGCATTTGTTGAAAGAATATCTCTCGCTCATGGGTTTTGGCTGGGTAAAGTTATATTTGTTTGTCCTCAGGGCAATTCGTGTATAGAAGAGATAGAGACAGATGCAAAGCAGGATATATAGAGAGAATAGTATGGTAATGCGGATGTCTATCATTGCACTGCACCGGCCTCTCTGTCGTCGCATGCCTTTGGGGGAAAAAACTGCATTAGCATTGGCTGCAGTTCTTGCACCTGCTGACAACAACTGAAATCCAATCGACGTGCCGTTTCTTGCATGCATGGCCACACTGGGTCGATAACATTTTTTTTTTAGGAAAACGGGAGAGTGCAAGCCCCGACTGTGTGGTCGATAACATAAATCAAAGAAGTTTACACAGACATGATTTTTCAGCTCTGTAACTCAAAATTGGGACCAAACTCACTGAGTTTATAAAGGAGACTATGGCTATATAGATGCTACATGCTTCACAATCGTTGGCGATATTCACCATGACATAGGACAGCAAATTCAACTAAAACAGATAAAGAGTCGTAAGGCCAATAACAGAACTATTATTGTTCTTGGTAGTTCTCCAACTACCGTTCTTTACCAGACCAGGAGTCTAGGGTGCTGCTTGCTTGCACATGCAAATTTGTAGCATGTTCTTCCTAGCATACTGACCCCAGGTGACAGCCACAAACACATATACTTGGTAACTGGCCAATTAACTTGTAGATAATCTGTGTTGATTGCTGCATAGATAGTTGCGAGTTTGCAGATTATTTTGCAGTAACACAATTTTTAATCTAGTTTTTCTTGGATCCATAATTTTCCTAAGACCCTTAGATGTGATGTGATTATTTTGAAGAAATTCATGACAAAATTAGAAATTCCAATCTAGTTTTTCTGAGATCCATAATTTCCAATTCCAATCATGTGTGTTTGTTGTTCACTATATTCAGGCCGGGTCCGGCCCAAAATCGGCCCAGCATCCCACACCGAAGCGAGGCCGTCAAAGCTCGCCGCGTGGCCGCCGTCTGTCGGCCGGCCCCCACCGGAAGTCCCTCGCCGTCGGCCGCGTGGCCGAAAAGCGATGCCACTCTCGGTAGCGCACTAGGCCCCGAGCAGAGCAGAGCAGAGCACGCCATCACCATCCCTCTCCGCCGCCTCTCCTCTGCGATGCGTCCGTGCCTCGTCTTCTTTCTCCAGCGTCCCCACCCGCTCCCGTGCAGACGGTGCAGTGGCCCGCCGCCCGCGCGCGCCGTCAAGACTGCCTGCTGCGAGCCTTGGCCAGCTCGTCGCGGATTCCTCCTTGCATTCTGCGGCGGCAAGTGATTCACCAAGAAACTTGGGGGACGCTGCTGACCAGAGGCCGCCGCCGGCGCCGCCGGCAAAGAACATGGCAGCAGCGGCGGTGTTGCACGAGGAAGACGCGGAGCTCCATATCCACGCGGTGGACGAGTACTACATCAAGTCCATCAGGGGAAAGCCCGCGTGCCTCTCCACGCTGCCGCTGCGGTTCGGGGACGCCGCCGCCGCGCCCGAAGGCAACAACAACAACAACAGGGCGCTGCTCCTGTGGGGGCGCACCTGCTGAGGGTGGGTGCACAAGAAGGTGGTGGCCTGGCGGCTGGAGCTCGACGGCGAGCGGCCCCAGTTCTTGGCGCTCGCGCCAGGAGACGCCGGAGGCGGAGGCGGCTGGCAGCGCCTCGCCAAGGCCAGCAAGATCTATGAGTACACGGGGAGGACGGTGCTGATCACGGCGCAGATGCTGCATTTCCTCAGGAGGAATCCTGATGGGCCGGAGACCGCCTTGTGGAGCCACCTTGGCCAAGTTTTTGGGTACTTCGTTCGGCAATGCCGCGCTCTGTCGCGTTTGCTTGTGTGTTTGTTCTTCTGGCAGATGGTGAGCTCTCTGAGGCAGGCTTACGGATTGCTTTTGTTCTTCTGCAGCCATTTTCGGCCGAGGCCGCCCTCAGAGGATGACTTGTGGAACCAGACCTCATTGTCAATGATGAGGCAGTTCGTGGCAACAGATCCTTTCTTAGCAGATTCACAGGTATAATTTGTTCCGCTCTTGTGATCAGAATTCAATCGTGTTTGTTAGTATATATTTACTAGTACATAGCACAGTTGTCAGGGGTTAACTACATAATAACCTAGGTGGCATTGTAAATTAGTAGAAAATTTTCACACCCAAGTCAAGGTGAAGAGAGCTTAAAGTTAGGTGGCGGGCCGGGGTGTACACCCACACCTAGCATTTCTGAGCTCTACTATTGTTCATCTCTCATTTCCAGCCTTAGACTTGCAGTTTGTCAACTTGGGTTTGTATTGCCATTAATTCGATGCTTGCTTGCTTCTTGATATTTATAATCTTAAATGCTAATGACATGTAAATGGACTGATCTGCACATGATATGCGAACCACAGGGCCTTTCGTCCTTCTCCTGTCTATAATAAATAAAAAGTAACTGAAACAACTTTTCGTTGTGCTTGGTTGCTGTTATTTGTAAGTCAATCTGACCTATTATGATGATTATTTGACTGAGTTTTCTATGATTACTAGTCAGTAACCCCGCGCGTTGCGCGGGGGATTGGGCTAGAATAATAGCATTTGTGCTAAGAAGACATTATTGAACTGATGGGTATTGCAAGCGTTGGATGTAACTAAAACATCGTCAGCGTATACATGTAACCAAGGAAAAAAATAGAACATCTGCCCTCTGCCGGTGTATCTTTAATATGTGAACTGTGTTTCTGTATTTGGATAAATGGACTGGGGAAGATATATGGAGTCGACCACAGAACTGGAATGGTTGCTGACATGTATTCCGAAAGATTAGACAGTGGCACATTGTTTTGAAGGTAAACTAAATCAATATCAAACCTCGTATGTGTGACAATTATAGGTAAAATAGATTGTATAGGAGTCACTATGAGCATGAATTTTAAAGGCTTGAGACAGAAGGAAAGTATTTATATAGCAAGAAAACATGTGCCATAATAATAATAAGGAATCTAAAGTAGCATGCCAGCAAGGAGATAACGTCTACTGAAATAAGAAGAATGTATCGAGGCTGATAAAAAAATTCAAGTGCATTATACATGGCAACATCACTGGTAATCATGTGTTCGAAGGATGTACATATGGAATGAAGCGAAAGGAAATAGAGATTGCACTGCATTACGTGATGAGAGGAAGTTGCATGGCATGGAACAGGTAAAGCAAAAAAAGGATATCATAATCATGACGTTGGAAACGTGCATTTCATCGAACACGTTTGGGGCATCCTTTATGACAGCATCATGTAGTAGATGTAATTGGCGATGATGAACTGAAGGTGTTGCTGGAGAGTGGAGAGCAGGGTGTACCGGCGTAGAGCTTGGTACCCGTATCGTAGCTCGGCGAGGGGATGAGAATGGGACGCTGGGGCCGCGCGCGCCGACGGCTGATGGAGACGGAGGGAGGAGCGATGACGGCGCGACGGAGAGTCGGAGAGGCGTGGCTTGGACGGGAGGCGGGGCGTGTGCAGCGGGCGGAGGAGGCCGCTGTGTGCGCCTTGGGATTCCGGCGCCGCTGTTTAGGCCATCACGTAGAGAGAGAGAGAGAGAGAGAGAGGAAGGGCGGTGCTCGCCCGTGGCGTGTGGCCGCGCCGGCGCCGCCAAAGTGCGAGAGAACCGGAGAAGCTTCGGGACGGAGACGGAGAGGAGCGTCGGGAGAAGGTAAAGCTCGGACCTGTAAACGTGTGGACGGCACGGATGGGAAGCTGTGGAGGGGAGGAAGGATCGGACGGCTGGGACAGGATCCACAAGAATAGGGGTAAGGGTAGATTATCTGATAGGTTTTGCAAGCATATGTTGGAAGAATATCTACTCAGGTATGTGTATGGTTCTGCATAATCTCGAATGTTTTGGAAGACAAATTAACCACACGTTAATTGTTTCTCTTAATATAATTTTGACTAGGTTGGTGGTGCAGACATTATTGGAATCGCTGACGAGTACTCCTTCCGTGCCATGGACAACTTTGCGCTCGTGTGCTTCTCCACCCTGCCGCTTCGGTTCGGGGCTGCCGCCGCTGTTCCCAAAGGCAACAAGTTGCTGTACCTGTCGGGGTTCACCGCTGGGGGCATCAGGCTGTCCAAGAAGGTGGTGGCCTGGAGGCTGGAACTTGATGGCGAACAGCCCCGGTTCTTGGTGCTCACGCCAGGATACGGCCGAGGATACGGCAGAGGCTGGCTGTGCCTCGCAAACGCCATGCTGATGTACAAGCACACGGCAAAGACTGTGCTGATGACGGCGCAGATGCTGCATTTTCTCAGGAGGAATCCTGATGGGCCGCAGACAGCCTTGTGGATCCACCTTCATCAAGTTTTTGGGTACTTCGATTCCCTGGTCGCTCTGTCGCGTTTGTTTCTTCTTTTGGTAGATGGTGAGCCCCGAGTCTTACAGATTTCACTTGTTCTGCAGCAAGTTTTGGTCCATGCCCTCGGAGGATGACTTCAGGAACCAGACCTCATTGTCAATGATGAGGCAGTTCGCATCAAAGGATCCTGTCTTAGCAAACTCAAAGGTATAATCTGTTCCGCTGTTGTTATCGTAATTCTCAATCGTGTTGGACTGTTTGTTAGTATATATAGCACAGTTGTGTCTTCCATGAGCTTGAAATAATCTACGAGTTATGATGGGTTAAGTACATAATAACCTTGGTGGCATTGCAAATTAGAAAATTTTTCTCCTAATTCAACGCGAAGAGAACTTAAGCTTAGGTGTAACTACATTCACACTTCGTTGTGCACAGGACAGGGAGAGGATATTGTGCTGCCAATTCTTTCTCCTCAGTTTCAAAACCACTTGATGTAGTCCACAGCTCCTCTAAATTAGGCATTTCCTTCAGCACAAGGGTCTTCAGTGAAGGCAACTCAACAAATCCTCTAATATGCCTCAAGTTTGGAAATCTTTCTAGTCTCAACCGAGTTAAACAAAGGAAATGGGATGCAATAGTTTGCTTCAGCATTATGCCACCTCCATAATATGAAGAATCATTTTGCTTCATCATCCATCCTGGCAAGCAGGCCTCTGTAACCATAGATAATCAAGCTCTCAATTTGCGATGGTGGTTCAAGAGTGTTCAACACACCCCAATCATGTTCCATATCTGATACCAACTCTTCTTCGGTATCACTTAAAGACCAGTTCAGCTCCAAGCGTTTTATGTTACTCTTCGCTTCAAGCAAGCCTTCTCTGCATCACTTGGATTCTTCAAATACTTAAGGTTAGTAATTTCCAAATGACCACCTATCATATCAAGGTTTTGTAGCTCGAGATGCTCGCATCATCTGCAACTGCAACACACCCAACAACAAACAATCCGAGCTTTCTTAAACGGGTCAGCTGTCCCAACCCTGATGGTTAGCAGCACAGTTCACTACAACAATCTATGTCCAAAACTGCAAGCCTTTTCAAGTTTGCTATGCCTTTAGGCAACTCCCGTAGCTCCTTGCATCCCTCAAGGTTAATACATTCTAGAGTATCAATCGATGTAACCCATTGAGGTAGCATGGTAACTTTGGTTCCGAAAGGTTCGAGTTTGCAAGTTTTTGAACTCTAGAATGGTAACTTTGGTTCCAGAAAGGTTCGAGTTCGCAAGTTTTTGAACTCCACAATGATGTCTGACGGTAGTTGTAGTTAACTAGAGTGAGTGGAACATCTTTTTATTGTGCTCGATTGCTGTTATTTGTAAGCCAATCTGACCTGTTATGATGATCATTTGACTGATTTTGCTATGATTATCATCTGATAGGTTTTGCGAGCATTTGTTGAAAGAATATCTGCTGAGGTATGTGTATGGTTCTGCACAATCTCGAACGTTTTGGAAGAGAGATTAACCAACCATTAATTGTCTCATAATATAATTTTGACTAGGTTGGTGGTGGTGCAAACATTGCTGACATTGCTGACAACGTTGCTGAGGTCATAAATGAGGATTTTGTTGAGGATGCTCCATTCTAGGGTGAAGAAGGATAAAAAAAGTCTGTGCTTTTCGTTACTATTATTATTATAACTACGAGTCCTTATGTGTTGAACTAATCATATGTAAATATGTAATGATATTGCTATGTACCACTTCTGAAGTTTATCATATGGATGCATAAACTAATCCTGGCAAACATATGATTGGTAGTATTTCTGTCAGCTTTGAAATGACCCTCAACTCTATTGTTGTTTGTCCATAAGACCATAATCCTTCACTTTCTAATTGAGCTTGTTTGACAATTTTTTTCTGGGGATTGAAAGATCAAGTAGGGCCGAGAGGGGGGACGAATTGGTCAATTAACTTGTAGACAATCTGTGTAGATTGTTGCAAATGTTTTGCAAGTCTGCAGATTATTTTGCAGTATCACAATTTTTAGTTTTTTTTTCCTGTATCCCAAGTTTTCCTTGGACCCTAGAATGTGATTAGAAGTTTGTAGAAATCTATGTACAGAACAGATTTTCAATCTAGATTTTCTTGGATCGCTAATTTTCCTCAGATCCTAGTTGGAAGATACTTGTGTTGGAATGGGACATAGTGCCCAGAACATCTCAAAAGACAGTTGCATTCTTTGCAAGTCCCTGTCATATATGTCTGGTGCTGCCTGCACCTGTTGCTGTGGCGGCTTATTCTGGAGCAAGAAGCATGTTATCCGATATCCATTCCAACTGAATTGGCTCTCTGCCTTGATCACGAGCGTTTGGCTATGGTCGTCAACGCAGAGGTTCCATGGGTGATGGGGCAAGTCAGACCACTTAAGTTCATCTTCTTAGGTTTGGTGAGCCCTTGTATCTTTTCTTGTCTGATGTCTGTCCATGGGAAGACATTGTTCTCCAGAATTGAGCTTGTGCTCTGTGGTTCAAATCCCATACTGTCACTTCCTCTGCTCCCGGTACTCTGCTACTGCTGCTAGGATTAGGACCATCCTATCCTAGTAGAATCATTCTACTGAGTACTGAGGTATTTCCAAAGTTCCAATGGCAGTTGCTCCATGTCGAGGTACTCAAGATTCAGCCCCATTGATGATGTTGGGAGATGGTGTGTTTTCTTGTGATGGTTGCCTTGCTTTCACATGCTTCTCTACCAATATACGACCGACATGCTTTTGTGTTTGTGTCGATGATTTTCCCAAAAAAAAATGCAAGACATTCGAACTTGAGATATCGTCCTCCCTGAAGTAGAGTCGCAGTGGCGAGCACACGTTCGTTTGTAATTTTGTAAATCTGTTTTTTCTCTTTTACCTGTCTAATAAAAATCCGGCAAAATCATTTTACCACCTTTCAGGAAAAAAAGATATCGTCCTCCCCTATATTCATGGGATTGCAAAATTTTAAATTCTTCCCCATAGTGATATGCAATTATTCAGAGTACTCTTGATCTTTGATCTCCTCATTTGTCTTCTTTTTTTTTTTCACAAGATTTGTGGAAGCTTTACTTCATTTGAGTTTATACAAGAATTAGAAAAGCTGCTTTGCAAACACTCTATGGGTATGTAATATCGTGATTTCTTTTCTTTTCTTCACGTTTTTGTTTCCAATTATTGATTAGTATAGTATACTTACATCACGTATGATGATGACTGGCACATTGTTTATGTCGATGATGCTCCGTCCAGCATTTTTCTTGTTTTTTTTTAGTATAAAAGGGATGGATTTTATTAAAACATAACTTTCACAAACAACCCTTTGACTGGGCACCCTGAATTAAAGAAAAAAATACAGATATATCCTTCGCAGGAGCATCCAGCGCCCATCCGTATTTGTTGGCCGGCGTCTGATCCCGGTGGAAACAAGGATTGGCCGAGACGTTTACTGCAGGAGGTGGAGAAAATCCAGCATTTTCTTGTGGGTCGCGTGTCTGTCCTGATTTCATCGTGGGCCACTTTTTTTTTTCTTTTGTTCCTCCAGCCCACCATCACCACAAGCGAGGAAGCGGGCTTTGGAGGGAGGTAAAGGGCTTCTCTTAAACGGTCCAGGCTGCGTGCCTCATGGAAACCGTGGGCCCAATGAATCCTAGTACCCCTCTCGCTCTCTGGCATTTCTTACTGTCCCTATGGATCTCTCTCGATCTCTCTCTCTGTCGTCTTCCTTTGCAATTACCTCACTGCAAGTTATGCTAAGGCAACCAGAAGCAAGCAACGAAAGTGTCTTAACTTTGGCTTTCCTTTGGTAGTTGGTATATCATCAATCAAAGCAATCAACACGGAACTAGAGTAGAGTTCAATTTCAGATGAGAACTATCACAGTAGATTATGCTTGTCGAAGTGTTTTACCTTAAAAAAAATGTTTGTCTAAGTGTAGAGAAAGAGAAGAATCAAACACAGGAGGGTTATGAGGGCCTGGAGGGAATGAAAGGATATATAGATGGAATGAACATAGACATGTCCAGTTGTCCACTCCAAGTTTTTTGCCTCTCAAAAAAAAAAAAAAAGTTTTTTGCCTCTCTACGTGGAAACGCCTATTCCAAATTCTTTGCCTGTCTGGTTCGAAAAAAAAAAAGGTTCCTTGCCTGTCGTGTCTCCAAAAGAAAGAAACAAGAAGAAGAAAGGTTCCTTGCTTTTAGGCAGCATCTATCTTAACTGCTACTTCGATTCACAGAGAACTACTCAAGCGTATATAAGGTTCAATTCGTACGGTCCCCAAATTGCATCTCTCCATTCGTCGTCGTCATCGTCGTCGTCATAGCTAGCTTCTCCTTATAATCTCTTGGCATTGAGAAAAAGACAGAGAGATGAGCAACAAGAGCAACACGTCCAGATTTGGGCCTGCGGTCAAGTTGGAAGCAGAGAATCTGACGGAGGTGACCAAGAAGATGGAGTGGAGCCCCGTGTCGGGCTCGGGCCACTACGACACCACCTACTGTGTAAGCCCTGACGGTAAATCTTGGCTCTGGAGCTGGAAACAGACGACGTACGTATAAATAACTTCTTTATATGATCTCTGAGAAATTATTGTATTATTTTAATTCTCAAAATGTTACTATATATGCATGTATATAGTTTCTACGAAGATACGTCGAAGAAGACTTCAGTTGTGCCTCGAGATCTTGGCAAGCAGCCTTTATGTGTGGTCATCCGCTATGCGCTCGGCAGTTTCGTCGGCATCGGCGCCGTCGCTGCTTGCAAGGTCGCCGCGGAGGACGCAGTCGACTGCTTCGGTAAAGTTTTTTTTTTTTAATTTTCTCACATTGTCGATATATATAAAGCAAGTTTAGTTTTGTCGTCCTAATGTTCTGGTATCTAGGGTCTGTTTCTATCTCTAGAGCTATTTGCTAGTTTGACATAAAATAAAAATTAGCCCAAATTAGTTAGTTAACAACTAGTAGAACACCTATAAGGTCTTCTGTTTTTTTAGAAAAAAAAGGGAGAGTACCGAAACCGAGTGTAGGGTTGAGAAGAGACGGATGCGAGTGCTTTAGACCTTCCTATGATGGGCCGGGCCACATCCAACACGGAGCCCACGTTGGATCTGGGATTTTTTTTTTCGGTAATGCTACTCCTAATACGTCCGAACAGGTAGGACGCCGAGGACTCGACCGGCCCAACCCACCACACCCGTACGTCTCCACACTTCTTTCCGTGGCCGCCGCGCACCCACTCGCTTCGGCTTATCTGTTCCCCGTTCCTCTGCCTCGCCTACTCCGCCCGTGTGCGCCTCCTTCACCACCTTCCTGCTACTGCCCGCCGCTGCTCCTGCTCGCCGCGCACCGCCGCTGCTGTCATGCGCGCGTCACTGCTTCTGTGCACGGGCGAGGGAGGTCACGCGCCCGTGGCGGCATGGACGGGAGGGGAGGCTGCGACGGCTTGGTGGGAAGGAGAGCCATGGCAGGGGCCATCCCCCACGACGGCCATGGCAGGGACTACGCGGTATCTCCATGCCGCCGTCGGCGGCCTCTTCCCCATCCCCCTCATCCTTGTTGTGGCGTGCTCCTCCACCCGACCGCGCGCGCAACGCTGTGCCTCCACCACGGCAACTCGGTGTTCGGAGCACGGAGCTCTCGCGACCTCACCGGATCTGAGCTCCCCCTTCTTCTCCTCCCCTGCTCCTGTTGTTATCCCTCCTCGCCGGATTTGTTGCTCTGGAGTTTGGATCTGAGCTCTAGATTTTTCTGGTTTTTCCTAGATGTTTCAGTAGTTCACAAATCGATGGTGCATTAGGTATCAAGCTGATGTTCTGGAGAGACAGTAGTTGATGTTTCTGTAATAGCAAGTTATGTTTCTGGTGTTTTCCTGGATGTTTTCAGTACATCACAATTCGATGGTGCATTAGGTAACAAGCTGATGTTCTGGAGAGACAGTAGTTGATGTTTCTGTAATAGCAAGTTTGATGTTTCTGGTGTTTTCCTGGATGTTTTCAGTACATCACAATTCGATGGTGCATTAGGTAACAAGCTGATGTTCTAGAGAGGCAATAGGTGATGTTTCTATAATAGCAAGTTGATGTTTATGGTTTTTTCTTGGATGTTTCAGTATGTCACAAATCGATGGTGCATTAGGTAACAAGCTGATGTTCTAGAGAGTATTTTCGATGGTGCGATAAGCTTTTTCGATGTGTTTCAATATTATTTTCGGTTTGTTTCACCACTTTTTCGATTTTGTTTTCATTATATATCCTTTGATGTTGCAATAGCTTTTTTTTCCTTTTTTTTTTGTTGCAGCCATGGTGGGTGGGCAGCTAGCAGCAGGTGTGCTTTGGGCCGGCGGCGAGGTCACAGCTAAGGTGCGGGAGAGGGCGAGGGGGTGTGTGTTTCCCTTTTGCCGCGATTGGGCCAAGGGTGCGGGGGGAGGCGGTTTCGTGACCGGACTTTTTCCTGTTCGGGTGGGAATCGGATAACGGGGGGTGGGCCGGGCTCAGGCGTCCTATGCTTAGGACGTCCGAGCGCCAGCGTGACCCTTTTTTTTTCCCCTCATCGCGCACAACACGCAAGAGTCATATCCTGTGGGCAGCTAGCCGTCACGTCTTCTGTGTATAGGACTGTCTCGGTAAAAGGCGCGGTAAAAAGAACAATCGTGGAGAGAAATTCAATCCAATCCATGTTTTATAACCGGCGCCTTTTTCCCCTCAAGCTGACCGTTAACGCCATAGGAGGATGGCTAACAATTAGCCCTAGTATCCAAACATTGTCCTTACGATGTTTCCTCTCTCGATGCATCATTGTCATAGTTTGTTGCACTACTCCTCTGCTCAATGCTTATCATCAACATTTCGATCCAGTTCTTGCTTGATTAATTTTGCAAACTCACTTTTTTTTTCTTTGCAGGGGGTGTTTCGAGCCATAAACTTGGGCGTTCAGTATGTGTTCTTTTGAACTTTGTTGCATATTAATTAAATCATTCATGTCTTGAGTTCCCATTTTTGAATATGCATATAGTCCTTTAACATTAAGAGGTAGCATCATGTAGAAACCCATTTTTACTAGTGCCCCACTCTTTTTTTTTACAGACTGTTAGCAACGAATTACGCCCGTGCTGTAAGAGCATGCATGTTCAGCAGATTCAACATTCCATTTTCCTACAATGTTTACATAGGAGACTAAAAAAACAAGACTACAGGGGAGGGTTGTGCCGCATGAGATTGGAAAGTCCTATCACTTTAGATATGGTCCTATGTGTCAAAAGGGGATGAGTTTTTGTACAATTTTGTTAGTCCCTAAGGCAATTTTAGTTGGGATGAGTTTTTGTACAATTTTGTTAGTCCCTAAGGCAATTTTAGTTATGTTCAAAATCGCTCAAGCAAAATCGACATTCAAAATCCATTAATTTTGTTTCTTTTTTTTTATCTCGAGTGCATTAATTGTGTTACATCTGGAAAAAAAAAAACAAGATACCATGTTCCCTTCCTGTTTCTTTTAGCTAATTAATTTACGTTTTTCCGAAACAACTCCCCTATGTTAGAGAGTCTAAGCATTTCACGTTTGACCAAAATTATAGAGAAAGTTATAAAGATTTATAACATCAAAGATATGTATACTAATTAATGAAGAATTTAATAATACTTATTTAGTATCATAAATATTATAAATTTGGTAAAACTTGAGATGATTTGACTATTAAGAAAGCCGGATTGACTTATAATTTTAGATGGAGGATGTAGTAAATGCTACCAGGTGCCATCCTTCTTGAGAAGCTTGAAGAACCATTTTCTCAATAGAGCTTCTTTATTCTTAGCTCATCAATCCTTCGACTCCTTGGTCTTTAGGTGGGCATAGGATGTTCCATTTTGCAAGACAACTTTTTTCTTATGTTCATTACCCTGCCAAAATAATGTAGATAAAAAATAATCTAGTAATAACTAACTTTGGTTGGTAGAGTATGTACATGCATACAAGATTTTTGTAATTGTTTGTCAAAAGTTATGTCATCTTTGGTGAGGTCATAACACCAACATAAAACTTGTATGCGAAAATTTAGTTGGTAGGCGATCTATCATTAGATTTTCTATTTACAAACGGCATGCTTTAATTTTTTGCGACCGGGACTTCACCCGTTTTTCCAACGGCATGCTTTAATTAGTCTTTGCTTGAACATGTGTCTACGTATATGCAGCTCAAGAAGATTTGCAAGGAGGGTGCATATTGGGGTAATAATTTTTTTTTTCAATCTCAGTTACCTGTTGAAGCCTGCTTTGGCTATGCACTCTAGCTAGTCGATCTGATGTCTGTTTGTTTCACAAATGAAATCAAATATAATGCAGGCGCTGCTGCTGGAGCTTTTGAGACCTTTCAGTTTGGAGCGGAACTGATGCGTGGTCACTCTGACTGGGTAATTACACCAGTGTTTCGTTTATATTATTGTTGTTTCTGGTATTAATTAATTAATTTGATTCGATTGATTATCGTTGTGCAGAAGAACGCGATGATTGGAGGCGCCTTAGCTGGTGCAACTATCGTCTGTGCCGCCACCAGCTACAACGGCCATGGAGGCAATGTTGACACACGACAGGTGATCAAGGCTGCCATAGCCGGCGGCGCCATCGGAACAGCCTTTGAGTTCATCAGCCACCGCAGGCACGTCGGTCGTTAATTTAGATCAGCCCCATAAGTTGAGAACCGATGATGCAACTGACCAAACAATGGAACTGATAGATGAACCAAATCCGCTCGCTCGCGCGTCGTAATAAAAGATGAAATGTAATAACGTGATGTAATCAAATAAACCTCCAAAAGTTTCATAATGGGCACTTTCGATCGTGACAAGGTTTCTCACTTGCCATGATATATAGTTACTCTCTCCATGCTGTAGTATAGTGTATTCTAAAATTTATTTCTCACAAAAAAAAATATTCTAAAATTTAAGAATAGACTAAGAGAGAATACAAAAGATGCATGTGCCCTCGCGTCATTTTCTAATCAAGTCAGGGCCGTCCCGGCCTAAACCTAGGCCCTGTTCAAAGTTTAAAATGGGGCTTCATAGGCTAGCAAAAAAGATCAATAAATAGTACTTATATACCAAAAAGGCCTGACATGAGAAGCATTCTGGTCATTGCCATTACTAACCATTTGAGCACTTGTGTTGTCAACAAGAACTTCCCCAATCCCAGTATTATTTTGTATCTATGTCGAATCTAATAAAGGAGTATTCTTCACCGATCAGTCTTCAACTCGGCTCGGCTCTCGTAGGCTTATAGCCTCGCCATTCGTTGTTCGGTGCTTCCAAAATGCGGCAAATGCCAAAGCGTCGCGAGCTGCGAATCATCAGGAAGCTAGAACGAATACGGACGATAGGAAGGGAGCGGCGGAGAGCTGTCGATAGTACATATAGTTTAGGCCAAAAAAATATAGACAAAACCTATATACTGTTGGGCTATACACATGAGATTGAGGCCCCTAGAAATTGGAGACCCTGTACCGTCGCACTGGCCGCACGTGCCTAGGGACGGGCCTGATCAAGTACTATTATTACGAGCATGATTAATAAAGATTGGTTGATAAATAGCAAATAATGATATAATGCCTACTAAATTTATATGAATACTTAATGCAAAACTACACTTTTGTCCTCTAAAATTCCTTATATATGGGTATAAATTTTGAATGGAGGTTCCCAATGCAATCAAAATCTGAATAGTCATCCAAAAGATGGGAGTAATTGCAGTGCTGCTGGTCAGTCAAAACGTCGGTGTCAAACTTCACTTAGTCTGAATAGTCATCCAAGAGTAGATATCAACTATAGCTACAACGAAGAGGGCGACTTGCTTGCAGCGTGTCTTTTCTACCTTTTTGCTAGAACACGCTACTACCGTGACTTCCATGTCATACCCGGTGTCAAGAAAAAAATTCTTTTGTTATAGCATAGCAATATTATATTTTTAAAAAAATACCCATATCGTTTCAAAATGCTTAACTCAACATATGAAAAATAGCAAGTCTACCCAAGTTGGTTTACGGTGAAATAACCTATCCACTTGCTTGAGTTTAAGGCTAAACTTAGCAAGTGCTCTCACATTTTTTTAATTTGTTTTTTTGCGACTATTTTTTAATTTTTTATAACAAATTTTTTTTTAATTTGATATGAAAGCAACATTATTCATTCAGGCCAGACGTCAATAAATTATCCTTTTTAGATAATGATGAAAAGTATAATTCAGGCTTGGTCATCCTCTATCGAGGATGCATCAGATCACAATTATTACAAAAAGTAACCAACGCCATAAAGAACGGCATATATCTTTTAAAAGTAAGACTTGCCCCTATGAGAAACACAATCAGCTAAACTATATAGTGCACAGTTCGCAAAGAAAGACATATATGGCTAGAAGAAGACATATGACCACAATTACCCACTGAGAGTGATGCCCGGACAAAACTCTTCATCACCCATGCCTCGCAGAAACCGCAGCGGAATCACATTAAGTCTGTTACTGTCACTACCGGATTCGCGTTTTTTGCCGATGGCCGGCCGCCATCGGCAAAGCCACTTTTGCCATCGCCAAAAAGTTTGCCGATGGTAAAGGTCAGTGGCCATCGGCAAAACGCCATCGGCAAAAATCTCATCGGCAAAGGCCACTGACATAGCCATCGGAAACCGTTTGCCGATGGCCACGTCAGCCATCGGCAAAGCCGCCACGTCGGCCGACGCGCCGTCGGGGCGACGGTGGCTTTGCCGATGGGCGACGATGGCCCGGCCATCGGCAAAGATTTTTTTATTTCTTTTTGAAATTTTTTTGCCGATGGCCAAGGCCGTCGGCAATAAGTTTGCCGATGGCCTCGGCCATCGGCAAAAAAATTTCAAAAAATAAAATAAAAATGGGTTTGCCGATGGCCATGGCCATCGGCAAAGTTATGGCAAGTTTGCCGATGGCCGGGCCATCGGCAAACCTGGGATTAGCTGAATCATAACCCAAGGTTTGCCGATGGCTAGCCATCGGCAAACCTGGAAATTTTTTTTTTTATTTTTTTCTGTTTTCTTTCCATTTACATTGCAATTTAGCACATGCATCACATATATATCAATTAACCCACATATATAGCATATAATCCACATATATAGCAACGAAATACGGTTCTAAGCATCGATACATGTCCATCGGAATCCAAACATATCCGTGCCACAAGCAAAAGAGTCATACATGTCACAAGTCATCCATACATATCTCACAAGCTACAAGACTAAACCTAGCTAGTGGCGCCATCCCCTTGGGTCCCGGAGCCCCCGCGAAGATCCTCCCACGCAGCCAACTCGGCCGCTCGGGCCGCGGCGTCTTGCCGGTGGCCGACGTGCTTGCGGAGGGAGCACGGCAGGGACGGAGTGCCCGGGTGCGGAGGGAAGGCGGCGGCCCGGAGCGCGGGTGCTGCGGCCACAAGTACCCTGCGGCGGTGGAGGACCCCGGTGCGTCGCGTGGGGAAGCCCCGGTACGGTGGCGTGGGGAAGCTGCGTACCGTGGAGAAGCTCCCGGTGGGCTTGGAGTCGGGTTCGAACCCACCGACGGTGCCGCACAAAGAACAAGTGATGTAATTAGTACAACTCCCCGCAAAATTTCGACAAAGACCCTCCCCGCACGGGGAGGTTCCAAAACCTGCAAAAAACATGGCACGAAGGCCAAACATGGGCACGAAGGCCAAACATGGGCACGAAGGCCAAACATGGCACGAAGGCCAAACATGGGCACGAAGGCCAAACATGGCACGAAGGCCAAACATGGCACGAAGGCCAAACATGGGCACGAAGGCCAACTGACGCGACAAAGCGAGAGGCAATGTACTCACCCGACCAAGTCCAGGAAGAGGCAGTGCACCAGGCAGTGGAACTACCGGTGGTGGAGCGTAGATCGAGTGAAAGGTCACAATGGCTAGAGGGGGGGGTGAATAGCCTAATAAAATTTCTAGCAAGAACACTAGACAACCCAATTAGATAGCAAGGCGGCAAATGTGCAAAGCAAGTGCTTCGACTACTCTAAGCAAGCCGTCCTATCATGCAAGACTACTCAACTCAATTGCACACGCAACAACGGTGATCAAACTACACAATGTCGGTTCACCGAAACCAACCAAGCAATTCTACCCACGGGATTTAAGCTACACAATGAGTGGTTCCCGACCGACCACAACAAGCAATTCTACTTTGCGGAAAGTAAAGATATGATCAAGGATTATACCGCCGCGAAGAGTAGAGGATAGCCAATCACCGGTGTAGAAGCCAATCACCTAGAGTGCTCAAACACAATCACAAGGAGGTCAAAGCCTCGGCAATCACAAATCAACACAATGATTTTTTACCGAGGTTCACTTGCTTCCCGGCAAGCTACTCCTCGTTGTGGCGATACACTTGATTGGTGAGTTGCCCGCTCAATTGGCTCGGTGCCAAAGACCCCAATGGGGAGCCGCAATCTCCACACAAGACAAGGATCCACAAGCCACGAGCAATCCACTAGAGTATCCTTTCGCGAACTCCCGCGGGAAGGATCAAGAACCCTCACAAGAACCCGGTGTGGCCTCGAACAATCACCAAGTCGAGCTCAACCACCACCCGCTGCTCCAAACCGTCTACGGTGACGGGAATCACCGAAGAGTAACAAGAATCCGCAGCTCACTCGATGAACAAGTGCCTCTAGATGCAACTCTCAATGCAAATCACTTGTTCTCACTCAAATCTCTCTCAAGATTAGCAAAGGAATCAAAGAGATGAGTGGGGGAGTGTCTCTCCTGCTCAAAGTATGCTCAAGTGTGTAGGAGTGGCGAAGAGAGAGTCCCCGAGCCGGCCAACCCTCTATTTATAGACCCAAGGTCGCAATAGAGCCGTTGCCCTCGGGCTGGCGTCTTTAACAAGCGCCGGACGCGTCCGGCGCTCGGCCGGCGGACGCGTCCGCCGCTCTCTGCCGCGCTGCGCCACCCGACCGTTGGAATTTGAAGTGGCCACGTCATCACGGGTCGGACGCTCAACAGTGTTCTGACGGCGTCCGGCGCCCGCGTCCGAGGGCCGCGTCCGCCCGAGCCACCGCCAGCGCGCCCGAGCCAGAAACTTTCTGGTCGGCGTCCGGCCACCGCCGGACGCGTCCGCCGCCGCGTCCGGCGCACGCTGTGCCCAGCCACCTGCCGTGCACCGTCTTCAGTATGCGCCGGACGCGTCCGGCCCTCTGGCCCTGCGTCCGACGCCCGCGTCTGGCGCTCAGAAAACATGGTTTTCCAGCCCGCCGCGAACGCCAACTCTTGCAACAATTTGTATCCGGCGCAATAGAAAATATGCCTCCAATTTTCCCGAAAGCGCCGAATCCCGCCTCGCAAGCTCGGCGGGAGGGAGAGAGGGACCCAAACCCAACTCTACCCTACAAACCAAAGCGCGATCAACGCCACCTCTTTGTTTGATCTTCGATGCCGCACCGTCGTCGATCCAATCTCGAAACCACTTGTCCAAGGTGCTAACTCCACAGAGTAGATCACTTCTCAAGCACCGGAGTTAGCGTATCTTCTCAAGATTACGACGACAAGTGTTAGCTCTCTAGTTAGCCTCTCATGCATCATGCAAAGTCACAACTAGAGGCACTTAGGACCGCGAATGAACCGAGGAAACCCCTCTTGATAAGTCGGTTATCGATCCTAAATGTGGTCACACTCACTAAGTGTCTCGACCACTAAACCGGAAAGCCCTATCAAGTATACCTTCGCCTTGATCTCCATGGGCCTCCGTCGGAGCTCGATCACTTTACATCCTTCATGTTCATCACCGTGATCACCATACTCCATCATCCACCGTCACGTTGCTATGTGTCTAACCACACTTAGAGCAAAGCATTAGCAACGTTGAGTGTCATTAATTACCAAAACCAAACCGGAGCTTTCAATCTCCCCCTTTTTGGTAATTGATGACAATCTCTTCACAAACTCACAAAGATATGGAAATTAAATTCAATTATGAAATTGAATTGCTTGCCCAAGACATTTTGATCATGAATCTTGGATTGGACAAGCATTTCAATTCCGGTTTTGGTAGTGGTAGCTCCCCCTACACATGTGCATCAAATGTTTGGTCGATTCTCAAGCACACATGCATAGATGAAACTTTTGTGAGAGTTACCACAACCAAAATGGTACTAAGGTTTATAGAATTGACCTTTGAAGCGTGATACCAATCGAAGTGCGATAGTAAACCTTCCTTAGCACCATGAGAATCTAGACATCCATTGAAACTCAAGATACCTCATGAGATCACATTATAAGTAAGGTACTTGAATCAAGAGAAACTCTATGTCTAGAAACCACCTATGCATGCTAGTACTTCATTTCAACAATCAAGTTCTATACTAGCAATACACCAAACAAGCATGAATATTGAATTTAGCTTGCAATGCTCCATATCATCATGTATGCACACACAATATGCAACAAATAGTCTATGAGCTTGCTCCCCCTATTTGTGTGCTCATGGTTGGGTCATATCATAAAAATTGATCCCCTTCCATTGCTCTTTGTGACTTATTTTTCCCCCCTAGGTGTAGATTTCTCCCCCTAGGTGTATACTTTCTTCTCCCCCTTTGTCATCAATGACCAAGAAGGGTGCATAAGATGAGAGAAACAAGTCAATCAACTATGGCCAAATCTAAACCACATGCCTAGAAAATGTATCTCGGTTTGAACCAAGGGCAAGCTTCTTCACACCTCATAAGAATAAGGGTTATCTTGACCATGTTGAGATACACATCATGAGCAAGTGCTAAAGATTCAACACTAGGTTCACAAGTTCACAAACAAGTCATATGCCACCACTAGATCAAATCAAGCATAGAAACAATAGTGGTGCCATACATCCTTCAAATTCATTTGATTTGCAATGAATGAGCCTAGCAAGATGCACATGTATACATGTCTACACAACTAGCAAAGGATGCATGAAATGCAACAACCAACTTTACCTTGCTATGTTGGAGGAGAGGCATGTCATATATGGGGTGCATCAATCCATGTTGGAGAAGCTAAGTATGTTCAACTCATTCCTCAACTTGCAATATCTTTTCTCATCAAGAGGCTTGGTGAATATGTCGGCTAGTTGATCTTCGGTGCCAATGCTTTCAATGCTAATATCACCCTTTTGTTGATGATCTCTAATGAAGTGGTGCCTCACATCAATGTGCTTGGTTCTTGAATGTTGAACCGGATTGTTTGTCATCTTGATTGCACTTTCATTGTCACAAAACAAAGGCACATGCTTGAACTTGATCCCATAGTCCTTCAAAGTGGCTTTCATCCATAGCAATTGTGCACAACAATTCCCCGCACTAATATATTCGGCTTCGGCGGTGGAAAGTGCCACACTATTTTGCTTCTTTGAAGACCATGACACAAGAGATCTTCCTAGCACTTGGCATGTTCCACTTGTGCTCTTCCTATCAATCTTGCAACCGGCATAGTCGGAGTCGGAGTATCCAATCAACTCAAAGCTTGACCCCTTGGGATACCATAGACCAACATCTTGAGTACCCTTCAAGTATCTCAACACCCTCTTGGTTGCCGTCAAGTGACTCTCTCTTGGAGAAGCTTGAAATCTTGCACACATGCACACACTAAACATGACATCCGGCCTTGAAGCGGTCACATATAGTAAGCTTCCAATCATTGATCTATATAACTTTTGCTCAATCATCTTGCCACTATCATCAATATCCAAGCCACCATTGGTACCCATAGGTGTACTAATGGCCTTAGCATCTTGCAATCCAAACTTCTTGATCATGTCCTTGATGTACTTGCCTTGACTCACAAAGGTGCCATTCTTCATTTGCTTGATTTGAAGACCAAGGAAGTAGCTTAACTCTCCAAGCATTGACATCTCAAACTCACTAGCCATCATCTTAGCAAACTCTTCACAAAAGAATTGATTTGTTGATCCAAAGATGATATCATCCACATAGATTTGCAACACAAACAAGTCATCTTCTATCTTCTTGGTGAAGAGAGTGGTGTCAACTTTTCCCATCTTGAAGCCTTTTGATATGAGAAAGTCCCTCAATCTTTCATACCATGCCCTTGGAGCTTGCTTCAAGCCATACAATGCCTTCTTGAGCTTGTAGACATGGTTGGGCTTCTTGTCATCTTCAAAACCTGGAGGTTGTGCAACATACACTTCCTCATTTATGAAGCCATTGAGAAATACACTCTTCACATCCATTTGATAGAGCTTGATGTTATGAGCACAAGCATAGGCTAATAGAATTCTAATTGCCTCCAATCTTGCCACCGGTGCATATGTTTCTCCAAAGTCAAGACCCTCAACTTGTGTGTACCCTTGTGCCACTAGTCTTGCTTTGTTCCTCACCACTAAGCCATCTTGATCTTGCTTGTTCTTGAAGACCCACTTAGTTCCAATCACATTGTGTTTCTTTGGCCTCTCAACAAGCTCCCAAACTTCATTCCTAGTGAAGTTGTTTAATTCCTCATGCATGGCATTTATCCAATCCGGATCCTTTAATGCCTCATCAATCTTGGTTGGCTCGATGAATGATACAAATGAGTAATGCTCACATATGCTAGCCAATCTTGATCTTGTTTGCATACCTCTTTGAATATCACCAATGATATGATCTAGAGGATGATCTCTTGCAATGTTGGAAGGTTGAAGAACTAGCTCATTTGCATTGCTTACTTGACCTTGATCTTGATCTTCATGTTGAGTACCACTTGAGCTTGCCTCATTGGAATCTTCAATCACTACTTGAGTTGGCACTTGCTCCTCATCACCATCATCCACTTGCCTCGGCCTAATGTCACCAATGTCCATGTGTCTCATTGCATTGCTCAATTGATCTCCACCCACATCTTCTTGATTTTGATCTCCAACTTGAGAGCCTTGGGTTTCTTCAAATTCAACATCATGAACCTCTTCAACTAGCCCACTAGCCAAGTTTAAGCCTTGCTAGATGTAGAGTAGCCTAGAAGAAATCCCTCATCACATCTCTTATCAAACTTGCCAAGTCTTTGCCCCTTCTTGAGTATGTAGCACTTGCAACCAAAGACCCGGAAGTAAGCAATATTGGGCTTCCTTCCATTCAAGATTTCATATGGAGTCTTCTCTAACTTCCCATGGCAATAGAGGCGGTTGCTATAGTAGCAAGCCGTGTTGATGGCATCACTCCAAAACTTCTCACTCACATTGTACTCAAGTAGCATGGTTCTTGCCATCTCAATCAAGGTCCTATTCTTCCTCTCAACTACACCATTGGATTGGGGAGTGTAGGTTGGTGAGAATTGATGCACAATTCCAAGCTCATCACACAACTCTTCAACTCTTGTATTCTTGAATTCACTCCCATTGTCACTTCTTATCTTCTTGATGGTTGTGTCAAACTCATTTTGCACCCTCTTGACAAATGACTTGAATAGATCATAGACTTCACTCTTGTCATAGAGGAAGAACACCCAAGTGTATCTTGTGTAGTCATCCACAATCACAAATCCATACTTGTTGCCCCCAATTGATGTATAGTGAGTTGGGCCAAACAAGTCCATATGCAACAACTCAAATGCTCTTGAAGTTGACATCTCATTCTTCTTGGGATGTGAGTTCCCATGTTGCTTGCCGGCTTGACATGCACTACAAGGTCTATCCTTCTCAAATGTGACATCATTCAAGCCTCTCACTAGATCATGCTTCACCAACTTGTTCAATTGCTTCATGCCAACATGTCCAAGGCGCCTATGCCATAGCCATCCCTTGCTTGACTTGCCAATCAAACATGATGAAAGTTGAGCTTCACTAGCATTGAAATCCACCAAGTATAAGCTTCCATGCCTAAACCCTTTGAAGATGATATTTGCTTGATCCTTGCTCACTACCTCAACATGCTTGTCATCAAATATGCACTTGTAGCCAAGATCACACAATTGTGCCACCGACAAAAGATTGAAGTTCAAAGTATCAACTAGCAACACATTGGAGAGATCCTTCTCATTGGAAATTGCAACCTTTCCAAGCCCCATGACATCACCCTTGCTATTGTCACCAAATGTAATGGAGTTGAATCCACCATTGTCATTCTTGTCAAGTGATTTGAACATACTATCTTCACCGGTCATATGATTTGATGCACCACTATCAAGCACCCAATGCCTCCCACCGGCTTTGTAATTAACCTACAAGAAGACATCAAGCTTTAGGTACCCATTTTTGCTTGGGTCCTTGAAGGTTAGTCACTAGAGTCTTTGGCACCCAAATAGCTTTCTTCTTTGAGCTCATCCATGGTGTGCCAATGAATCTAGCACTCACACCACTCTCACTCTTAACAAGCATGTAAGAAGCACTCAACTTGTAAGAGGAGGCACTAGTGTTCTTGTTCTTGCATGCATGCTCTAGATGACCAACTTGCTTGCAACTCTTGCAATAGCTACCATTGTTCTTCACAAAACTAGTCTTGTGAGGAGCAAAAGCGGCCTTGCCTTTCTTGGGGGTATAGCCCAATCCCTCTTTGTAGAGAGAAGCTCTTTGGCTACCCAAGCACATAAGCAAGCGGTCCTCACCACCATAAGCCTTAGCCAAGGTGTGATTGAGCTCCTTGACTTCCTTCTTAAGAGACTCATTCTCAACTACTAGTGTAGAATCACAAGCATGACCAACACTACTAGATGAAGTAGAGGCATAAGAACATGAAGGGCCAAGTGATGCAACAACAATTGAATCATCAAGTGAATCACATGATGTGGACACATTTTTCTTTTCTATGATCACCACTTGTGATTGCACTTTCTCTTGCTTCTCAACTAGAGAAGAATGAGCTTTTTCAAGCTTGGAGTGAGCAATCTCTAGCTTCTTATGGTCTACCTTTAGACTCTCATAAGATGCCCTCAACTCCATAAGTTCTTGCTCAAGGTTTTGTTTATCCTTGCGCAAGCCCCTACATTCTTTCCTAGAGTCATTGAAAGCACCTTTGCAATCTTCAAGCATGACCCATAGTTCTTCCTTTGTGGTGTCATCATCATCATCACTCTCATCATCACTATCGGGTGGAGGTTTTACCTTAGTGGCCTTGGCCATGAAGCAAGACGATGGAGCACCAAATAGAGATAGCTTCTCTTGAATGGCAATGCTTGCGTGCCCCTTCTTCTTCTTCTTCTTGGAATCATCATCATCATCATCACTTGAGGTAGATGAATCACTCTCCCAAGTTGCCACATGAGATTCACCCTTCTTCTTGTGATGGGAGGAGTCTTTCCCCTCCTTCTTCTTCTCTTGCTTCTTCCTCTCCTTCCTCATGGCATCTTCATCATCACTTGCATATGGGCACTTGGCAATGAGATGATCCTTGCTATTGCACCGGAAGCACTTCATGGGACGGTCACTAGACTTGGATGAGCTTCTCTTGCCCTTGGACCGGTACCCCTTCTTCATGAGCTTCCCCATTCTCTTCACAAGGAGTGCCATTTGTTCACTCACTTCTTCTTCTTGCCCACTTGAGCTAGAGCATGGCTCATCTTCACTTGAAGACTCTTCCTTCTTCTTCTTGCCCTTGCTCTTGGATGATGTGGCCTTGAATGCCACACTCTTCTTGTCATCATCCTTCTTCTCATTCTCCTTCTTCTTCTTCTTCACCAACTCTTCCTTCTCATGATCTTCTCTAAATTCATCATCGGCCATTATCTCTTGAAGGACTTGGTTGGGAGTTGGCTTCTCCTTCATGGTTGTCTTCACCATGACGGTCTTCAACATGTCAAATCTCTTGGGAAGACATCTCATGAACTTGGTGGAGAATTGAGAGTCCTTGATTTCTTCCCCAAGTCCCTTGAGCTCATTGACAATGACTTGGAGCCTATGGAACATCTCCTACACTCTCATCCTCCTTCATTGAGAAGCTTGCAAACTTCTCTTGCAACATGTAGGCTCTTGCGGTCTTGACACTTTCGGTGCCCTCATAAGCTTCTTCTAGCTTCTTCCAAATGTCATGAGCCACCTCAAGGTTCTTGATGAGCTCAAAAGCTTTATCATCAAGTGCCTCATGGAATGCACTCACGGCAATGTCATTTGCTTGTTGCTTCTTCTCTTCGGCCGGTGTTGGCACCGCACCCTCAACAAGCTCAAACTTTGTTTCCACAACTTTCCACACCTCAAGATTGATTGACTTGAGATGACTCTTCATCTTGAGCTTCCATTTGGCATAGTCATCACCTCGAAATGAAGGTGCCTTCTTGGTGTTGTTGATATGCATAACCATAGCCATTGCTTCACCATAGGATGTTAATCCAACTCAAACAAACGGTGCCCGGCTCTGATACCACGTGAAAGGTCACAATGGCTAGAGGGGGGGGGTGAATAGCCTAATAAAATTTCTAGCAAGAACACTAGACAACCCAATTAGATAGCAAGGCGGCAAATGTGCAAAGCAAGTGCTTCGACTACTCTAAGCAAGCCGTCCTATCATGCAAGACTACTCAACTCAATTGCACACACAACAACGGTGATCAAACTACACAATGTCGGTTCACCGAAACCAACCAAGCAATTCTACCCACGGGATTTAAGCTACACAATGAGTGGTTCCCGACCGACCACAACAAGCAATTCTACTTTGCGGAAAGTAAAGATATGATCAAGGATTATACCGCCGCGAAGAGTAGAGGATAGCCAATCACCGGTGTAGAAGCCAATCACCTAGAGTGCTCAAACACAATCACAAGGAGGTCGAAGCCTCGGCAATCACAAATCAACACAATGATTTTTTACCGAGGTTCACTTGCTTCCCGGCAAGCTACTCCTCGTTGTGGCGATACACTTGCTTGGTGAGTTGCCCGCTCAATTGGCTCGGTGCCAAAGACCCCAATGGGGAGCCGCAATCTCCACACAAGACAAGGATCCACAAGCCACGAGCAATCCACTAGAGTATCCTTTCGCGAACTCCCGCGGGGAAGGATCAAGAACCCCTCACAAGAACCCGGTGTGGCCTTGAACAATCACCAAGTCGAGCTCAACCACCACCCGCTGCTCCAAACCGTCTACGGTGACGGGAATCACCGAAGAGTAACAAGAATCCGCAGCTCACTCGATGAACAAGTGCCTCTAGATGCAACTCTCAATGCAAATCACTTGTTCTCACTCAAATCTCTCTCAAGATTAGCAAAGGAATCAAAGAGATGAGTGGGGGAGTGTCTCTCCTGCTCAAAGTATGCTCAAGTGTGTAGGAGTGGCGAAGAGAGAGTCCCCGAGCCGGCCAACCCTCTATTTATAGACCCAAGGTCGCAATAGAGCCGTTGCCCTCGGGCTGGCGTCTTTAACAAGCGCCGGACGCGTCCGGCGCGCTCGTCGGCGGACGCGTCCGCGCTCTCTCGCGCCGCTAGCGCCACCCGACCGTTGGAATTTGAAGTGGCCACATCATCACGGGTCGGACGCTCAACGGTGTTCGACGACGGCGTCCGGCGCCCGCGTCCGAGGGCCGCGTCCGCCCGAGCCACCGCCCGCGCCCGAGCGAAACTTTCGGTCGGCGTCCGGCCACCGCCGGACGCGTCCGCCGCCGCGTCCGGCGCACGCCGTGCCCAGCCACTGCCGTGCACCGTCTTCGCATGCGCGGACGCGTCCCGGCCTTCCGGGCCTCGCGTCCGACGCCGCGTCGCGCTCGAAAACATGGTTTTCCAGCCCGCCGCGAACGCCAACTCTTGCAACAATTTGTATCCGGCGCAATAGAAAATATGCCTCCAATTTTCCCGAAAGCGCCGAATCCCGCCTCGCAAGCTCGGCGGGAGGGAGAGAGGGACCCAAACCCAACTCTACCCTACAAACCAAAGCGGGATCAACGCCACCTCTTTGTTTGATCTTCGATGCCGCACCGTCGTCGATCCAATCTCCAAACCACTTGTCCAAGGTGCTAACTCCACAGAGTAGATCACTTCTCAAGCACCGGAGTTAGCGTATCTTCTCAAGATTACGACGACAAGTGTTAGCTCTCTAGTTAGCCTCTCATGCATCATGCAAAGTCACAACTAGAGGCACTTAGGACCGCGAATGAACCGAGGAAACCCCTCTTGATAGTCGGTTATCGATCCTAAATGTGGTCACACTCACTAAGTGTCTCGACCACTAAACCGGAAAGCCCTATCAAGTATACCTTCGCCTTGATCTCCATGGGCCTCCGTCGGAGCTCGATCACTTTACATCCTTCATGTTCATCACCGTGATCACCATACTCCATCATCCACCGTCACGTTGCTATATGTCTAACCACACTTAGAGCAAAGCATTAGCAATGTTGAGTGTCATTAATTACCAAAACCAAACCGGAGCTTTCATCGAGGCAGGAGGCTCCTCCATTCCCAGGATCTGGGCCGCGAAGTGCCTGCCCAACTGACGCTGGTAGTGCGCCGTTAGTGCCGCCACCTGCTCCTGAACCCGCGCCGACATCCTCGCCTCAATCCTCGCCTCAATTTCCGCCTCCCGCGCCTCCCGCTCCTGCTCCCTGGCCTTCATCTCCTCGATCGTGGCCTGCAATATTACACCAGCACGATTGATGTTATTTGAAGGCAGGCTACATCATGAAGGCAGGCTACATCATGAAACTCCACTTACCTGAAGACTGCTGATCACCTGCACGCTGCTCTGCTGCCGAGGCGCTATGGGGATCTGCGATCCGCCCCCACTTTCCCGGTCTCTCCTGCGGATCTCGGTCAGCGTCTCAACAGAGGACGGGTCGATGGCGCTGTTGGCCAAGTAGTACCGGCCATGCTGCTTCCCTCCTCCAACCCTCTGCAGGAGGTCAGTGTCCAGGGGCTCGGTGGCGGGGTCGTAGGTGTCGCCATGTTTCCTACGAGCTGCGGCGGTGTACTTGGTGAGCCTCTCGTAGACCGTCGGGCTGGTGTACTTCTCTGGCCCGTGCGACGAGCTGTACACGGTGGTGGGTGCTTTCGCTTTGCCGATGTGAGCAAGCGCGAACCCCGTGAACTCGTTGATTTGCTCACCACCATGCGACGACGATCGCGAGGAAAACACAAACATGGTTACAAGTAGTGACAATTGAGCGCTATAACAAATGCATCAACGTAAGGATATACATACCCATCCGTCCATGTACTCCGGGGATCGGGCTCCTTGGTGGTGTGAGACCCCGACCGGTCGAGCTCCGCCTTGCGTTTCAAATGACGTCTCGGGCGCTCCGCGTACGCCGCAGCGTACGCCACCCTCTCACAATTGCCTCCCCCAGTCCTCGTACTTGCTGCACCAGCCCGGAGGCATCTGCATGACATTCAAGTTTTTGATATTACAAATAATGAATGTAATGTGTCATGTAAGAAATCATAACGGATGTTTCCTACCTAATTACCCGCAAGTACTGCTCCTCGGTGAGGTCGGTCTCCTCCTGACAAGACAACTCCCGGCCTCCGTCTTACTTATCTTCTCGATTCTTTATGTTGGCGTAGTAGCCGATGACGGCTGGGTACGCGCCTCGTACAACATGTCCCCGAGCCGGTCGCGCACACCACGTCCCGGCTGCTGCGACGCCCGCACCTCGTCCACCCCCTCGTCCAACTTGAAGTACAACTGCACACAGGCATCAAACATCATTTCATTGTTTGAAAGAAGTCCAACGAATAATGTTGTATTGAGATATGTGATGCGATGCAAAGACTCACCCGAACTCATCCTTGATCTTCGAGCAACGACTCTTCCCCGGTCGTCCGTGATAAGGTAGAAGTCCCGCCAATCCTCCGCACGATGGTCTCACCCTTGGGGGTGACGACCAAACCAGGGAAGTGCTTCTTAATCGCCAGCTCGGATGCTAGTTGACAACGTGAGCACTCCTTTTTTGTCACCTTTTTCCAGCCCCGCACGAGTCATTAACAGCAATTGTTAGTACGCATTTTGAATTTGAAAATGAAATATGAACAAGTGTAGAAATCAACAATGGTTACTTACTTGCCCGCGGGCCGGATCACCGGCGCTCGTCGGGGGCCGGAGGGTCGAGGAGCCCGGTGGGGCCGCGCCGGACTCCTCGTCGCCACCACCGGACCTCGTCGTCGCCACCCTCGCCGTCCTCGTCGTCTCCACCTCGCCGCCGCCACCGTCACCGGTCGTCGTCCTCGTCGTCGCCTCCTCCTGGGAGGCCGTCGGGAACAGCCTCCTCGACGGCGTGCGGTGTCGTCCGCTGGGGGGCCTCCGACCCCGACTGGTGGACGGCTCCACCTCAAGCTCCTCGTCCTCGTCCTCGTCCTCGCGGTGGTCGGCCGCCACGTGCTCCTCCTCCTCGGGCCGCTGCGTCCGGTACCTCGACTGGACGTTCCGCTGTGGCCGCTTTCCGCCTGGCATTTTGTCGAGTGCCTGCAATGACAAAGATTAGAAGAGTTAGTATTAATGACAAATACTTGTAAAGAAACATAAATGCAAAGCAAAATTAAGAATTGCAAGGTAATATTAATAACAATATAGTATTACATGAATTAGAAATTATCTCCGCGAAAGGCAATATTGCCGGCGAGCGCTCGTCCTCATCATCAAGAGTGTCATCATCACTATCAATATTGTCGAGCTCTCTTTCATCCTCATCATGATCAACATCCTCCTCAACAACTACATCGCGTCGCCACTGCCATTCCTCAAGGATATCTTGCCACATCGGTCGCTTCTCTTTCCTTGTCTCGTTCTTACACTTGGCACAGGGACAAAACACCCGAATCGACCCTTTAGCAGATGGGCCAAATGCTTGCTCTAGGAATTCATTGGTCCCCTTTATCCATTCCTCTGTCTTGTCTTTGAACCCCGTGTACATCCACTCACGGTCAGCCATCCTCTCATGCGCCAACGTAAGCGAGTAACGAAACAAGAGCTGCATCTACAAGGCGTTCCTACCATCTAATAGGTGAAGGATAGGTCCTAATCCCACCCGAGGATGCGTAGATGAGGTTAGCTTCCATGCTCCGCTCCCGTCCGAGACGGAATTTCCGCAGCACCTCCTCCCGTTGTTCTCCCGATACACGTCCCTACCGGGAGAGTGTGTATCCGGAGAACAACGGGGAGGGGCTGCCGAAACTCCGACTCCGGACAGGGGCGGAACATGGAAGCTAACCCATCTACGCATCCTCGGCCGTCCAAAAAACGTGGACAATCCGAAGAGAAACCGTCGCAGATATGCACCGATCCGCATACCAACGACCGCGAATCTCTTTCGGACGGGAGACGCCTAACTCGGTTACGCAATGTACTTACAACAACTATAAGACACAGAGGTGGTTTATACCTAGGGTGGCGGCGCAGAGGCGGGTAGCGGGCCGGAGGAGAGTCGACACGGTGCAGGAAGGCCCGCAACGCCCAAGAAGAAGATCGCCGTCATCGAGTAGCTCCCACAGCTCCTCCTCCTACAAAAAGAGGAAAAACGATTAGAATCCACTAAAAATTTTGGCAGCACCTCCCCTGCACGGGGAGGTCCCAAAACCTGCAAAAAACATGGCACGAAGGCCAGCAAGCACCACGGCACGAAGGCCGATAAGCATAGCGGCACGAAGGCCGATAACCACAGCGGCACGAAGGCCGATTTGCATAGCGGCACGAAGGCCGACAAGAAGAGAAGGGTTCATATACCTTGCTCTCGTAGCCGAATCGACGACGGTGGAGGTGGAGGTGTCGGCGGGACGTACACGATCAAGCTCCCCTACGACACGTCATGCTCTGCAAAACAATAAAGACATCAATATTAGTGGACGAAAGGCGTTGACCACTACTTACAACCACTACCAAACACTACTAACTATCACTACTAACTACTACTACTAACCATTACTAACTATCACTACTAACTACTACAACTAGTTTCCGCCAACTTAAAGAACCTGGGATGGTGGAGCACATCCACACACACACACTAGTTTCCGCCAACTTAAAGAACCTGGGATGGTTGCCTCAAGTTGGCAGACGAATTATTGAGGAAATTTCAGTTCACAATCTAAAGCAAAGACACAACAATAAATTCTCACTCCCTCATCTGATTTCGAGCTCCAAAGATCAAAACTGAAGCTTTGTGATGTACACACCAAGCTTCAAATGCGAAGCACTCAACGTCTCATGCTACGCAAGGACAGGACGTTGCTAATTTGCCATGGATCTGTCAGCACCGCTCAAAACCCTACATCCCCACCACGCTCGCACCAATCGAGCCAACAGGACGGCGGACCGCGCCGCCACAGAATCTCCCCCTCCGCCCAAACACCACCCAAGCGACACCTCCGACCCGACCCCGAGCTACGCGCTCGACGCCGCCGCCAGCACGGGCAGATCGGGACCAGGCCGACGCGAAACTCGGCAGAGAGATAGATCGGGCCACCCCGCAAGCAAGCAAGGAGGACGAGCAGGAGACCGGGGATGAACGCTCGCTCACCTCGGCGGTGGAGCACCTGGCGGGGCGGCGGTGGAGCACCTGGCGGGGAGGAGGCCGGTGGTGCGGCCGGGCAGCCCGGGGGCGAGGGCGCCGGGAGAAGAAGAGGGAGGAGCGTGGCGGCGCGGCGATGGGCGGGCGGCTGGGCCGGTGGAGAGCCCGGGCCGGGGGCGAGCCCGGCGGCGCCGGTGGTGGTGGCCGGGACGCGGCGGCGAGCGGGGCCGCAGCGGGGCCGCGCGCGGCGCGAGCGGGGCCGCAGCGGGGCCGAAGGCGGCGGCGGTGGTGGAAGGCGGGCGGCGAGCGGCGCCGGGCCGGGCGCGGGATCTCGGGTGGGCGTCGGGGGCGGGCGCGGGGAAGATAGATAGGGTTGGCTCGTGGGCCGGGCCGCTTTTTATTTTTTCAAAAACAAGCGACTTTGCCGACGGCCGCGGCCGTCGGCAAAAAAGGAACTTTGCCGATGGCCACCGGGCCCGGCCATCGGCAAACTCTTTTTGCCGACGGCATTCCGAGGCCGTCGGCAAACTTAGCTTTTTTTCTTTTGATTTTTGCTTCCAGTTTTTTTCTGGTAACTTCCTACCTCAAATACAACCCACCTCCAAATCTTGGGACATTTTTTAACTTTTTAGCTATATTTCGTGAATTATTTCTTACTTTGGATTTTCCCAGCGACTCCAAATTTGAACTGCGGGTACATGAAATAATGGGACTTTTGATCCGAAAGATGATATTCATGATTCCCCGAGTATGTTCAGGCCGTATCTAGCACCTCGCATGAAATTACCACCATTTTGCCGTCGTAACGTGGAGAGTGACGTGCACGGAAAGAATTTTTAAATTATATAAAATCCAAACGAAGTCCGAAATTGACGAAACTTGACGGGTTGTGTTTGTCATCACATGTGGAGTCTCTGATAAAAATTTCAAAAATTTTCGAGCAAGTTGTCACATCGGATGGCCAAAACCAAGACATCTTCACATGTCATCACTTGTGATCACATGTGAAGTTGTCTGGGTTTTGGCGATCCGACATTACAACTTACTCGAAACATTTTGAAATTTTTACCACAGACTCCGCATGCCATGGCCACACAACTCGTCAAGTTTCGTCAATTTTTGACTTCGTTTGGATTTTATATAATTTAAAAACACTTTCCGTGCACGTCACTCCCACATTACGACGGCAAAATAGTCGTAATTTCATGCGAGGTGCTGGATACGGCCTCAACATACTCCGAGCATCATGAATACCATGTTTCGGATCAAAAAGTTCTATTATTTCATGTACCTGCAGTTCAAAACTGGAGTTGCTTAAAATTGCAAAGAAACAGAAATAATTCACGAAATATAGCAAAAAAACTCAAAATGGTCCCAATTTTCGCGAGGTAGGTTGTATTTGAGGTAGGAAGGTACCAGAAAAAAACTGGAAGCAAAACTCAAAAAAAAAATACAAACTTTGCCGACGGCCGGGAAGGCCGTCGGCAAAGGGTTTGCCGATGGCCGGCCATCGGCAAAGCGCGTGGCCCGGCGGCTGCCGAGGCTGCCACGTGGCTGTTTTTGCCGATGGCCGTGGCCATCGGCAAACTCGGGCCGTCCGGGCCGATGGCTGGATTTGCCGGCCATCGGCAAACGGCACGGCGTCGGGCGGCCCCCACGACGGCGTCGTCGGTGGGCCAATTTTGCCGATGGCCGGGCTTTGCCGATGGGCCGGCCATCGGCAAAAACAAGTCTTTGCCGATGGCCGTATTCTGCCGATGGCCTGGCCACCGGCAAAGTGGGCTTTTGCCCATGGCCATGGTTTGTCGATGGCCAGACCATCGGCAAACTGTGTTTTGCCGATGGCCGAACTTTACCATCGGCAAACGCGGTTGTTTGCCGATGGCGGACCACTTTGCCATCGGCAAAGCTGGCCGCCATCGGCAAAAATGCCGATTCCGGTAGTGTGTTAATGGTTGCTATAGGTTACATATCAACGCTCCAAGCTCATAACTTTCACATTGCTCAAAAAAAAGCTCATATTCACTGAATATTACCATTTACAAACAGCTTCTTAGTGCCATATCCGACACTTCAATGGGGCTTTAGCCTTGCGAGCGTCTGCACTGGTGCACCAAGTGTTCACAGGAAGCCAAGCGCGGTCCGCAGGGTGTGGTGCGTTCCATGGATAAAAACAGTGCACTAGGCCCTGATGGATCTGATGCTAGAATTCTATATATTGTGCTGCTTGGACTTGGAGCGCAATCAAGCTATAGAAGTAAGTGTATATATATTTTACTGCAAAGAAACTAGGAATCACGACACCGGATGCCTATCGCCCTGTCTCCCTCCAAAATCCCTCCATGACATTGATCGACGCCCTATTCGGCTGATGGATTATACTGCTGATAAGCCAGTTGATGTTGTTTTATTGTGAGAGAAAAACAATATACCATGGCTGATAAGCAGGAAAGTTCAAGCGAACAAGGCGAAGTATCCTTAGTTCCTTACCTGCCACTTGCAGGCCCAGATCTTGCGGCTGGTGGCTTAGGACCAAACTTAAATTGATATAAATATAAAATATAGTAGAGACAAGCTTAAAAGGCCAAAGTGACTACATAAAAGATGTGAAATATTTCATACAATATATGTCGAATAGGCTGAAATAGTTATATCTTCATTTCTTTTTAAACAAAAGGGCAAAAAATATTATACAAAGGCCTACCAAGAACCCCAAGACAAAACCAAGAATAAGATCCATTTGATTTTCATCATCTTCATGCCAGTTGATGGGCCCTTTTTGTGCTGGCTGATCTTCAGGACACACCTTTGGAAGTGGATACCCACAAAGACCAGGATTGCCGATGTACATTGAAGCGGGATCATCTGTAATAAGAGTATCTAGTTGATGTCCTGAGGGTATTTTTCCTGATAGGTTATTGTAGGACAAATTCAAATAGCTTAGCGAAGTCAAATTCGACAAGCCCCAAGGAATTTCACCAAAAAGTTGATTCTTTGAGAAATCTAGGGACTCCAATGATTGTAAATTACCGATCTTATACGGTATGTTTCCACTTAAGAGGTTCGATGATAAATTCAGATTTATAAGTCCAACAAGTGAACCTATTTCTTCTGGGATTTGTCCAGATAATCTGTTGCAAGACATATCAATGCTCACCAAAAATATGGTATTCTTCATGTACTCAAGAACTTGCCCTTTAATTACCAACGACAAGCTATCATTAGACGATAAGTTATCATTGGACATGTTCTTTTTAGAGTTCATATACTCAGGTTGGCATCCTTCTTGGAAAGGATCATATGTTGGATCCAAAGCCATAGCAGTGCTAGCCAGAGCTTTCAAGTTTACAAGAGATTGTGGTATAACCCCAGAAAAGGTGTTATTTGCTAGGTCAAGAATACGAAGAGAAACAAACCTTGTTATTTCAATAGGAATATGACCAGAAAAGTTGTTAGATCTTAACCGTAACATTACCAATCTAGGCATTTTCTCATTTATCCACATAGGCAATTTTCCACTGAATCTGTTTTGAGTTAGGTCAAGGAACATAAGGTTTTGGCATTGTTTCAAGTATAGAGGAAATTCTCCTGAAAGATTGTTGTTATTTAGAAGCAGAGTATAAACTTCCAAATGGTAAGAACTTGTAGAATTGACACTTGAAGAGTTGTTGCTAGATGGGTTCTGTTGTTTGAGCTCTTTTCTACTACAATCAGGCAGTCCCATTGTAAGTTGGTTGTTTGAAATATCTAAGAGCTCCAGTTGTGGCCATCGACAAATTGACTCTGGTATGATCCCAGTTATATAGTTGGAAAAGAGAACTACAATCCGTAAATATGGAGCACCAAAATTTGATGGTAGTGCTCCATTTAAAGAATTTCGGGAGATGTCCAAGAACTCCATGCTTCTTGGTAACCGTGGTACTGAACCAGTTAAATTATTTGACTGGATATAGAGCTCTGCTACTACCATGAACTCCAAATTAAGTGGTAACGCACCACTAATTTGGTTATAAGAGAGGTCCAAAAGTAGAGCATTAGAAAATGTAGTCCAAAACCAATCTGGGATCCTACCAATGAGACCTGTGTCTGAAATGTCAAGGCGTAAAATCGTCTTTTGCCATCGAAGCCAATTAGGAACTTGGGGACCCAAAAGACACCTTGAAAAATATGCCGTGTCCAAGTTGAACGGAGGTTCCCAATCTGAGTCCACCTTGATTTGAAGATGAGTATGAGATAAGTCAATGCCCTTTAAATTTGTCAAACCAACGAAGTGATCGTCTGACATCACACCACTCAAGTTGTTGCTACCAATGTACAACTCAGTCAAATTTTTTAATGTTCCAATCTCCACAGGCACATAACCACTAAATTGGTTGTTGGAGATGTCAAGCATGCTTAAGGTAGTGAGGTTGAGTATCCATTTTAGTGTCGTGCCGGTGATATTGGCCCCCGCCAAACCTAGCTCTTGCAACCAGGAACATTTTGGTATCCTCTCTATTAGATCGATTATATCCCCACCGATGTTGTTGTAGCTGAGGTCTATCATCTGTAGTCTACATAGGCTTTTCAGCGTTGATGGTATCATTCCTTCGATATTGTTGACTCCCATGCTAAGGGTCACCAACATGGTCAAGTTTCCCAACTCATCAGGAAAAGGACCTGATAAATCGCAGTGAGCTATGTCTAGACTCTTGAGGCTAGTTATATCCCAGTACCAACTTGGTGCAACTGGACTGTTAAAAGGGTTACCAGAGAGGTCAAGTTTCTCAAGAACTGTAAGATTGTGGTGTAGAACCGATGGGATGGAACTGTTAAGTCCACAACTGCTAAGGTACAGTACTCTCAAATTTGGTAGGGTCTTCACAGAATGAACCCAGCCTGCAACCGTTGCGCTAAGGTCCACACCGCTAATGTCAAGATGCTCCAATGAGTGTAGTCTTGCTAACCACGAGACATCTGATGAATATGCGTACTCATAGAAGTAATTGATGCGTATGCTGAGGTACACTAGTTTGGTGAGGTTGCCTAGCTGAGCAGGTATACGGCCATGGAAATTCAGGTTAGAGAGGTTGAGATATGTCAAGCTCTTCAGAGAACCCAAGAACTTTGGCATGGGCATATTGCCCCCAAGATCATTTCCACTAAGGTCTAGAACTCTGAGATGGTGCAGGGCAATAAGAGATGAACTTATCTGCCCACGCAGCCCACGAACAGCATGGTCAAAACCATGGGGATTATCGTCGGTGGAGAACTCGTTGCGGAGGTTGAGATTCAGGACATGGCCTGTCCTGGTGCTGCACCTGACGCCGAACCACCGGCAGCAGTCTTGGCCTCGCCACGACCTCAGCCGTCTGCTGGGGTCGCTGGTGATGCCGGCTTTGAAGGAGAGCAGCGCGTCTCTCTCGGCAGCGATGCAGCTGCCGTTGAACGTCGTCGCTGCAGCAGTGGAGACAGACTGAGATGTGGCGATGGTTGTTGGTGCTGGTGCTAGGACGGAAAAGAGTAGGAGGAACATGGCTGCTGCAGCTCGGCCATGGAAGGAGGATGGCGGCGTTGCAGTTGCAGCCATTGTGTGTTGGTCGGGTTCTGTTTGCAGTGTGCTGGATGGAAAAACACTGGCAACAATGTATAGATGGGTGTGCCGTGTGTGCGTTATTCAATTGGACATTTTGTACGCTTGAAATAATCATCCAAGAGTACTTTGTAGGTTGCAAGTATAGTTAGACTGAATAGTCATCCAACAGTAGTTATCAATCGCTTTGGATTGGACCAATTGGACGTGATGTGGTACTATTGCTAGTACGAGGAAATTGTCAGGTGGCTGCTATATAAGCCCAGTGGACTATGACTTCCATGTCCCGTATATATGTTGATGTAGCCTTGGACGTCTAGGGGGAATACACGGCGAAGTCGGCCTACACCATGCTCTATAATGGATCAATTGCATTCCGAGGATACAAATTGATTTAGAAGACATAGGCACCCCCCTAAAAGTAAAGATCTTTCTCTGGTTAGCCCTCAGGCGCAGTCATTGGACAGCTGACAGGAGGAGGCGGCACGGACTGGACGCCAGAGATCTTGCTGTCCTACAGGCATTTCACATCCACTTGCCACCAGCCGCTCACTCTACCCTTAGCTGGTGGAGAAGGTTATGCGCCATGGTCACCACAGAACGTCGAAGAGGAATGGATTAGTTGTTCGCGATGCTGTCCTGGCACATCTGGAAAGAACGCAACGCACGATGCTTCAGGAACGCGTCTGCAACAATCTCCGACACCCTGCGCATTATCAAGGCTGAGGCGGACCGATGGATCGATGCTGGTGCTATGGGACTGCAGGAGGTGGCCATGGCTCGCTAGTTCGGTTGCCGACCCCGCCCCTCCCTTTGGAATGTCTTTTTTTTCATGTAATATTCTAGTTTGTTTTCCTTTCGTCGTCAACGGCTTCTTGTATATAAACATTCTCTTTCTTCTAATACAATGATACGCACACTCGTGCGTATTCGAGAAAAAAATTCACATGTTGATAACGACTGAGGCACTAATACGGTATTCAAAACATGCATTAACTAAAAAATAGCAAACCCGTATTTTTCTAAAAAATTTTGCAGCAAAGATAGTAGTAATAATTATTAAAAATACAAACACATCGTATAAAAATTATGAACAAAATTTGAAATAATTGACTCGACACTACACAAAAGATGCCACACTTCACTTTTATGTGAAGAAATAAGCTATGACTGCCTTGTGAATTCCAATTCTAAATTGAAAAACACCAAAATTTATAACCAATTCAACATTGTGAATTCCAATTATAAACTGGAAAACACGAAAAGTACTGATGACCACCAAATTATTATTACCAGTTAAGTACGTGTTCTATAAAATATACTCATAATATAATAGGCAAACAAGTTTAGAGAAATCAAAATATTTTACTCTAATTATATTTTTGTGTGATTTTATTTTTAGAAGAAATCAATGTGTATATATGACAAGCACTTTTTATCGTATCTTTCTAATGTAAGTACAGATAATTAGTAGGCAAATAAGTTTAGAGAAATCAAAATATTTTACTCTAATTATATTTTGTGTGATTTTAGAAGATATCTATATGACAAGAACTTTTTATCGTATCTTTCTAATATAAATACATGTAATTAATTTATATACTAAGGCCCTATTTGAATCCAAGTGCTAAACTTTAGCACTTTACTTTTAGCATCTTTTTTAGCACTGGGTCCAAACAGGAGTGCTAAAAAGAGTGATAAAAGTATCCCAAAGCCTACAATATGGGTTAAATACTTTAGCACCAAAGGAGATCCTAAAAAAAATTTAGCTTTTAGTGTTGAAGTTTAGCACATGGCAATGGATCCAAACACCCTCTAAGTTAAACAATTGTTGTAATGTTAGGAGTAGGGGTGGGAGGCGTGGCCCCCATAGTAGGCCCCTTGGCTCCGTCCTTGAGCGCCACTCGAGTCCTAGGGTAGCGGGCCGGTGGCCGTTGCTCCTTTAGGAACTTACTTGAGTTGCTGCGGGAGCACCGGGAGCGTCGACGGGAGTCGTGGCAGCGCCGACGCCAACAACGGAAGGGGCGATGAGAACCACGGGAGCGAGCGAATGAGGGTGACGGAGGCCTCTGCGGAGGTGGGCATGGTGGAGCCTTAGTGGCTCAGGGACGAGGGACCAGAGGTAGAGGAAGAGGAAGGAGGTAAATGTTGGTGGGTTGGAGGGTTAAATAGGAAGGAGTTCCTGTCCGTGCTTGCGTCCGCCAACCAGAAGGTGTGGTTCCGATCCAGGTTCGAGTTACGGGTCCGAGTTTCGGAGATGAAAGTGCACTTGTCACTCAAGTGTTAGTTCCGCGTGTAATTTTGATAAAACTGTTCTGTGTATGTAATTTTGATCAAGTGTTGATTTAACTCAAATAGTTGGCTTTGTGGTGTATCTACTATGAAATTGAGAGAGACAGAGGATGGCTTTGTACATCGACTAAAATATATACTTCGACTTTCATGTGCTAGAACTTTAGCTTGTAAACATAAAAGTACGGTACGAACTTTTATGCAACGATTGGGTTCGGTATTTTTAGAAGATTTTTTTACAAAAGAAGAGCAAGTTTTTTTCTTTGATGTTCACCAAAACCAAAACAATTCATTTTTCTTTGCAATGGTTCACAGAGCCGAGTTGTAGCGTGATATGACTAGTGTAACGGGCCGGCCCAGAAAGCCCCATGGGCCGCAGCATTCTGCTCTTGTAGGCTTCCTCTGTGTGGACTGTCTCGTCTGCTTTACCCTTCCACTCCTCCAAGCAAGAAAGAAACGCGCAGCTGAATCATGGACGCCGCCGCCGCCGCCGCGGCCGCCGGCGACGACGAGCAGTACCAGGCGCGCTTGGACGCCATCGCCGACGGCCTACAGACCCGAGACGCGTACGCCCTCCTCCCCCCTTGCTCTATCTCTACTTCTCTTCCCTGCGAGGAGGTGGCACCCAGAGGCGGCTGCTCCCCATCCCTCCTTGCTCGCTCGCGAGCGATGACATGACTCCTCCCTCCCTCCGCCCCACCCGTGTTTGTTGCAGGATGCGGCTGTACAACTGGCTCTCGCACCGCTGCTTCTCCGACTGCGTCGTCTCCTTCTACCGCCGGGCGCTCGGGAAGCGCGAGGAGGAGTGCGTCCGCTCCTGCGTCCACAAGTACCTCCTCCTCTCCGCCGCCACCGCCGCGCGCTTCCCCCACCTCGCCGACTCCTCCTCCTCGTCGTCGGCAGCATTCGACGATTGATCGGTTGATTGATCCACCCGACAGTTACTTCTTTGCTTCACTTCTTCTGTCAGTGTAGCTTAGTTTTACTTCACCTTATGATGATCTAAGGAAAGGAAACACGAGAATAGCAGTACTTAGGAAGGAACTGCAAGGCCAGGAGTGATTTGTAGTTTTGTACTCCCCAACATACTGGATTTGGAATTTTGATGAATGGATGGATGGAGGCATGAATTGTTCATGTCCTGATTTTTCCTCTCTGAATAATGAATATTACCTTGATAGGGATATGAGAAAAGGTTCTTACTGTATCTCATTCCTCATGTGATGGTTTGTGTTCAGCTTTGGTTGTCATCCTGTACAACATCAATGCAATCCAGCTCAGTTTGCTCAATGTGTTTGGTCAGAGTAATGTAGCAAGCACAACTGGGCCTCATAATACCACTACTACCACACAGATGATGCTGCAGCAAAATGAATGAAAATGACACCATTATATAGTATAATCCTTTGGTTGCAGGCTTTTATTGGCAACAATATGATTTGGAGTCAATGCCAGTAAGATAGATAGGAGTGTTAGCAGACATTTTCAGTGCCGTTCTGATTCCTACAGTAGTCGTATTGCTAAATGCTGTGCCTTGTTAAGTCCATGTCCAACCAGGCTAGTACTGTCAGGTTATGCACAGAAATTCACAAAGAACGGCCTTGTGATACTCATCATTAGTTCACAATAGTCTGTTAAGAGATTAGATCTTACTAGTTAAGACAGACATCAATGGTCTAATAACACTCTGAATGTAAGCACAAAGAAAATTCTTAATACTCATATTCTTTGTAGTATGTATATAATATGTAGGTGAAAATAGGCTTTTAAATGACAGCAGTGTTCTCAGAAGCAATGTTGTAATAGTTCAGCCAGCAGACTACTTCAGACAAATTTGCCAGCTGTTTTGGCAGTGCTTGCTCAAGAGATTCATTGTTCAAATTGCAGCAGTACCTTAACTCATTGGTTGCCTCACCAAGAGGTGCAGCTGCAGTTTCCATATCCTTTGCTACATTCCACCCCTGGACCAAAGGTTGGGGCTTCATATGCTTTTTACTGATGATGAGTAAATGTGCAACAAAAACCTTCTCTAGTTTCTTTTGGATGCAAAACATCCATTTATTGTCAATTGTGTTTTCCTTTGCAAGATAAAATTTGTTATTTCGTCTGAACTTAGCATGCTGCCTTGATATACACGTGAATTTTCCACTTGAAATGATTGCTCAAATGTGTTGGTCAACAAACATCATTGCAACCAAGCTTGGTTTTTTCTCTTGGATCTGGCATAAGATCCATCGGTTGTTTCCTGACTCCTGGTATCTCTAATCATCTATTCCTGAATGTCCTGTCTTCCCGAAAAGGTGCTTCAGAAGATGAGACAAGGATTTATATTCGGAAAATGTAATGGATCGGAGTAATGTGGCCAACACCACAACTAAATGAAGTTTGGAGAGGCAGATGTGATGGTTAGATTTTGAAGAACTGCACTTCAGAGTTTAGAAATCAAATGACAGGAACATGGTTATTATGTGCTTTTTGCTTTGTGAAGATTAGTAGTAGCAGTGCTTGTAAGAGCTAGAAATTCCATCTCCTTTTTCAGTTATTGTCAAGGGTTTTTCTCTCTGTGTGTGTGTGTGTGTGTGTGTGTGTGTGTGTGTGTGTGTGTGTGTGTGTGTATTTTCCCTTTTCCTGTGTTTTTGGTTTAATTGGTGTGTGAGGTGTGCATGTCGTTGTTCAGACCATTGCTGCACAACCACCTGCTGAGGCCTCTTCAAATTAAGCCTCGAAAATGCTGGTATTTTTTACAAATCTGAAGTCTGATGAATGGAATTGACTGGTCTGCTTCTGAGTACTTTTCGTGTATTCAAGAAGCCCAAGGTACCAGCAGAAACCCCTCTTCCAACGTGATCATTCCTTAGCCCTGACATGTTTCAGTGTACTTTATTCCAATTGTACGCCAGTTATAAGTCACAAATAATTCGCTGATCATGAATCATGAATTACCACAAAACTGTCTACGATAGTGAAGGTTGTGGATGGACCCTCGGTCACTTTCAACTTTTAAGCAAACGGTAGTTACCATTGCATTTAATAACCAAACATACATCTGGCAGTCATTGTGCCACTAACAACTTGACTCACAGATTGGAACCAATGATTCATGCAGTGGGGTTTGTTACTACTTCAAAGAAACATCCAGTTCAAGCCGGCTACAAGAGGTAAAACAACTCCTAGCATCCTGCCTTAAGTTATATCCTCCACCATCAACATACATAGTGGATTCTGGTTCACGAAATGTCACATCTTACACTCCCATGTTTTGAGCATTTGGCATACATACTACTGAATAGCAATGTACTAGCAAATAGACTCTCCACGTGTACAAGATACTCAGTTCGGGTTCCTGAGAACAATGATGACCGAATCCCCGCGGAGGAACATCTTGCTTATGAACCTATCTTTGTTCACCGGGAGAGCCTTCTTCTTGCCTTTACCAGTCTTTGGTACCTGCAACGCAAGTAAAAAGGTGTTCACAATGATTAATAAACACAGCAGTTCAAGACAGGGAAACTTTACAACAGATAAGCGACCATTCAACATACCTCAGTCCACATCTCCCTAACATTCTCGAGAACCATGTTGCAATGCCGATCAAAGGCTCTCACACGACCAAGCAGCTTCTTGTTGTTCCGGCAGTTGATAAGAACCTAAGACATAAGAGATAATGCACTATCAGAAGAAGGTGCAGTTGAAAAGCACTATCCAAGTATGCAAGCTGACACAGGACATGTAATATGTGATACATGAGAGAAACAAAGATATATTTATCAGTTAAGTAACAATGACATAGCGATCACACTACAGGAAACGATGGCTAGGGTAAATGGACATTTTTAGATCAAATCAACAACAACATAGCCTTTTTGTCCCAAGCAAGTTGGGGTAGGCTAGAGATGAAACTCAGAAGAGACAAGTCACAAAGCAACACATAAAGGTCATGGTTTAGGCATGTTGATGTCTAGTCTCCAAGCGCTCCTATCCATAGCTAAATCCTTGGAGATATTCCACTCCTTAAGGTCTCTCTTAATCGACTCGTCAAATTTTTAGATCAAATGGGTAGAAAAATATGGACATGATTGTCAGGAAGTTGGCAGCCACTAAGCAAGCAATTCAGTTTCCCTCAAAAAAGGCAAGCAATTCAGTTAGTACAAAAATAGAAAATCTTACTTTTTCAATTTATGAAAGAAGAAATAAGGACGCACGACAAATTTTGGCTGAAAATCGAGCTAACAAATCAGCTTATATAAATCAATTGTGCCACTCATAAAACAGTTCCTGGCAACTTAATCCAACTTTGATAAATGATCCTTAGCAATAATACAGAAAAATAGATAGTATAGATATAGAAACCTATGACAAATAGGTACTAGGCATTACAGTCAAAACTGCCAAATTGTGATGCAACTGGCTACCAAGAGTCCAAGACCACCACATTACTTCCATGCACAGAATATAAGAAACATGTGCGCATCACAGTTAAGGGAACAAGAATACAACACCGACTACACACTAGTGCATCACTTCCAATGAATGAAATAGTGTTATAATCACAGCTGAGGGACATGTCTTAGCTAAGAAGATTACTGGCCATATGATTTGGTGAAGCAGGAGCTTCAGGCTGCTACAAAGAACCATACTTGTCTCAGCCAATAAATAAGAAGGTTCAAATACAACACAAAAGGTCATGCTTGGATGGAGGAGGATACAGAAAAACTATGGTCAAACACAACCTAACAATAGATCCAAGTTACCAAGAGCAGGAGGCAGCCAACTAAGGTTAACCATATTGACAAGGCTGGACAGCAGGCACATTGCATTGCATAACTACAATTCACATCATGGTACCAGATTATACAACAAAAACACCAGCACATGCATATTTTCGTACTTGACCAGTAAAGTCAATGTACACAGACTGCAAAGAAGAAGCTGAATTTTCCAGAGGGAAATCTACCAACCTGGGTATTATTCTTGACGCTCATCATAAGCACTGAGAGAGGACCGGTGCTGAACTCCTCTTCCTCCTTCTTTACCTGTTTCGACAAAAGGAAAAGGAAAAGACCAAATCGCAATTAATTCACGGCACCAGAAAGATGAGAGCAACATCCGGGGGCAGAGAGGATGCAGTAATTTTTTCAGCTTACATTGGTTTCTTCCGCCATGGCCGCCAAGTGGGAGCCGTCAATCTGCACACGGATTAAACACGAAGTCACTAACTATTCGCTCGAACGAAACACAATTCCCAGATCCATATACAGGGTAACCAAAAAAAACTCTACGAGTTGAAATTCTAAGTGGACCGCATGGATCTACACTCCGAAACCGGGAAATTACCTGGGTGGGCAGAGGCGAGTCGGAGCGGCGAGACGACGGCGGCGGCGCGTCGGGGAGGAAGAACCAACCCTAGGCTGGCGGGGCGGACAAGAGGGTTTTTCTCGAGGAAGACGAACTGCCAGCGATTTTACACACAGGCGCTGGGTTGGGCCCGGCCCAGGAACGTATTCTTTTCGGCCTTGTACAGTTTCATGCCATAAATTGGAAGATGGGTCGTGATGGATTGGGCCCGGCTTAGAAACATTTCCTTCCTTGTTTCACCATGTGCAAGCTTCTTTTTTTTTTAAAAAAAAAGTTTGAGCAGCTTCATGGTATTCAAGTTATATTGTTTCGCTTCTCATAACAATGTTTGTACTGTTTCGCCAAAAATCAATCAATCATATATATGTCGGTGGTAAAGAAACAAAGACGGACGAAAATTAACTTAGAGTACACAGAAGATAAGATCTACCTGGAGCGAAAATGAACTGCTGTGCGTTGTCCCTACTATTTGTTTACAACCACCATGCCAAAAATCAATCGATCATATATCTGTCGGTGGTAGAAAAACAAAGACAGACAAAAATTAATTTGAGTACACACAAGCTAAGATGAACCTGGAGCCAAAATGAACTGCTGACAATCCATAGATGAGTTGCATTGTTCATGCCATTTGTTTACAACCACCATACATACAGTTAATTAAACTGGACAAACCGCTAATTCAGCTGAACAGACAAAGCAACGAGGCTTCATATATCATACCATAATAATATCATACGAAAGACATACAGAAGTACCGATATATGGTTCAGCTTCACACACAAACACAGAAGGAACACTTTTTATCTACTTTACACAGACGCAGAGATGCCATTCAGCAAAGGGCCACAGGCAACTAAGCAAAACCAACATCATGCCTGATTCGATAGATCCTGACTTTCAGTTTCAGTAGTTGGTAGCCCTGAGATAGGACTGCTGCTGACCATAGCCGCCTGACGAAGCGCCACTGCTCCGATACTGCTGCAGTAGTAGTGGGCAAGAAGCAGCCAAGTGTCCAGGCTGATTGCATTTGAAACAAGGTCCGACGCCGGCGTTGCGAGGCTGCGAAGAGCCACAGGAGCTTGTCGTGCTCGTAGCAGGCTGCTGCCTGTACATGCCTGCAGGGCAGTTCTGAGCGTTGTGCCCAGTTGACCCGCAGGACATGCAGGTCTGCAAATTCCCTGTCGCCGACACTGGAGTGGGCGCCCCAACATATGTGTTTGCTCGCTGCGCGAGCTGGTTCACAGACTCCCCATTCCTTGGACCACTAATATTGGTGGTGTAGGGACCATTGGATGTTGGCGCGCTTCGTCCAGCGCCAGTGATGCTGAGACCAGCATTGGCCATGAGGCCTTGCGCCTCAGAAGGTGAGCCAGTATCAACCTGCACTTGGCCATTGATTACCCCCAGAAGGTAAGAACTCTCTTTTGCTGGATCCAGCTTCTCCGCTCTCGTAATGTTGCACTTGACACGAGGCTCATCGTTATAGGTCTCCTCAAAGACTTTCAGCTTGAATAGAAACTGGTGCCAACGAACCCCCTGTAATATCTCGGCAAATCGATCTGTGTCTTCTTCTCTCATGTTGTAGAGCTCATAGGCGATGTGGCCAACAATCTCGACACCAGCCTCTTGGAATGCAGTAGCATAGGTGAACCCAGTGTGGTCCTGGATCTGGCACTGCAGCAAGTATCTATACTCGCATTTTGGTGAGCTCTGGTCACATCTGTCACAATGCCACGTCCCATCACCATTATTTATTACCTTTTTGTTACACTGCCTACCATTCACCTGTATGGTGCAAGCAGGATAACAAAAATTATCAGCGATCAGATGTGAAATTGCACCTTTAACAGTGATAAAATCTGGCTTCTCTGATCGCCCCAGATCTTCATCCTTGATCTGAGCCACTGCTTTCCGGACATCAGTCCTGCCCATACCTACCCCTGACAAAGAAACACATGCAGCTGTCTTTCCTTCAGTTGCATACCATCGCCGCAGACTCTCAGCCTCAAGAAGGTCTGGCTCTATTTTTAAATGAGTTGAGCCGATGTTGTTCACAGATTTACCATTGAATTCAGTAACTCGAGCACCTTTCAAAGCTAGAACAGGATTTGAACCAGAATCACACTGCGACTGCAGCTGCTGGCCGTCAGCATCACAAAACTTCCCCCATAAGGTAATTTCTACGCTTCGACCAGACATGTCTTTCAGTTGAAGAGTTCTTTTCCGGCTTCCGAGCCGTCCTTTCGGATTATTGTGGCAGAAGGACCAACTGATGTAACAATTCCAATCAAGTCCACAATAGCACCTGGCTCAATGCTCTCAATTTCGCTTATCTGCCGGAAATTATACTGCTGCCTAGGGATGCTGCTATCATCATCAACACATAATTCAATAGATGTTTTGAAATCCAGCATTATTTCATACTCGTGATTCAAAGAGTTAAACTGCTTCTTTGCTGGATTCAACTTCCCTTTAGATATCAGGTACACCTTATCAACCTCAATGAGGTCAAAAAACTGATCAACCTGCGCATTGAAGCATGTTGCGCGGATTTCTCCACCCTGTCCATCAAGGAGGTCAAAGGAGAAGACTTTTCCAGCACCTTTGTCATTGCTGTAGTGCTTGAGATCAGTTTTTGATGTCACCCTAGCCTTGATTGTCCATGTGTTTTGGTAGGGGTTCAATTGAGCCACGGGGACAACACGACTTGCATCATTCTTAGACACAGGAGCTCTATTCAGATGCCCTGAAGGAGGTTGCTGATAAAAGGACTGCGCAGGTTGGCCGTATGTAATCCCAGGAGCACCACTGCCACCAGCCATGGAAGGAACTGCAAACCTTTGGTTCTGGTGAGAGTTCAGAGAAGGCTGCTGCAAGTTTGACTGCACCATGCCCACATTCATTGTATTATTATGTGCTGAAGTTGTACTGTAAGAGACACCAGATGCCACATTGGGAATAGATTCTACTGGACGACCAACTGGAGGGACCACTGTACCCTGATAACCACCATAGGATCCACCATATGGTACATTATTAGCATCTTGCACTGGCCTTGGAGCAGCAGAAGATCCATATGGTACATTATTGGCATCTTGCACTGGCCTTGGAGAAGCAGAAGATCCATATGGTACATTGTTAGCATCTTGCACTGGCCTTGGAGCAGCAGAAGATACGTATGGTACATTATTAGCATCTTCTGCTGGCCTTGGAGCAGCAGAAGATTCGTATGGTACATTATTGACATCTTGCACTGGCCTTAGAGGAGCAGATCCGTATGGTACATTGTTAGCATCCTGCACTGGCCTTGGAGCAGGAGAAGATACGTATGTTACATTATTAGCATCTAGCACTGGCCTTGGAGCAGCAGAAGATCCCAGCATACCATGGCCACTGGAATATGTGCTGGTATTAGCTTGAGCAGAATTGGGCGGAAAGTTCGTGCCCTGCTGATTAGGTTGGATTATCGCATCATAGGGTATGGGGTTTCCAATTCTGGCACATTCACTTTGCAGAACATCAAGTCTGATAACAACAATGATCCTGAATAAAAGATAAAGGCATGGTCAACTTAACAGATAAGTGGCAAACCACAAAAAGGTATCAACAAACTAACATCCAAATATGATATTCTTCTCTTTAGGAGTTATGTCTAGTCAGCTCTAACAGAAATAGGTATTTACAAGAATTGACTCAAGTCACAGAACCAAAGAAGTTGAGGAAGCAACGATTCTTGAAATATTCATGAAGCAACATTAATCCACTTAATCAGATTTTAAAATCCAGCATACATATCAGTAGGTTTGCATTCTATTGATGTATGGTAATTCATTATAGAAATACATCCGTTTGTTCCACAAGAGTATACAAGAATACATATCAGTAGGTTTGCATTCTATTGATGTATGGAATGGAATGACCATTAACCCTAGAGTACCACATCCCCCAAATACCATTTTCTACCCACACCGAATCATAGCCCATCTTTCCAAGGCGGTAGGGTGGTAGCCGCAAATCTCCCACGGAAATGTCGCCTAATACCCAATGAAACCAAGATTCAACCTTTCTACTACTAGTAGGCACGCAACAAAACGAAACGAATCTGCGATTCGAATGTGGGATGCAGTGGCTTCTGGATTATTAAATCAATCCTCACCTGCGCCTCTGGATGGTGCTGCAGGTGAACTCGCGGAGCTGGACGACGGAGCCGTTCTTGACTCGGCCGTCCCGGACGAGCCAGTTGAGGGAGGTGGCGAGCATGGAGTGGATGGAGTGGGCGCCGTCGGAGAGCACCATCTTGAAGCGGTCGGTGTTGGTGGGGTTCTTGAGGTTGGTGACCATCCGCACGTCCAGCACCTGCAGCACGGGTTGCAGCGTCTCGTTGTTGCCCTCGGGCTGGTTCCAGACCGCCGACACCGCGCCGGCCGTCAGCTGCGCCGCCATCGCGGCGAGCGCCCCAGAGAGAGGGGGGGCTTGGTGCTGGTGAATCTTGCGGCGGAAGGGAGAGGAGAGGAGGTGGGGAATGGAGAGGGGAGGAGGCGATTTGGGGAGGGGACGGAGCGAGGGTTAGCGGGATTTGGGGGGTTTCGGTTTTTCTCGAGGAGGAAGACGAACTGGCCGCGATTTTACACACTGGCGCTGGATTGGGCCCGGCCCAGGAACATTTTTTGGGCCTTGTGCAAAAATTATGTTCCAAAACCAGGAAGCTGTATTCCCAATCGTCTGTACAGAGGCCTCTACTGATCCCCACCAAACCAGGCCACCCATTACAACTTTGTATTAACCACATGTGAATATTGAAGGTTGTTTGAAAATTTTAAATCATGATGAAATAAAAAAACTAAGAAGATAAAACATAGATTTGAGCCTCTACATAACTTAAAAAAAGGTTTCTACTACAAAGATGTAGATTGTAATTAAAATGTTACTTTGGTGGTAGACCACGCCAACATCCAAGGTTATTTTCAAATTTTTAAAATTCAAAATATGTAAACTTAAAATAGTACTTTGGGACTTGAAACAATTTCGAATTAAAAAAACTATTCAACTACAAATTTTATTGATCGTGTTGAGAGCTACAATTTTTGACATAAGGTTTGTCTTTATTTGACTTCATATATATGGAGAAGTTATGAATTATCTTTTGCTACAACTTTTTTAGAGATAGACACTTAGAATGACTATCTCGGTTAAATTTTCAAAATCAGGCATCCTAAGACAATCACCTTTATAAATCGATGATTAACGTTGGATATCATCTTAGAATCTCCACCTCTTTAAATGATTTACATAGGCGAGTGCTTGCCTAGAGGTTGCGTGACTATTAATTGAGGCTGTCCCTAAATATCTCTGCCTTCGTTAATCAAAAAAGTTTCTAAACTAGCAGTGCCAACGCTCCACATATGTTTGGTAGAACTTTTTGATTAAGCTATGAGGAAGACAAAGAAAAAGGCATGCTAAAGAGACATACTTCTTTGGGGTGGGGCTTTGTATTTTCTCCAAACCGTTTTTGTTGAGCCAATGTTTAGCTAGGACTTTGCTTAAAAACAACCATAAAAGAACATTTCCATGGGCCTCCAAAACCCATTTCCTCTTGATTTTTGGGCAAGATGAAAAAAAAAAAACATTCTCCAACCACTCTCTATCTCAACTCCCAACACTTAGGAACATCGATCCAATCGTGTGGAAATATACGCACATGCATCAGTTCGGCCAATGTGCAATGAGAACTCTACCATTATCCTTATTTTTCCCAACATACTGAAGCATTGAACTAAAGTACTGAAGTACTAAACTAAACATATGAACTGGATAATAATATACTAAATTGAATACTGAAGGACTAATCTGAAATTGCACATAAGTTGATAACAAAACTGATCCTGAAACTTAAATATATGAACTCTGAAACCAAGACTCATATATGCAGTAACCCCTTTGTGTATATATATGCTTGTTAGTCCATGATACTAAAAATTAAGCTACGGCTGCCCATCCACAACCAGGCCAAGCATCCATGATACTGAAGCTAAAATAAAACTAATAGAAGGAACTAACCAAAAAATACAATCACAGCAGCCAAGCATGCAACAAATTCTAAAGGTAGATCGTTGTATCATGAAAGTGTCATTGCACAGGAAATGAAACCACACTCAGCTTAGTGAGCTACTAGTCCGACTTTCTGTAACTCATAGAAGAATTGACAAGTACACAGAAGATAAGATGAACCTGGAGCAAAAATGAACTGCTGATGACAATCTGAAGATGAGTCATTAATTTACAACCACCATACAATGAGTTAATTAAGCTGGAGAAACCACGAATTCAACAGAATTGACACAACAGACATACCACACCATATAAGACGAAAAAAAATACAGAAGTAGCAGAGATACATGGTTCCAACTTCACATACAAACGCACAAAAGGAACATTATGTATCTACTTCACATAGAAGCAGTGATGCCATTCAGGACAGGCATCTAAGCAAAATCAACATCACGCCTGATTCGATGGTGACTTTCAGTAGTTTGTAGCCCCAAGATCAACATCACGCCTGATTCGATGGATACTGAGTTACTGACTTTCAGTAGTTTGTAGCCCCAAGATAGGGCGGCTGCTGACCATAACCGCCTGACGAAGGGCCACCGCTCCGATACTGCTGCTGCTGCTGGGGGGCAGAAGCCAGCAGTGGGCAAGAGCTAGCAAAGTGTCCACACTGATTGCATCTGAAACATGGTCCAAGGCTGGCGTTGCGAGGCTGCGGAGAGCTGTAGGAGCTTGCAGCAGGCTGCTGTCTGTACATGCCTGCAGGGCAGTTCTGAGCGTTGTGCCCAGTTGACCCGCAGGACATGCAGGTCTGCAAATTCCCTGTCGCCGACACTGGAGTGGGCGCCCCAACATATGTGTTTGCTCGCTGCGCGAGCTGGTTCACAGACTCCCCATTCCTTGGACCACTAATATTGGTGGTGTAGGGACCATTGGATGTTGGCGCGCTTCGTCCAGCGCCAGTGATGCTGAGACCAGCATTGGCCATGAGGCCTTGCGCCTCAGAAGGTGAGCCAGTATCAACCTGCACTTGGCCATTGATTACCCCCAGAAGGTAAGAACTCTCTTTGCTGGATCCAGCTTCTCCGCTCTCGTAATGTTGCACTTGACACGAGGCTCATCGTTATAGGTCTCCTCAAAGACTTTCAGCTTGAATAGAAACTGGTGCCAACGAACCCCCTGTAATATCTCGGCAAATCGATCTGTGTCTTCTTCTCTCATGTTGTAGAGCTCATAGGCGCTGTGGCCAACAATCTCGACACCAGCCTCTTGGAATGCAGTAGCATAGGTGAACCCAGTGTGGTCCTGGATCTGGCACTGCAGCAAGTATCTATACTCGCATTTTGGTGAGCTCTGGTCACATCTGTCACAATGCCACGTCCCATCACCATTATTTATTACCTTTTTGTTACACTGCCTACCATTCACCTGTATGGTGCAAGCAGGATAACAAAAATTATCAGCGATCAGATGTGAAATTGCACCTTTAACAGTGATAAAATCTGGCTTCTCTGATCGCCCCAGATCTTCATCCTTGATCTGAGCCACTGCTTTCCGGACATCAGTCCTGCCCATACCTACCCCTGACAAAGAAACACATGCAGCTGTCTTTCCTTCAGTTGCATACCATCGCCGCAGACTCTCAGCCTCAAGAAGGTCTGGCTCTATTTTTAAATGAGTTGAGCTGATGTTGTTCACAGATTTACCATTGAATTCAGTAACTCGAGCACCTTTCAAAGCTAGAACAGGATTTGAACCAGAATCACACTGCGACTGCAGCTGCTGGCCGTCAGCATCACAAAACTTCCCCATAAGGTAATTTCTACGCTTCGACCAGACATGTCTTTCAGTTGAAGAGTTCTTTTCCGGGCTTCCGAGCCGTCCTTTCGGATTATTGTGGCAGAAGGACCAACTGATGTAACAATTCCAATCAAGTCCACAATAGCACCTGGCTCAATGCTCTCAATTTCGCTTATCTGCCGGAAATTATACTGCTGCCTAGGGATGCTGCTATCATCATCAACACATAATTCAATAGATGTTTTGAAATCCAGCATTATTTCATACTCGTGATTCAAAGAGTTAAACTGCTTCTTTGCTGGATTCAACTTCCCTTTAGATATCAGGTACACCTTATCAACCTCAATGAGGTCAAAAAACTGATCAACCTGCGCATTGAAGCATGTTGCACGGATTTCTCCACCCTGTCCATCAAGGAGATCAAAGGCGAAGCGTTTTCCAGGACCATTTTTGTTGCTGTACTGCTTGATATCAGTCTTTGAAGTCACCCTAGCCTTGATTGTCCATGTATATTGGTAGGGGTTCAATTGAGCCACTGGGATAACACGACTTGCATCATTCTTAGACACAGGAGTTCTATTCATAGGCCCCGGAGGCGGCTGCTGATAAAAGGACTGTGCAGGTTGGCCATATGTATTCCCAGGAGCACCACTGCCACCAGCCATGGAAGGAACTGCAAACCTTTGGTTCTGGGGAGAGTTCAGTGAAGGCTGCTGCAAGTTTGACTGCACCATGCCCACATTCATTGTATTATTATGTGATGAAGTTGTACCATAAGAGACACCAGGTGCCACATTGGGAACAGATTCTGCTGCACGACCAACTGGAGGGCCCATCATACCCTGATAACCACCATACGATCCACCGTATGGTACACTACCAGCATCTTGCACTGGCCTTGGAGCGGCAGAAGATCTGTATGCTACATTATTAGCATCTTGAACTAGCCTTGGAGCAGCAGAAGATCTGTATGCTACATTACTAGCATCTTGAACTGGCGTTGGAGCAGCAGAAGATCCCAGCATACCAGGGCCACTGGAATATGTTCGGGTATTTACTTGAGCAGCATTGGACGGAAAGTTGGTGCCCTGCTCATTAGGTTGGATTCTCAAATCATAGGGTTTGGGGTCTCCAATTATGTCGCACTCACTTTGCAGAACATCAAGCTTGATGACAATAACAATCCTGAACAAAAGATAAAGGCATGGTCAACTTAACTGATAAGAGGCAAACCACAAAAAGATGTCAACAAACTAACATTCAAATACAATATTCTTCTCTTTAGGAGATGTCTAGTCAGCTCAAACATAAATAGGTATTTCCAAGAATTGACTCAAGTCATAGAACCAAAGAAGTTGGGGAAACAACGATTCTTGAAACATTCATGAAGCAACATTAACCCAGTTCAGATTTTAAAATCCAGCGTACATATCAGTAGATTCACGTTCAAATATGATATTCTTCTCTTTAGGAGATGTCTAGTCAGCTCTAACAGAAATAGGTATTTCCAAGAATTGACTCAAGTTATAGAATTAAGGAAGTTGGGGAAACAATGATTCTTGAAACATTCATGAAGTAACATTAACCCAGTTCAGATTTTAAAATCCAGCATACATATCAGTAGATTTTGCATTCTATTGATCTATGGTAACTCATTATAGAAATCTATAATTGCGCATACTTTAGTAACTCCCACAAGAGTATACAAGGTTCAGACTCTGTCATACCTTAAAAGAGCTACTTCTAAGACTCATTTGAATGGTCACAACAGAATGTATTCTGACAGTTTCACTGATTTGACATGGATGCCAGGATAAAATATATCAGACTTGTAACTACTAGCACAAAACTACAGCACCCTTTCACTGCACTAAGGACCATCATCAACAGTATAGAAAGCTTATATAGATTAAAAGAGACTCTGCACGTTAACCATTGCCTGTTTGACAGTTTTCTTTCTTTCATTGGAAAACTGCTAATGACAAAGGGAAAATAGCATCCATGTGCATTGTTGTTTGGGGGAAAAAACCACATGCGGAGAAGCCCAACCACCTTGACAGAAACAAGAATATAATTGGCTGCTGAAAGTTATTGGACTCCATCGTGTTGTGGCGAACTTAGCCTAGTCCAAGGCTAATCTAAAGGTAGTGGGAAAAAACAATCAATAAGAACTCCCTGAGTGTGGACTAATTACCATAAAACCTAGTACCACATCGCTCAAATACCATTTTCTAGCACCACCGAGTCCCAACCTATCTTTCTCCAAAGCGGTAGTCGCAAATCTTGTACAGAAATATCGCTCCTAACGCTGCAGGTTTTCCGACACTGAACATCGAGCGATTCTTGCGGGAAGCAAACCAAGATTCAACCTTTCTACACGCAGCGAAATAAACCGAATCTACGATTCGAATCAGAGATGGAGCAGGGAAGGAATAATAACAAGCCTTCTCGCTCTCTCTCTCCTGACCTGCGATTGTTGACGGTGCTGCAGGTGAACTCCTGGAGGTGGACGATGGAGCCGCTCCTGACGGAGCCGTCGCGGAGGAGCGCGTTGAGGCTGGTGGCGAGCATGGACTGCATGGTGTGGACGCCGTCGGAGAGCACCATCCGGAAGCGCTCGCTGGCGGAGGGTTCTTGGTGCTGCTGACCACCCGCCAGTCCAGCACCTGCAGCACGGGCTGCATCGTCTCGTCCTTGCCGTCCGCGTGGTCCCACACCTCCGCCACCGCGCCCGGCGTCAGCTGCGCCGCCATCGCTCGCGCGCGCCCGGGAGGAGATTCCCTGGTGAATCTTGCAGCGGAAGGAGGCGATTCGATTTGGGGGGAGGAGGAGGAAGGGGACCGAACGGAGCGAGGTTTTGGGTGTACGGGCGGCGGTTCTGCCGAGAGGGAAGGAAAACTGAAGAAGCCTGGCAACGGCTACACACGTCAGGTCAGGTGTGCCGAAGAAGCTACTACTAGTCTCCCACAACTAAAAAGACTAAAGATAAGACAGCCTTTTGGTGCGACAATCATCTTATCTTCACCTCATTTTCGTCCTGCCACCCGTGCGATCCCGCGTCAAGCCCGATCTTTTTTTCTCCATGCAATCACTCATGATTTTCTTCCTTTTTTTTCATCCATGGGGCCAAAGACAATTAAAGGAAAGAAAATTAAATGCACAATCACTATGCATGAAGGAGTCGGGCCCATGCGATCCCGCACCACGGCCATTCTTTTTTTCTCCATGCAGATCTCACATGATGCTCTTTCGTTTTTTGCCCATCCATTGAGTCAAAGAAAAATAAAAGGAAAGAAAATTTAAAGCACAATCACCATGCATTGCATGAATGAGCCAGGAGGACATGCACCACACGTTCATTGGTGCACCTGCGCTTCTCTGATGTACCTCAATACCGTGAGAGCGGTGTGGCCCTAGCTAGGGGAGCACTGAGTGCCCCGCCATTGACCCCGGCGGCTTCCAATTCCAATCTATTGTGCTTCTTGCGTGTGGCTGCCCTAGCCCATCGCACCACGTCACACCTCGTCACGTGGCATCCGATTTCCTATCTACTAAATGGAATGACAGAATGCCCAATTTCTCTAAAAATGGTTGTCTAATTCTATCTCTAGATTGTACTTTACTTAGATTGATTACAATGGATATGGATGTTAGCGTTTCTAATTGTTTTTGATTTCAAGTAAATGGATGTTGACTTCTACGTATGTTTGCATGTTGGACAATCCTCGTCAACGCCGGGCATTGAAGAAGAGCAAGCAAAAGAGAAAATCCAATCCTGCAGTGTAGCCGCTGCGTTGCACAGCTCGAGAAGCTGCAAATTAAGGAGCACAAGATGATGAAGGGAGACAACCATGTCGGTGTCGGGGGCGGGCGTGCACCTCCGCCACCTTCTTTGCCCGATGCACCCTCCACTACCGTTGCTCTTACACAGCGCCATACCCAATATTGGTGCGGACAGTTAGAACAATGCACAGCTTCTTAGCCTTTACTGTTAGATCAATTATTCCTGACTACTTTGTTGTTCATGTGTTGTATTCTATACAAACAAAAATTATTTAAGTACATAACAGATAATAAATTTATCTTGTGTTTGTTGCTAGGGAGTTGTTGTGAATGCAACTTAGGGATGTCAAGCTCTTATTTGCGCAATGAACTGGTATGTTTCTACGTGCAAATAATAATTACTTTTATGGTTTTTTCACGTAGCTAACGGTTGAGGACCAACTCAACATTTGGTTTTGCATTTTATGGTTCTTTACACTTAACTGATTGGTCGCCTTTTGCAAGGAATTATATAGTTTTTTATTTAATAATTTTATCATATAGTATCAAGATAATTGTGCTAGAATGCTTTACTTTTTTTTCATAGATGCACAATCCATAAAGTTTTCATACGAAGAACTTTATGATGTCACAAGCAACTTTATTATGGAGCATAAAAATAGGCAAGTGGTTTTTGGCTCTATTTATGTTGAGCTTATAGGCAAGGTGAGCTTAACCTTTTTCTCATTTCAGTGTGTAACGTGGATAGGCAATGCAGTTGGTGCACATGCCCTTCACAATTCAATAGACAACTCATGTAAAAGGAGGCACTCCATCTTAGGTCTGCTTGTGATTTGAAATAATTTACTCTCTCTTTCGTGTGTCCAAGAAGCTGCCATAAAGAAGATAGATATAAAGGTATCTTAAGATTTCCTCACACCAAGCTCAAGGCTTTGACACGTCCATCACTTGAATCTGGTTGGTGATCTTTGATTTTTTAGAGATAGGCCAAATTGGAACTAACTCTGTATCCTAATTGTTTAGTATTACCTATAAAAAACAATGTTTAGTATGAGTGTGGATACAATTGACAAAGCCTAGGAAACATGAAGTGGATTTGAATACAAAAATTCTGCTTTATATGCATTTTGACTTGCCTCAGTACCTCCCATTTTAGACTTCATCAATATAAATACTTTGTCGAGTCACTACTATAAATTTATAATGAACGAAAGAAGGGGTCATACCATCTTCATCTGAAGCAGTTGAGCTTCTCGGTCTCTCCCTAGAAACCCTATACAGAGGTGCATGAGGGGAACCAGAGGTGGATGCGCCATCTATAGGATGGTGTGGAGATGCAGCGGAATTTAATTATGGATTTATTGGCGCATGACAGAGTGGATATCCAAGATTTGTTTCTGCCAATATAAAAACATTAGAGTTTGTGAGCATGCAATGCCACGCTCTCCATGAGTGTGTTAATTTCGCAAACTTTGTTTTTTTATTAAATGTCATTTTAACATTAGTATTTAATTTTATCGTGCGATCATTATGTTTTTAGAATAAATGTTTAGTTGTCCCGTAGCAACGCACGGGTACACTACCTAGTAGTAGATAAAAATGTACCCACACACGATTAAAAATATCTGCACGGGTAAAAATGACAACGGGTAGTAACCCGTGACCAAATAGGATTAAAAGTATATCATATAATGATTAACATGATAGAGTCAGATATATTGCTTATTTATTTTTGTATAAATAAAAATCAGCAATGGTTGTGTAGCCAACAAATTTTACTAATCATGAATGCATGTCCGATGGATATAGTAATTTTAACCCATTTTAGTAGGTGAAGAAACCTTTCCTTACCTACCTTTTTACCGGATTTCAAGCACCCATCGCCATCCCACTATCCCAGGCTATGTCTGGATTTTTCATATTGCCCAAAGAGCCTGAATAGACAACCGAAGGTCTTGTAGCAACTAGCAAAACAATTTTATAATTTGTATCTACAAAAAATCTTTTTTTTTCCTAAACCTAAGTATCCGATCAGTTCTGTATATCCCATCAAGATATGAAAGATATATATAACCTTAAAAATTTTCTATTTAATATTTTATTTCAACACCAATGACCTTTTCGAGTAATCTCAGACATTCATTCTCTTCTTCAGTGCCACCATAACTAGTCTTGAGCAACAACAGATCACTGCGGCAACACTTTTAGTTTTACCTCGTTCTAACAAAATTTGCGGCGTTGATTTTGCTGTCTTTTTCTTTAAAAGTGAAAGTGAGCTTCTTTTCCTTCAAATATTTCTTTCTTTCTAAGTGACTTCAACAGGTTACAGTAAAAGATAGGCATCTTTCAGAGCAGATCAAATAATCCTCGGCCAATCAAGTGAACCAGATTCTCCAAGTAGTCACATACTCACAGCACAGATGATCAAAAACTAGCCCGGGGACATGATCCTACTTCTACACCACCGAACACCTAATTCTTGAGAACTAAAAAAGTAGGGGGAAATTTGCCTGAACACTTTTAACATGCATGCAGATGCAAACTAGACACCAGCAAACCGTTGATGTACTGAACAAATATATAGAAACATTCTGCAGCATAAGATCTACTCCTACTAATTAAAACATTCACCCATCAGTTGCTTACTAACACAGGTTCCACAACACAGCAAGCTAGCCAAGTACATGAGGTTTGCCCAGCAACCTCCTGCATATTACGAAGTACTAATTACCTGGTCCAGAGGAACCAGACACATAGATACAGATAGGTACTGAAAATATAACTGTACATGATAAAGTAGGACTCCACTAAGAAAAGCTACTTTCATACTGAAAATATAACTGTACATGATAAAGTAGGACTCCACTAAGCAAAAGCTATTTTCACAGAACTACTTGGTCTGATACTGATAGGTCTTTCCAGCAACCACCTGCCCATACTGGTTGTATTTGAAGCAGCCTCCCCTCACTGCCGACCACCAACCCACGATGCCAGAGGCACCATTGAAATCAGAACCACCGGATGAAGCTGATGATGGAGTAGGCGTCCCGTTCGACTGTGCAAAGCCTGTGGCACCCACATTGCTGGAGGTTACTGTCTTGCTGGATCCAGCGTCTCCGCTCCCACAATGCTACACTTGACAAACTGCTGATCTTATAAATTTTCGTATAAATTTGGTCAAACTTGAAAAACTTTGACTCTCCAAGATTCTTGAAATGCCTTATAATCTGGAACGGAGGGAGTATATCATATGATGATTAACATGATAGAGTCAGATATATTGCTTATTTATTTTTGTATAAATAAAAATCACTAATGCTTGCGTAGCCAACAAATTTTACTAATCATGAATGCATATCCGACGGAACGGCGTGGTCTCGAGAAAAGAATGCATATCCGATGGATATAGTAATTTTAACCCATTTTAGTAGGTGAAGAAACCTTTCATTACCTACCTTTTTGCCAGATTTCAAGCACCCATCGCCAGCCCACTATCCTAGGCTATGTCTGGATTTTTCATATAGCCCAAAGAGTCTTTACTTATTTAGCTGTATACTAGCAAAATTGCCCGTGCGTTGCAACGGGATTTCTATTACACGGTGCTCATGTCAACAATAATGACTTCCTATTTTGTTATATATTTAATTGGAGTTTTTATCCAAATTTAAATCAAATAACTTTAAAAGCCTATAAATAATGCTATTACAATAAGAGTTTTATATAAGAGAAAATGACACTCCCTCAGTTTCAAATTACAACACGTTTCGTTTTTCCTACATTCATGTTTCTTTCTATATACACTTATACATCTTATAATTTGGATGAGTATAAGCTTATCTTAACTTGTATAAAAGTAAAGACAAACCATTTTCTAGCCATGCAGTGCAGGCCACCGTGCCTACGCACTGCCAGCCACTCTCTGCCTCTGACTTGCAGATGCTAGCAAGGCCCTTAAGGACTTGTTGATGAACTGTTGAGTGCTCTCGCAATATCGATATATCTATTTTAATAGTTTTATTTTTTGATGAGAAGGATACGGCTTGGTAAAGCCTAATGGATCACAGTTGGGTTACTTGGGTATAGGCTAGGCTAAACAAAAAAATAAGTAGAAAATTTGCCTTTCTTCAAAAGAAAATAGCTTTGCTATTTTTTATTTTTCTATTCTATAATGTTTCACGTAATTTCAAATGTGTTGTTTATAAAAATAAAAAAAGGCCAGTCCATGGCTCGGCCCAGTCCACTGGCACATAGAATGCCAATGAGATAGATTCCAGCCCGGCAAGAAGCCCAACATAGGCTGGACTTTTACATCAGGAGTCTCCAACTTTTTCAAATTTCATTTACAACCTTCCACCTTTTATTTCTCTCTAGCACTTTTGCATTTGGAACCCTTAATTCTCCTCTATTTCTTTTTTCACCCTTTTCCCAAAAAAACCGCCGGGACCCGATCCGTACATGTATGTGGCCGGCATATTTGTATCGTAGACGGATTGGCGGACAGAATTTAGCGCAGACTGAAATTTCCCTTTTTATTATTAGGTAATAAGAAATAAAAATCGGCAATGGTACCATAGAGTCAGATATTTACTTATTTATTAGTTGTATAAATAAAAATCAGCAATGGTACCATAGTAGCAAACAAATTTTACTAAGCATGAATGCATATCCGATGGATAGTGATTTTGACCCATTTTAGTAGTACCTACCTTTTTTTTACCGGATTTCAAGCACCCATCTCCATCCCAGGCCTATGTCTGGACTTTTCATATAGCCCAAAGAGCCTTTCTAGAAAACCAAAGGTCTCGTAGCAACTAGCAAATCATTTTTATAATTTGTATCTACAGAATTTTTTTTTTAACATAAGTATCCGATCAGTTTTATACATCCCATAAAGATATGAAAGATATATAACGACCAATACTTTTTATATATCATAATTATTTTTAAATATTTGGTTAACCTTAGAAATTTTTGACATAATATTTTGTTTCATCATCACCTCAACCAATGACCTTTGGAGTAAGCTCAGACATTGACTCCCTTCTTCAGTGCCACCATAACTAGTCTTGAGCAACAACAGATCATTGCGGCAATACTTGCTTTGGTTTTGCCTCGTGTTAACAAAATTTGCGGCATTGATTTTGCTGTCTTTTTTTTGAAGTAAAAGTGAGCTGTCCTGACCTCTAAACATTTCCTCCTTTCTAAGTGACTTGAACAGGTACAGTACAGTAAAAGATACGCCTTTTTACGCGAGCAGATCAAATAATCCTCAAGCAATCAAATGACCCAGATTCTCCTAGTGCTATGTCACCGACAACCAGTCTCCAGGTATTACCGTTCATCCTGTTGTCGATGACAGTGCTGGAGAATCGCCTGAACCTGAAGCTGATGGCGTTGGGGCTGATGGCGTCGGGCTTGGACGCGGGTAGCGGAACAAGAGGCCCAACCCAAGCTTCGTCGGACCGGACTGGAAATGAAGCCCATGTCTCTTTGCGCTAGCGTTTTTCATACGGGCTGGCCCATGTAACGGGCAGAGGGAGCTGAGTCTCTCTATGTATTGCTTCGTTGCGTAACACAGCGAACTCGATCTCGTTCTTACGAACCTTGCCGTTGGGCAGCGGCGGCGTGCTTGCGGCTATCGCCAGAGCTCGGCCGATTCGAGTATCCCCGAACCAGTTATCCTTAATCTATCTAGTTCGGTTACATCTGGTATCAGATTGCCTGCGATCCCGGTACCAATTCCCCACCAAATCGTCGTTCCCCACCAATTCCACCACCACATCGTGCTGGCGCCGCACCACCACCTCACCAGACAGCAGATGGCGCAGATGAAGCCAGAGGAGCAGATGGGGAAGATGATCGCTACCGGAGGAAAACAAGAAGGATCTAACGGATCTGAAGCTCGGCATGGGAGACATGCGAGCGCTCAAGGCGGAGCTGAACCTGTGGAAGCCGTTGGTCGACAGCCGCGTCGACGAGCTCCAGAGCGCGGTGCTCGCGCTAGGAGACAAGCTCGACAAGGCGTTCACGAATCTTCCTCAAGCCGAACCTCTACCTCAGGGCGCCGTTTTCGTCGCTCAACCATCGTCATCGGGGGAGATCAAGCCGTCTCCACTGCCGAAGGTGCCGGACTCCGCCCAACTGGAGTCATCCCCGTCCGGGGCGGGGCTTGGGTCTAATGACCACTGAGGCTGGCTTTGGGGCGGTGTACACCGTCGCCCCGGGCCACAAACGGCCAACAAGTCCATCTATTCATCTCACTTCACATACAGCCCCTGTTTCTAATCATGTCTATAGGATTGGTGATCACCCTTTTCCTGCAACCCATAATCCTGCTATGCCTGATCTAGAATTTCCTGATTTCGATGGTAGAAACCCTAGAGTATGGATTAAGAAATGTGAGTCCTTCTTTGATGTTTATGAAGTTCATCCTAGAATGTGGGTCAAGTATGCTACAATGCACCTGAAAGGTTCTGCTAAGTTGTGGTATACAGTTGTTCAATCTACTGTTTCTGTGATGGCTTGGTCATACTTTTGTAGTACCATTTACACCAAGTTTGATAGGGATGACAATGATCACCTTATCAGACATTTCTTCAAAGTTCAGCAAAACAACACCGTTGATGAATATATATAGAACAGTTTACTGATTTAGTCCGCCAAATACTAGCTCATGAACTTAATTTTCCTATGACTGTGATCACCAATAGGTTTGTAGATGGGTTAAAATAGGAAATCAGATCTGTAGTTATGATGCATACTCCCAAAACTTTGGACTCTGCGAGTTCTCTTGCTCTCTTACAGGAAGAAGCTATGTTGGGAATTACATCAAGTCTGAAGAAGACTGAATACTTCAAAAAGCATGATCAGTCCAGATCTCATCAGCATACCAATAGTACACATCCAAGATATTCTCCAAGTCCTGGTGATGAGATGAAGAAGATGCAAGCCAATCTGTCAGCAAAATCACAAGAGGACAGACTTGCAACACTGAAGAAATACCGAAAGGCTAAGGGTCTCTGCTTCAAGTGTGGTGAAAAATGGAGCCCTGGACACAAATGTCAAACTGTCTCCCTCAATGCTATGCAAGAAGTATGGGAATTATTATCTCCCGAAGACACGGATGAGTGTCATCAAAACGTGAATATGCTGAAGATTCTTCTGATGATGATGAGCTTTGTTCAATTGTCATTCAATCTGTTAAATGTATCTCTATCTCTACTCAAGCTGTTGGTGGTGCTGATGTTCATGAGATAGTTAAAATGAGAGGTTTCATTGATCAACATGAATCACTTATGCTTGTGGATTCTGGCAGTACATACTGTTTTATCAGTGAAACTTTAGCAACTCAGATACAAGGTTGGCAACCTTTAGCTCAGTCTGTTCAGGTAAAAGTAGCAAATGGACAGATGATAAATTGTACGCATGAGTTGCCAGATTTGTTGTGGCACATACAAGGAGTTACATTCAAGAGCACCTTTAAGATATTACCCATAGATACATATGATGCTGTTTTGGGTATGGACTGGCTTAAGGCTAATAGTCCAATGAAGGCACACTGGAGAGATAAATGGTTCAAATTCAAATACCGGTGGGTTAAAAAGAAGATTTATGGGATCCAACCCAAATTAATGATGGGGCCACCTGTGGATGGAACTCAACTGGAAGCAATGGAGAAATTGAATTCTGTACTTTTCTATGTGCAACTTAATTCTGCAGATCAGAATATCACTTTCAAAGATAAGGACAAGATTACTCAAGACATACCTCCAGAAATTCAAACATTGGTGGATAAGTATTCTTCTCTCTTTCAACCACTTCCTGGGTTGCCACCTTCAAGAGAAGGAGATCACTCTATACCTTTATTGCCTGGTGCTACCCCCTTTCGGTTAAGACCTTACAGGTATAATCCTTTTCAGAAGGATGAAATTGAAAGACAAGTTAAGGAAATGCTTGATAAGGGTCTCATTAAACCCAGCACTAGCCCTTTCTCTTCTCCTGTTCTGCTGGTTAAAAAGAAGACTGGAGATTGGAGGTTATGTGTCGACTTCAGAAGACTAAATGCCATGACTGTTAAGAACAAGTATCCATTACCCATAATTGATGAACTCTTGGATGAGCTGCATGGAGCTAGCTGGTTTACATCACTTGATTTGTGTTCTGGTTTTCATCAAATCAGGATGGCTGCAGGAGAAGAATACAAAACTGCTTTTCAAACACATAATGGTCATTATGAGTACCAAGTAATGCCCTATGGAGTTACAGGTGGACCTGGTATATTTCAAGGTGTGATGAACACTGTCCTGGCTCTTATACTCAGGAAATTTGCAGTGGTGTTTATTGATGATGTATTGATATACAGTAGCAGCTGGTCTGAACATTTGCACATATTGAAGAAGTGTTCAAGCTTTTACAGCAGCACAAATTCTATGTCAAGTTATCCAAATGCTCTGTAACATCCACGATGTTAATCATGCATTAACTCTGCAAATCATGGGCATAATCATATCATTAGCATATAATCACCATCTCAACATGATTTGCTTGATGTTTGATGCACTTTGCTTGATTTAGGTCCTAAGTGTGATTGCCGAGTTAAGCTAGAAGTGGTAGCTACGTTGCTTATCTTGAGTCGGTCCTTTAATAAAGTTTATTGAGAAAAATATTTGGAGAAAACTTTGTGTTGGGACCATTTTATGAAAACGCTTCCAGGGTGTTCAAAAAGGCCAAAAACCGTCTCTCAGCATTTAAAAAGTATTATTTTTTATATGTGAAAATAGCCCAAATTTATATCTCCAAATCTAGGCCGAATTAGACGAAACTCCTTTTAGATGAAATATTCTACTCGTCGAATGGAGTAACTTTCATGTTGAAACTTTTTGCAAATTCATTTTGGTTTGGGAAATATGGCCGCTTTAAAAGTCGTGCAAATTCTATTTAAAAATAAAAGAAAACCCACAGGGGTGGGACCCACCTGTCATAGTCTTCTCCGCCTTCATCTTCTTCCTCGCGACAACGTGTCCGAGCCGTCGCCTGCCGCGTGCTCGTCGCTCATCGGCCGGCGCCCGCTGTTCTCCGTTCGCGGCTCCGCATCGACGCCCACCGACCACACCTGCCACTCCCCGCCACGCGCCTCGCTCGCCCACGCCACGCGGCATCCGTGCCACGCCGCGCCTCGGATGCCTGGGGTCCGAAGGGGACAGCCCGAGCTGCCCCTCTCCTCCTCATTCACTCTCGCCCGTCTCCCTCCCTCTCCACTCCACAGCGCTGCTCCGCTCATCCCTTCTTCCCCTTGCCCGAGCGACCGCGGCCGGGAGCCGCCATGGCCGCCGCCGAGCCCGCTTCCGTGTAGCCATCGCTCCAGTCATTCCTTCCCGAATCCGAACGCGCTATACTCCTCGCCGCGACGCGCTCCAACTCCGTCCCTCTCTCCGGCGCCTCGTTGCCAAAGGTAGAAGCCCAATCGGGCGATTCCCGTGCCGCCACCGCGAACGGAGCTCCGGTGAGCACTCCATCGCCGCCGTGGGCTTCCGTTCCCTTCCCTTCCTCCTTCTTTTCTTGTGCGCCGCACCCGCCTTGACAAGGCGCACACCGTCCCGCTACCAAAGGCCTCTCCCGCCGCTCCGGTGAGCAGGAACACCGTCGGCCGCCGCGTCCTCCCCTCGCCATAGCCATGCATGCGCTTGTCGCCACTCCGGCCATCGCTTTTTGCAATTGGGCTGTGCCATCGCGTCGCCCCGACCTCGCGGAGCCGATGCTCTCCTTCGCGCGCCCTGCCCTGGCCGGGTTTGGCCGGCGCGGCCGCCACCACCGCCATGCCCGCCGCCGCCGCCGTCATGCTCGCTGGCAACCCTGCTCCAGTGGCCCGCAACCTTCATCTCCTTGACCACCTCGTCCGGCTCGACGAGGTCGGCATGACGGCGCCTCTAACGACGCCGGAGATTTCACCGTCGGCGAGATCCCACCGGCGGGAGCTCCTCCCCTGCGGCCGGGTCGCTGACATGTGGGACCCGGCTGACGTCAGCCGTTGACGTCGGCAAGGGACCGCCTGGGTACACGTCTCGGGTAGATGTAGCGCAAGTGCGCCTCTGGGTGTACATCTGGGTACACATAGCATTTAGAGACTCGGATTTTAAAAGAAAAAGGGATTTTCAGATTTTGGTTAAATTCTTGTAAAATCCCTATAGGGAGCTAGGAGTGTCCAAATCAAATGATCTTGGTCTTGTTGAGATCCTTGTGATGAGTAGTATCTAGGAAAAATATGTTATGCCATGTTTGAGTAACTTTTCTGTATAGATTTATTTAAAGTTTACCAATTGCCATAAATGTTGTTAATCTTTGAAAATGCATAGTAATTCATAGGATGCTCAGAAAATTGTGATTCTTGTTGTGCTAGTCTAGTTTTGCCATGCTCTATCTATGATAAGTATATCACATGCATGTTTAGTGTAGTTTTATATAGTTGTAGTTCAAGTGCTTTATTTGACCTATGGCTTAGGAAATTCACAAATGGGGTCTATGTATCTAGTTTAGGTTTAATTATTTTTGTGGGCTGTTTATATGTCAATAGGAAGTCATTGATGTGATTAAACCTGAGGTTTGCCATACTTCATAGTATAAAGTATTTTTAGGTCCTCTATTTTGTGCTGCCTTGTCTTTTATGTGTAGGACAGTAGGATCATCCAATTGGGATGAAACTCGGTGGATGCACTGGCATTGCCAAGTGTTACCTACTGTAATTTTTGTAGGATTTTAGGATGTAGGTAGCTTTGGGTTGCTGTTCAACCCATAGGTGGTTAATTTAGAGTCGATTCCAAGATGCCATGCCTAACCTAATGACAGGTTGGTTTTCGGGGAAACATGTCTTCATATGATAGGTAGCTGATTAGTGTATCCATCTACTGTCAAAATTTGGTGGTCATTGGATCAATAGTCTAGAAGTTATGGCTGTGGCAATCTGGTTAGCAGATAAGTTCAATTGCTGTTTTTCCAGAACCTAGTTCTATTGTTGACTGTTTTAGGTATAGCTAACTTGAGAATCAAGTTCTGATGTCTCAAGATGAATTATGAGAAATTTCATAAGCTTTCCAGAATGTCCTCAATCATGTTCATAGGATTTATAGGTCAGCAGTTATGAATTTATTACAGCAATACTTATGGTAGGTCTATTATTGCTAGTGAAGCATAGACGATTGTTGTAGAGCTTAATGAAAGGATCTGGTAGTGCTTAGGCTATGTATGATTGATTGTTATTTAGTGTGCTATGATGAAATGATTAGGATGATAATGTTTGAATGTATCTCTTTGGTTTTACTGACTTGTTTGCTAGTGATAGTATAGCAGCTTAAATAAGCTAATTACACATAAGCACCTAACATCCTTGATCATGCATACACCTACAATCACATACTCATACATATGCACATGCATCATTCCAGGATCGCGTGTAGAACTTTCGTCGTGGAATCAAGGATCCAGAAGGGCAAGTTACGAACGGAGATCCGCACGAGAAGTGATCAAGTACCAGGAACCGACTTGGGATAGTCGGGTACCTGGGGCTCTAACCTCGATCTTCTAAATAAGGCAAGCCCCGGAGCATCCCTCCCAAGTTTGCAAATGATTTACTATGCGTCCTCTTATTCTTGATGGTGCATTAAGTTCATAGGCGTTGCTTGAAAACGTAGTTGCATCAGGACTACCTTGCCACCAGAAATATCCTACTTTTACGTACAGGATTGACTACATGCTTAGGCCTGCTACTTAAATGGTAGAAGCCGAGTGATCGACTATCACTCGCGAGGTAGGTGGTTACTACCCCTTTGGATTGAGATTAGTGAGATGTTGGATATGAACATAACCATGTGGCCATGATAAATCACCTCTAATATACTATGGCACACGAGCGTCCTCGGATCATTTTGAACAATGCCTCACAGATAGCTGGAAGGGCGTGTAGTGCCCAACCGCGAAGCCTTGAATCTACTTGGGCCGGGTTTCAACTTCCAGGTATCCATGCCGGCGATGGGGGTGGTAGTAAACAAGGGCCCGGTCGTGAGTCCTTAAGATGGGGCGGTGTCATTTGATGGGCACGCTTACCTGTTGATAGCCGGGAGTGTCCTTGGTCATGGTGATGAGTTGTTGATCCCGCGTTTCCCAAGTAGATCATGGTGACCGTCGCTCACTCTGGCCGGTGAGTGTGGTTTGTGTGATGGAATATCCGCCAGCTGGTTTGCAATCGATTATAATCGCCATCTGTTGGCGGTCCTTAACTCAATTCTAACCCCGCCAACTTTAGCCTAGGCAACATTAAGTTTCACCTAGAATAGGGCTCTACTCTAACCATTTCCACAGTGTGGCGCAGAATTCTTGGTTTGCAGGTCAACACTGAAATACACTTAAAATGAGCCAAGAACTGGAGAAAAACTATGCTATGAGAAGGTGGCCCACTTACCAGATAATTCGGGTCTCAAACATAGTGTAAAATGCCAAGCATGAACCCATGAGGTGAAGGGCCAAAGTCTAGACCAATTCTATCTTGGGCTGCAGGACCATGTCTCAGTAAATTGGACGCCCCGGATGCATCCGAACTCGGAATTGGACAAAATACCCACCGTTTCGAAGCTAAGGAAAAGGCCCACAAGAATCTGGCAAAAGATGGGGCCAAGCTGGCCCACACTGGGCGCGCGCGCGCCTGAGGCGCGAGCGCGCCAGTCCTGGCGCCAAACAGGCCCATCTTTTGCCAGGTGGCCCATGCCGACAGCCCAAGGCCAATGACGGTGGTGATTCCCATATGGAAGGTGTGAAACCGCCCTATAGAGGTCGGTTTTGGTCTTTCCATGTGGGGATGGAACATTTCCAAAGAGCCCCCTCTTCTCCACCTATAAAAGGAGGCTCTCTCCCCCCTCATGGAGGACACACCATTCCAAGGATCAAGAGCTACTACACCTAGAGAATAAAGAGCCACACTCCATGGGCTTAGGCCCTAGCTAGCTAGTAGAGCTTGGTAGTGGAGAGATGTGAGGGAAGAGCGGGGAAGAGCCGGACTTGTCGGTCTCTCCCCCAACCTTGTACCTCAACGAACACCTGTGCTACACTTCGTCGGGTTTTTCCGCTACGTGAGTGTTCGTGTTTTCTTTGGTAATAAGTCTTTCGGTATTTATTCGTCATTTATACTTGTTTGCGGGTTCGTCGACCGTCCTTGTGGTGGTTGCTCTAGTAGAGGACTCCTGATAGAGACGGATGTTCCCGTACGACGCTAGAGTAGTAGCTAATAGCATAGACGTGGTGTCTAGGGCCGGCGGCTACCTTCGTTTGCCTCGTAGTCCACGGTTGAGGTGGTAGGCGGCGGTGGTGACAGCCTGTCCGTCCCTTGTAATCCCCCACGTCCGGCTACGGCGTAGAGCTACGAGCCGGCATCACTTGGCGGACCCGTGCGATCCGGTGCCCGAAGTGAGCAAGTGTAGGTGTAGTTTATCTACTCGTAGACCCAAAAGCCATAGAATCCTTCTCCCCTCCTACCAACTCTACCCTTGGGTTGTCCTTGGACGTATTAGCTAGGAGAAATACCTCCGTTCCCCGTGGAAAATACGATACCCCGAATACTTCCGGGTGAAAGCTACAACGGTACTTTCCGTACGCTTGCGGATTCTTTACGCACACGTTAAGAAGTGCCAACAAGTTTTCTAGTGCCGTTGCCGGGGATAGACTTTTTATCTATCTTTGGTGATTGCGCTAAGAAACGTCAACAAGCTTTACGCGCCGTTGCTTGCGGGGAACGGTTGCTATTTTCTTCGAACCTAGTTCGTCCTCGTATCTATTTAAAAAAATAAAAAAATATTGTTTTCTTTTTACAAAACAAAAATATTCCTTTTACCTGTTCCACTATGAAGCTAAAACCAATTCAAAATCATTACGCTTCAAAGGGGAGTTCTTTGAGCCAAAATCTTTTTCAAACCCAAAAGTTTCATCGGCTATGAACTCCACCCTAGTTTGAAAGCTATAGTTCGGGCACAACCCTTCTCGGGGCTTGATCATGAAAACCCTTTTAGCCATCTCAAGATTTCGAGGAAATTTGTTCATGCCTAAGCATTCTGGCATGACACAAGAAACTCTTAAGTGGAAATTGTTTCCTTTCTCCCTCATGGGAGAGGCAAAACAATGGTACACTAATGCCGTAGAAAGTGTGTGTGGAGACTGGGATGAACGAAAGACAAGTTTTATCTTGCATTCTTCCCCATGTCTCACATCACTTCTCTACCAAGGGCAATCCTTGACTTCGAGCGAACGAGAAGGAATCCATAGGTGCGGCTGGGCCGGGTTCACAACACTGGTACATGCCGACCCGATCTTGTCTTTACCCGAAAGCATGCAATTGCATCTCTTTTGTTCGGGTCTAGACATAGATGCCGCCCTATGCCTTGACACGGCCCCGGAGGGTCGTTTTCACATAAAACTACGACCGAACGAGGAAAATCCTTAATCACTTCCTAGAGAAGCATGCTTCTCCTGTCGTAAAGGCTAAACCTCTCCAAAATAAGGGCATGTCAAGTTTTGAGGAGCCCTCATCAGCCGAATCCTTACCCTTGCCATCCTTAGATTCGACTAGTGAGCCCTCACCCGAGCGACGAACACTGAAGGAAGGGATGCTTTATCCTTCAGAGTTCACTATCAATTTTGAGGATTATGGCAGAACCTCGAACATGTCCTGGCACAAAAATTCTACATTTCATCCTAAGGAAGCCTTCCCTCACGAAAAACAATCAAAAGAATGGTTGATGGAAGTGAAACGTTCTTCTGAAGCAATTCAGATTCTTTCACCATCCACAACCATACTTTGTTCGTTAAAAGGGACTTCCATGAAAGCCCTACACAACCCCACGGTTGGGACAAATATCATGTCACAATTCCTTGCGGAAGCCCCGTTGTTGGGAAATTTTCCGCTAGTCCCGAATGATAAACTCTTTAGAGGTCCATCGGGACTCATCTTTGAGTGTTGTGGGATCGCTAGGGCCGTGCCAATCGCAATTCATGAGGCCGAGGTTTACATGGATTTTTACATCTATGCCATCCTCGATTTTGATATTCTCATAGGCCACCCTCTTGAAAGTCTTAGTCAAGAAGAACCATCTAATGGGGGCCTTGATGAAATGTTTGGAAAGATTGCTCCCACCACTCACATAGGAATTCCAATGGTGGAGCATCTCCCCAAACATAACCCGTTCGAGGAGGCAAAGTTCATTTCCCCGTTCATTTCACATCCTTGTGAAATTGAACATTCATCATCTTCCTCACTTGAACACAAGATTTGTCCCTCGGCCATCACAACGTTGATCTTGTTAGTGATCAAAGATCAACGTTTGACCCTCATAATATATCCTTTGAGAATGAAAACTCACAAGCCATGGACAAACCTAGAGCACCAAATTTGGAGACCAAGAAGGATTCCTCATTTGAGCATGAAACTTTCTCATTTAAGACCTCTCGAGATTCATGCTCCTTTTTAGAGTCTCCAATATTTGTTGCTCTTGGCACCACGTACTCATACGAGAATCACAACCGCCTCTTCATTCCCGCCAAAACTATTTAAGAGGATGGTTGTCGATGCTTATGTTTACCATAAACATTGCAAATCTCGTAGTAGTACGATGGTGCTAACCTTGTAGCTTAATCTTGATTGACCAAGGAATGGTGGTGAAAGTGGGAACTACACCACCATCGATTGCTACAAGGGAAAGTTCCCACGGTCAAGCTTAAGACCATAACCTAAGCACTACCGGAGATACCCCGGATTATCTAAAAAAAAAAAGTTTTGTTTGTTTTCTATTAATATTGTTATCTTCATCATTATAATTAATTTCTTTATTATCATTTTTTTATAATGAGAAACTTTTCTTTTCAATAAAAGCAAGGGCATGTTGTCAAGTTCGTATGCACCTTCGGGTATTCTTGTTGCTAACCGTTACAGGGGCACGGGTCATATGACGCTTGAGAACATGGAAGCTACATCAACCATAAATTTTGGTGCCCTTGGGTGATAGGACACACTCCAAGAAAGAAAAGGAGACCCTGATCCAACACACTTGACTTTTATATAAAAGTCCAAGTGTGGGGGAGAACGGCAAGAATCCCGAGTTCCACTCACACCAAGAGCCAAGAAAAAAAAAAAGAGAAAGAAAAAAAAAGAAGGGGAGAAAGTTGATGGTAGTCTCGCCTTGCTACAAGAAAAAAAAAAAAAAAAAAAAAAAGAGAGGGACACATGAAGGTCCCTGGATTTTTGAAAAAAGAGAAAAAAATTGGGGACACATGAAGGTCCCTAGATTTCGAAAAAAATTGGGGACACATGAAGGTCCCCGGACTTTGAAAAAAAAAAATGATGATGACAAAAAAAAAATGGAGAAAGAGAAAAAAATTAAAAAAAAAAAGAGAAATGAAAAATAATAAGAAGAAGAGCCTCCCACTTCTAGACCTTTGCAATTACTAAGGCATATGGCTCGTGCGCACTAGTTGTGCATATGACCTAGCCTAGGTAATTACTTGAGTGGAGCTTATGAAAACAAGCCACCGTTGCAGCCCACATGAAGTTTCCATCCACATGCTGCCGGTAAAGAAGAACACTCAGGTAAAGCAAAGGTAACAAAAGTTCACCAACTCTCTTACTCATTCTTGTCCCCATGTGATCATACAAATTCTTGCTTCTCATGTTTATGTCATACACTCTGGTTTGGGTGTGCTTGTATACAATACATCCATAGGCTTTTTAAATTAAGCATGGTGCTTAGGTTAAAATTGCCTTCTTTGATCAAAATTTCGGCATGGTGTCGAATTTTGATTAATGAACTTGAGTTGTTTCCATAAGCAATAGGAAGTAATCTGTTATGGAGATTAGTCAAGGTCTGTTTTACTTTGTAACTTAATCTTGACCTTGTTTGAGTTACGAGTTGGTTGAGTAAATAAAGAAAAAATTCAATAAAAAATCTGGCTCCTGGTTTTCCAACCGTAGAGCCCATGTTTGTTTCTTTTTTGTTTCTTTGAAAATAAAAAGCGGGTACAAGAACAAGTGTGGGGGAGATCTCTCAAGAATAACTAACTCTCACATTCGAGATCTCCCCAAACACAATGCACAACATCAAGCAACTCATCATGCGGAAGGACGAGCAAACGACTTTCATCGGCTCCTTCACCTTCAACGGTGGTTTGTGCAACTCTACCCTCACATCTCCTAAAGTTTTCAAGTTTAAATTGATTAAATAAAACTAAAAACTTTGCAAAACTCCATCTCCTATTTTCACCAATCGAGAACGAGTTGCATACTTTTTATTCCTTGCTATCTTGATTGTGTGAACAACCTTGCAATAGGGAACCCATGTTTTATCTAAGTTATTGGCGGTGTAAGATATAGTAGAATGATATGATGTTCACCAACTCGTGCAATGGACTTGGGTATTTCTATGCAAAAATTTAAAACTTTTTAGCAATGCTCCTCATGTGATAAGTGCTATGTCCTACCAGAGCCAAATATCTACGCTTACAATTACAAAACCTGTTGCCACTTTTAGCAATGTCAAGTCTTGAGATTCTTACTAGAGATGGCCTTATCCCCAAGATCATTGCATTCACCCGCCAAATAAATATGCCGACTCTCACACTGAGAGGCGCGCACCATATGCACCCATCATTCCACCAACACGCTCACTTCTTACACGAGAATTGAGCACATATATTCCGCATCTTCTCCCTCTTCCACCAAAATACTCCTGCCAACAAAGTCATGCATATCTCTCTCCATCATTCATTCAAGAAAGGTATGGACTGTTATTAGAAAATTTCTACAAAAAGAAGCATAGTTCATGAATAAGGAAGAGTTCTTTTTTCTCCACGGTCTTGAGATAGAAAAAAAAAAAAAAAAAAAAGAGAGAGAAAAAAAAAAGAAGAAAAGAAAAAAAGAAAAAAAGAAGAAAAAAAAAAAGAGAGTAGCGAAAAAAAAAAAGAGAGAAATAAAGCAAGTTTTAGAGATATTCTTCGAGTCCATACCTTCTTGCATATTCCTTCATAAAGAGAGAAACATGATCGAGTCCACAAATATTTCTACACTTGCACTTGCACTTGCATCATCTAGGGATATGGCCTTCTCTTCATGAGTCCAGTTGGCTTGACGTTGGAACTGTTCATCATCCATACCCAAAACTCCACATATCGGCTGTAGTGGTAGGATGATCAAGAACACCTGGATAGCACTAGCCACCTAAAAAGAGTGACTTGAGAGTATCACATGAAGGAGCTAAGGCTATCTTTGCGAAAATGCTAAAACCCCAAGTCTCAAAGCAGGGGTAGTGTGAGTTGACTTGATTTCAAGCTATTCCTCCTTCAATGGCTATAAGATAACTTGGTAGCCACCATGAATGTTCACAAATGCGGGAAAAAGCTCGGAATAATCGATGCAGCTCAGCTCTTGGGAGAATACAACCACCTTAGTTCTTCAACCTTTACTCGAGGACGAGCAAAGAGCAAAGTGTGGGGGAGTTGTTGGCGGTCCTTAACTCAATTCTAACCCCGCCAACTTTAGCCTAGGCAACATTAAGTTTCACCTAGAATAGGGCTCTACTCTAACCATTTCCACAGTGTGGCGCAGAATTCTTGTTTTGCAGGTCAACACTGAAATACACTTAAAATAAGCCAAGAACTGGAGAAAAACTATGCTATGAGAAGGTGGCCCACTTACCAGATAATTCGGGTCTCAAACATAGTGTAAAATGCCAAGCATGAACCCATGAGGTGAAGGGCCAAAGTCTAGACCAATTCTATCTTGGGCTGCGGACCATATCTCGAGTAAATTGGACGCCCGGATGCATCCGAACTCAGAATTGGACAAAATACCCACCGTTTCGAAGCTAAGGAAAAGGCCCACAAGAATCTGGCAAAATATGGGGCCAAGCTAGCCCACACTGGGCGCGCGCGCGCCTGAGGCGCGAGCACGCCAGTCCTGGCGCCAAACAGGCCCATCTTTTGCCAGGTGGCCCATGCCGACAGCCCAAGGCCAATGACGGTGGTGATTCCCATATGGAAGGTGTGAAACCGCCCTATAGAGGTCGGTTTTGGTCTTTCCATGTGGGGATGGAACATTTCCAAAGAGCCCCCTCTTCTCCACCTATAAAAGGAGGCTCTCTCCCCTCATGGAGGACACACCATTCCAAGGATCAAGAGCTACTACACCTAGAGAATAAAGAGCCACACTCCATGGGCTTAGGCCCTAGCTAGCTAGTAGAGCTTGGTAGTGGAGATATGTGAGGGAAGAGCGGGGAAGAGCCGGACTTGTCGGTCTCTCCCCCAACCTTGTACCTCAACGAACATCTGTGCTACACTTCGTCGGGTTTTTCCGCTACGTGAGTGTTCGTGTTTTCTTTGGTAATAAGTCTTTCGGTATTTATTCGTCATTTATACTTGTTTGCGGGTTCGTCGACCATCCTTGTGGTGGTTGCTCTAGTAGAGGACTCGATAGAGACGGATGTTCCGTACGACGCTAGAGTAGTAGCTAATAGCATAGACGTGGTGTCTAGGGGGGCGGCTACCTTCGTTTGCCTCGTAGTCCACGGGCGAGGTGGTAGGCGGCGGTGGTGATAGCCTGTCCGTCCTTGTAATCCCCACGTCCGGCTACGGCGTAGAGCTACAGGCCGGCATCACTTGGCAGACCAGGTGCGATCCGGTGCCCGAAGTGAGCAAGTGTAGGTGTAGTTTATCTACTCGTAGACCCAAAAGCCATAAAATCCTTCTCCCCCTCCTACCAACTCTACCCTTGGGTTGTCCTTGGACGTATTAGCTAGGAGAAATACCTCCGTTCCCTATGGAAAATACGATACCCTGAATACTTCCGGGTGAAAGCTACAACGGTACTTTCCGTACGCTTGCGGATTCTTTCTGCACACGTTAAGAAGTGCCAACAAGTTTTCTAGTGCCGTTGCCGGGGATAGACTTTTTATCTATCTTTGGTGATTGCGCTAAGAAACGTCAACACCATCGTTCCTGGATAGTGAATAACTTGATCGAGCGATTCTGGGTGCCGCCAATAAGATTTGAAATGTGAGTTGGTTATGTTCTCTCATGATGGATTAATGATTACTCAATCTATGCGGATATGTTTAATAGTTTGATTGCTACAACCTAAAATTATGAAGTAGTTGCAGGTGCTAATGTAGTAATGGCAGGATCCAATATAATTGGATAAGCTAGAGAGTCTTTTGTCACTAAATGGATATTAATAAGTTCATCTTTTGGCAAAGAAAAGGAGTCAGCTAACCCACTATAAAGCCTGGCATCCACCAAAGAGTCTTTATTTTCTTTTGGTTGGGTAAGTCTTCTTGAGTACAATGTACTCGGGTGCAATTCCCAATGTTGTTGTAGGTTTGGAGACTACGCCGTGGTGACACGGTGGACTTATATCCCACCACGGAGGACTAGACTTCGGGCAAAGTCAACTCTTATACCTTTTCTACCTTTGTTGATGGAGTCGACCACGAAATGGGCAATGTATTTAAAAGTATAGGTGTGAGTGTATTATCAAAAAGTTTCTCTTCCGCTGTTAGTTCTATTTTGGGTTGTAATAATCCTATGTGCGAAATGTAAATAAAACAGGTGAATGGAAACTGCTGAACTTTGGATTCAGGTTTGGTGTAGAGTTGTTTGAAATCCTTCGAGATTTCACGGACTACGGCTGGTTTGGTTGCTAAGTACTAATTGAAAATAAAACAGTGAATGGAAAGCTGCTGAACTTTGGATTCGGGTTTGGTGTAGAGTTGTTTGAAATCCTTCGAGATTTCACGGACTTCGGGCTGGTTTGGTTGCTAAGTACTAATTGAGTTGCCACGTCGGCTTGATTAGTGCTTCGTAATTAAATTAGTTGGTCGGTTCCGCTTCACGGCGGGTATCGGCTCCATGGTTCAAGATCTACCGTTCACTTGGGTGTTTCAAAACAAAAGGATTTGGTTTTATAAAACTATTTGCCAACTTATAGCTATATAAGGTGTTCGAAAACCTATGTGTCTAAACTAAAGTGTGCCAATGGTCGTATCCTATATGCCCAGTAAGGACTACTAGGTGGCTATCTAACAGGCTAACTTTGGGTTTTGCATCATATTTTCTTTTGTCGCGCTCATACACGACGGATATGTATGAGGGCCATTCACTTGAATGGTTATGTTTGGTTTCATACTCCTCTACGCTCTGGTAAGTTGGTTCAACGCCAAGGTAAGTGTGAGTTGTGAGAGCATGATCGGATACACTGCCGATCTAGGGGAGTGCTTATTGACACCGGATTATTCACATGTTTCACACATGTTTATATGAAAGTGTCCCATGTGTGGGTGTCGTCTTCTGGCGATGATTCGGGTAGCGTGCACCTACATGCAGGGATATTGGGGATATGCCTGTGTAGAGGGGGGTGTGGAATAGGAGTTGCTTGCATTCATGTGGGATAATGGGCTGAAATGGAATTTTCTGCAGGTACACTAACCACGCAAGTTCGTGTAGTTCGACTAGTTTCCGCTGTTTGAGAGTCGTATAGATGACGTAGGTGTGCCACCACTTAAAACGCTAGAATTTATCGTTTCTAGTGGTAAGGACGTACGGAACGTGCATGCATCATGTCATATGATCATCTCATGGGAACGACACTTTCTCTCTTTCCTTATAATTGAATACTACTCTTTTCGATAAAAGTTTGACCAATGTAATCTTCGTCTCATGAGAGTTGTGTATCGGTTCTACAGATGGCACGCATAAAGCGCATCAAGTCCAAGTCAACCAAGATTCAAACTCGGAAACCACAACAGCTTGTCACCCGTGAACCACGTGGTGCCAAGAAGTTTCTGAAGGAATTTGGAATGCCGTCTCTCTTATGGCGAGTTCTGTACTCGGTGGGTTACACCACGGGTAAAGAGCCTCGCTATCGATGGAGCAAGGAGTTGGAAAGTCAACGTCCGAGTTTACTCCCTGTTGAAGTTGTGATTCCCGCCAAGAGCGAGGGTGCGTCACTTTGGTGTGGCCGCCGCTTTATCGCTCGAGGCAGGAACCCTTGGGAAGGTGCGAATATAGTTGCATACAAAGCCCTGAGGGATTTATTTAAGAGGTGTCCAGATGAGGTTGCTCGTGCCACTGCGGGTGTGTTTCCCAAGGGTGATCCATACCATGCTGTGTGGCGCCAGATTGGAGAGACTGCACTTGTTGGTGGTACGGATGAGACAGAGAATAGTAACGGAATTGCCAGCAGTGCCATGTTTGCCATGATGAAGAGCTACTCATGCCTGGAGAATGCACTGGAGTCACTAAACAATGATTTCCACTATGTCACCTCCGATAGAAGTGAAGCAAAGAGGGTATACAACGAAGAAATAGAACGAGTGACCAAGATGTTTGAAGAAATGACGCTTTCCAAGGATCAAGCGCTGCAACGGGCGAATGCTGCCATGCACGAGACCTTTGTGGCGCAGAGTCAGTTTCTGGAGCTATCCGCCATACTTGGTCAATGGCAGGAAGCCTTTGGCATGGTCGCGCAACAATGGAAAGAAGCCTGGAACGAAGAGTATCGCTTGAGAGAATGGGTGCATATGCTGATGATCGAGAATGCTGCTCTCAATGCAGAAATTCAATGGATTTACAATCAGCATCCCCATAATCCTCCTGAAGTTGCTGATCCTGAAGGTGCTCAAGTTGTGCCCAACGTCGACAATGTTGATACTGGGAATACAGCGAGTACGGAAGGCGTGAATCACGACTGAGTAGCAACGGCTCAAGGCTAAGCCTCCCGTGGGATTAGTGTTTTCTTTTGTAAAACCTTATGCAACGACGTGTAATCCTAAGTAGCTAGTCTTTTGGTGATGTATCAACCAGAACTTGTCTTTCATGACGAGCATGGATCATGCAATATACTTATCCCAAGTAGCAGTCGAAACCAGTAGGATGGTTCATTAGTCTGTTGGGTTTAATTTTCCAATATCGTTCCAATGTTAGTTCAAATCCTTGCCAATCAAGATAGAGTAAGAATGTTTCGAATGTGTTGGTTGTCTCGAGGAAAGTCATTAGGGAGATTCGATTTATACCTCCTTAGTCGAAGAGGATACGTTGATGCATATGTCTTGTTGTCACGTGTCGAGACCAACCTCCTTAAGTAAGTACAGTCGTTGACTGTCACGTTGCAAGCAGCCACTGATAACACTCGCAACTTGTGATGTGATTGTTACGGCGACATCCTTGCCATTTCTGAGTTTTAGACTTCTTCGTTATCCCTAACCTCATCACGTGTGCATCGCTCAGTTGCACAAAAATGTTTCATTATACCTCTCAAACCCAGTCTATGAAGTTACCCTATCGTCCACCGATTAGTAGCGTTGTCCCGATCAAAGTTGTTATTGTGCCACGATGAACTAGAACCACCTTGATAACCGGCCGGAACATGGTTGGATTTCTAGCAAGCGCTGGTATGATAATTCTTGATCGCAACGACTATTCCAGTTTTGTCAAAACAATGTCCCTGTTGTAACAACCTTCTCTGGGGATATTCATTTAGTTCTACCATACCGATGTGACCCATAGCCCCTCACGACTGTATCATCCGAAACTTGCTAACATTGTATCCACTAGCGAGATTTACCATTGCCGCTTTGACAATGGATTATTCCTCGCAAGTTATTTATGACGATAGAGCCTAAGTATGTATATTACACGCACGTCTGGATCCGGTTAGTGTATTTTCGATGAAACGATTCCCGAAACTCTAGATATGTTAAATGTGAGTATGATAATCTCATACCCACTAGTTACGATCGGTCGTCACTATTTTAGCAGTAGGAAGTGTCTCTCGTATCGTCCTGCGAGTAAATGTATATAATGTGCCTACCTTTGAGGCATGATTATCAGAGTAGCGCAGCGAAAACGTGGCACCGACAGTTACTTTGGATAGAACGTACGCTGTTAATTAACTTCGACAATGAGAAGGTTTACCCCTGCCTACGTTAATGCTTCCTGGTAAACTCTGTACTAGGGAAGTCGATAAGTTAGGCATGAGACATTCCGAAGTATGGGCGTGTTGAACCTATCCAGCTCTCTATTCATGCTATACTATAATCCTGTAGTTATACTCGATTACACCACTTATGTCTCGCACGCAATCCATATTCGTGCAGGAACCCATCTTATGTGAGATAGCATCTCGAATGTAAGGATCTGTAGTGGTGTCTTGGTTAATGACCAATGGTGCCACGACGAAACCGAGAGCACCCTGTGGGCGTACGACACATGGTAGTATTGCTCGGCATGCGCGGGTATCATGGTTGTTGATTTTGATCCATTATAGAGATTACCTCGATGTGTTGTTTTACGTGATCCTACTCCGAATCCTTATGATCCTCAGTTGTCTAGCCAACAGTGGCATGAATCCTATGGGGTTTCCCCACTTGTAGTGTGACGAAGGAGGGCTCGATTAGAGCAAGCCACTAACTATTCTTGCTAGACCACAAAAGATAGCAACACGGGGACTCAATTGAGAGTTTCCGGAGAGTTGTACTATCGCGTGTAGAAAGTGTGTCCCTCTATTGGCAGTATTCGTTGGGATACCTTGTTCGTGTTGGACGAGTTCGGACGAACCTCGAGCTAAGTGAAGTCCTTACTTCCTTAGTGTTTGTCTGTTCCTTTTCTCCTCCACGAATAATGCCTATGTCGGCATTAATTGCGACCATTGTGAAGCTTTTAATGTTGAATGGCGACCTAACGGTGGATGAATGAGAGGCCGTTTTTTTAGCCTGAACGGAGACAAGTAACTAACCAAATAGGTTGATTGACTCGTGACTGTTGAAAACGGTCATGGTAGATCTGTCTATCGAGTAGACCATAATACGAAACCAGCCTTGCTAACCCTCGAGTTGAAATTACCTATCAGATAGACGCTATGTTCCGTAGTAAGTCTGTCGTCCATCAAATGAAATCCCAGCTTCTGGCGATCTTTCATAAGATGAACGACCACGTGTCCACGCTGAGAGCTTTGAAAGCCAAAGTACGGGTAGTAATGGTTGAGCTCTTGATTGCGTTTAGCGATCCCTTTGTTGCTATTGGGATCACTCTTGCCGACACAAGTGTCAGAGTAGTTGGAGCAGTCAGCTTGAGTTAAATCGGATACCAGATTTTGCCGATCAGTGAAATGAATCTTTACTCCATCATATTCCTTATCGAGAAGAAAGAATTCTTTTAAGGGGGTTAGACTGTCTAATGTCCTAAAAAGTACTTTTACTTTATGGGAATCAATGGAGGGGAATCATCGGATAGGAATATTTAACGATGCCAATACGCCTGAATCGGTCGTGCATTGGGTATGCCTGACATGAGTGCTTTGACACGACCTTGAGATTATCTATATGAGTCTTACTCGTCGTTCAGGCATTGTCGGGACAAAAGACTTGGCTCAGTGCTGGTACCTCTTGAGTAAGATTTGGCACGTGTAAGGTTGGAAAAAGGTACTTTTGGTATGCTAAGGGTACCGAACCTCTAACCCGTGCACACGTGTAGTAAGCATGGACTACTACCTGCAAATGCTTACTATAGAATTCGCTAATCTTTTCGGATCTACTTAATGGAAGAAAGTAGTTGGTGGTTTTCGGTGAGTCAAGGAGTCATTGACCTAAGAACTTTGACTTCTACATGATAAGACTTGGTTATCTTGTCCTAAGAACTTTGACTTCTACATGAGAAGATTTGGATACCTTGACCTAGGAATTTTGATTTCTACATGTAAAAGTTAGATGTTCTTGATCCAAATGATTCATATTGGCATCCTACCGGCTAGTGTTCCTACACTCGGTGGTGCCAATATTGAATTGGTGTGGACAAAATCCTATATTGCCACCTCGAAAGAAAGTCACATGGTTTCCGTTTTGCGGAAATCTACACTCCGCTTCTTAGTGGTAACTACTATGGATTTTTGAAGCACCTTTTGATGTATTTGATGATGCAAATAGCAGATTCCCTCTCAAGTAACCCTCGACTTTTTCCAGTTGGATAGTTGGTTGGTCATGCTGTATGATGACCTACCCTATTGACATATAGTCTCGAGTTCTAGGTGAATGCTTAGCATGCTATTCTATGTCATCTTCATACTTTAGATTGACATGGTAATGATAGCATTTCAGCAGAAGGGAAAGCATGTTGGTTCCAAGCTATGCTTGAAGACATTCACTAGGGAGTAAGTATTGATTAACCCATGAGACAGAGCTGATAGTAGATTACCTTATTTATCCGGCATTTCCTGCCCATGAAGCTTCGACTCCACCATCTGCACCGAATATTCGGTATTTCGCAATGAATGGATCTGATGGTGTGGTAGTTTGGAATCCCTCGAGGTTACCTATGTTTGGTATGCCCCTTGAGCGGAATGTGTCCTTGTCGGGTCTCCAATGTCATAACCCGAATAAATTGGCTTATCATTGAATGAAACGGTATCATGACCGTGGAACATGACATCGGAGCCGGCAAGTTATACTCGGAGAAGTATTGGATCTTAGGCATTGAGACTGTGTAACTCGAAATTAAGACAATTGGCCGTGACAAGTGTTGGGAAGTTGTTGGACAAGCGTGATGGCATTGGTAATACATGAAAGCGTCGCTATGTGAGGTATCGTTTTTCGAAAACTAATCTACTTCCACCAAATCTCGGGACGAGATTTCTTTTAAGGGGGTTAGGCTGTAACATCCACGATGTTAATCATGCATTAACTCTGCAAATCATGGGCATAATCATATCATTAGCATATAAACACCATCGTAACATGATTTGCTTGATGTTTGATGCACCTTGCTTGAGGTAGGTCCTAAGTGTGATTGGCGAGTTAAACTAGAAGTGGTAGCTACGTTGCTTATCTTGAGTCGGTCCTTTAATAAAGTTTATTGAGAAAAATATTTGGAGAAAACTTTGTGTTGGGACCATTTTATGAAAACGCTTCCAGGGTGTTCAAAAAGGCCAAAAACCGTCTCTCAGCATTTAAAAAGTATTATTTTTTATATGTGAAAATAGCCCAAATTTATATCTCCAAATCTAGGCCGAATTAGACGAAACTCCTTTTAGATGAAATATTCTACTCGTCGAATGGAGTAACTTTCATGTTGAAACTTTTTGCAAATTCGTTTTGGTTTGGGATATATGGCCGCTTTAAAAGTCGTGCAAATTCTATTTAAAAATAAAATAAAAACCCACGGGGTGGGACCCACTCGTCATAGTCTTCTCCGCCTTCATCTTCTTCCTCGCGACACCGTGTCCGAGCCGTCGCCTGCCGCGTGCTCGTCGCTCATCGGCCGGCGCCAGCTGTTCTCTGTTCGCGGCTCCGCATCGACGCCCACCGACCACACCTGCCACTCCCCGCCACGTGCCTCGCTCGCCCACGCCACGCGGCATCCGCGCCACGCCGCGCCTCGGATGCCTGGGGTCCGAAGGGGACAGCCCGAGCTGCCCCTCTCCTCCTCATTCACTCTCGCCCGTCTCCCTCCCTCTCCACTCCACAGCGCTGCTCCGCTCATCCCTTCTTCCCCTTGCCCGAGCGACCGCGGCCGGGAGCCGCCATGGCCGCCGCCGAGCCCGCTTCCGTGTAGCCGTCGCTCCAGTCGTTCCTTCCCGAATCTGAACACGCTATACTCCTCGCCGCGACGCGCTCCAACTCCGTCCCTCTCTCCGGCGCCTCGTTGCCAAAGGTAGAAGCCCAATCGGGCGATTCCCGTGCCGCCACCGCGAACGGAGCTCCAGTGAGCACTCCTTCGCCGCCGTGGGCTTCCGTTCCCTTCCCTTCCTCCTTCTTTTCTTGTGCGCCGCACCCGCCTTGACAAGGCGCACACCGCCCCGCTACCAAAGGCCTCTCCCGCCGCTCCGGTGAGCAGGAACACCGCCGGCCGCCGCGTCCTCCCCTCGCCATAGCCATGCATGCGCTTGTCGCCACTCCAGCCACCGCTCTTTGCAATTGGGCTGTGCCATCGCGTCGCCCCGACCTCGCGGAGCCGATGCTCTCCTTCGCGCGCCCTGCCCTGGCCGGGTTTGGCCGGCGCGGCCGCCACTACCGCCATGCCCGCCGCCGCCGCCGTCATGCTCGGCAACAACCCTGCTCCAAAGGCCCCGCAACCTTCATCTCCTTGACCACCTCGTCCGGCTCGACGAGGTCGGCATGACGGCGCCTCTAACGACGTCGGAGATTTCACCGTCGGCGAGATCCCGCCGGCGGGAGCTCCTCCCCTGCGGCCGGGTCGCCGACATGTGGGACCCGGCTGACGTCAGCCGTTGACGTCGGCAAGGGACCGCCTGGGTACATGTCTCGGGTAGATGTAGCGCAAGTGCGCCTCTGGGTGTACACCTGGGTACACATAGCATTTAGAGACTCGGATTTTAAAAGAAAAAGGGATTTTCAGATTTTGGTTAAATTCTTGTAAAATCCCTATAGGGAGCTAGGAGTGTCCAAATCAAATGATCTTGGTCTTGTTGAGATCCTTGTGATGAGTAGTATCTAGGAAAAATATGTTATGCCATGTTTGAGTAACTTTTCTGTATAGATTTATTTAAAGTTTACCAATTGCCATAAATGTTGTTAATCTTTGAAAATGCATAGTAATTCATAGGATGCTCAGAAAATTGTGATTCTTGTTGTGCTAGTCTAGTTTTTCCATGCTCTATCTATGATAAGTATATCACATGCATGTTTAGTGTAGTTTTATATAGTTGTAGTTCAAGTGCTTTATTTGACCTATGGCTTAGGAAATTCACAAATGGGGTCTATGTATCTAGTTTAGGTTTAATTATTTTTGTGGGCTGTTTATATGTCAGTAGGAAGTCATTGATGTGATTAAACCTGAGGTTTGCCATACTTCATAGTACAAAGTATTTTTAGGTCCTCCATTTTGTGCTGCCATGTCTTTTATGTGTAGGACAGTAGGATCATCCAATTGGGATGAAACTCGGTGGATGCACTGGCATTGCCAAGTGTTACCTACTGTAATTTTTGTAGGATTTTAGGATGTAGGTAGCTTTGGGTTGCTGTTCAACCCATAGGTGGTTAATTTAGAGTCGATTCCAAGATGCCATGCCTAACCTAATGATAGGTTGGTTTTCGGGGAAACATGTCTTCATATGATAGGTAGCTGATTAGTGTATCCATCTACTGTCAAAATTTGGTGGTCATTGGATCAATAGTCTAGAAGTTATGGCTGTGGCAATCTGGTTAGCGAGATAAGTTCAATTGCTGTTTTTCCAGAACCTAGTTCTGTTGTTGACTATTTTAGGTATAGCTAACTTGAGAATCAAGTTCTGATGTCTCAAGATGAATTATGAGAAATTTCATAAGATTTCCAGAATGTCCTCAATCATGTTCATAGGATTTATAGGTCAGCAGTTATGAATTTATTACAGCAATACTTATGGTAGGTCTATTATTGCTAGTGAAGCATAGACGATTGTTGTAGAGCTTAATGAAAGGATCTGGTAGTGCTTAGGCTATGTATGATTGATTGTTATTTAGTGTGCTATGATGAAATGATTAGGATGATAATGTTTGAATGTATCTCTTTGGTTTTACTGACTTGTTTGCTAGTGATAGTATAGCAGCTTAAATAAGCTAATTACACATAAGCACCTAACATCCTTGATCATGCATACACCTACAATCACATACTCATACATATGCACATGCATCATTCCAGGATCGCGTGTAGAACTTTCGTCGTGGAATCAAGGATCCAGAAGGGCAAGTTACGAACGGAGATCCGCACGAGAAGTGATCAAGTACCGAGAACCGACTTGGGATAGTCGGGTACCTGGGGCTCTAACCTCGATCTTCTAAATAAGGCAAGCCCCGAAGCATCCCTCCCAAGTTTGCAAATGATTTACTATGCGTCCTCTTATTCTTGATGGTGCATTAAGTTCATAGGCGTTGCTTGAAAACGTAGTTGCATCAGGACTACCTTGCCACCAGAAATATCCTACTTTTACGTACGGATTGACTACATGCTTAGGCCTGCTACTTAAATGGTAGAAGCCGAGTGATCGACTATCACTCGCGAGGTAGGTGGTTACTACCCCTTTGGATTGAGATTAGTGAGATGTTGGATATGAACATAATCATGTGGCCATGATAAATCACCTCTAATATACTATGGCACATGAGCGTCCTCGGATCATTTTGAACAATGCCTCACAGATAGCTGGAAGGGTGTGTAGTGCCCAACCGCGAAGCCTTGAATCTACTTGGGCCGGGTTTCAACTTCCAGGTATCCATGCCGGCGATGGGGGTGGTAGTAAACAAGGGCCCGGTCGTGAGTCCTTAAGATGGGGCGGTGTCATTTGATGGGCACGCTTACCTGTTGGCAGCCGGGAGTTTCCTTGGTCATGGTGATGAGTTGTTGATCCCGCGTTTCCCAAGTAGATCGTGGTGACCGTCGCTCACTCTGGCCGGTGAGTGTGGTTTGTGTGATGGAATATCCGCCAGCTGGTTTGCAATCGATTATAATCGCCATCGTTCCTGGATAGTGAATAACTTGACTGAGCAGTTACGGTGCCGCCAATAAGATTTGAAATGCGAGTTGGTTATGTTCTCTCATGATGGATTAATGATTACTCAATCTATGCGGATATGTTTAATAGTTTGATTGCTACTACCTAAAATTGTGAAGTAGTTGCAGGTGCTAATGTAGTAATGGCAGGATCCAACATAATTGGATAAGCTAGAGAGTCTTTTGTCACTAAATGGATATTAATAAGCTCATCTTTTGGCAAAGAAAAGGAGTCAGCTAACCCACTATAAAGCTTGGCATCCACCAAAGAGTCTTTATTTTCTTTTGGTCGGGTAAGTCTTGCTGAGTACAATGTACTCAGGGTGCAATTCCCAATGTTGTTGTAGGTTTGGAGACTACTGCCGTGGTGACACGGTGGACTTATATCCCACCACGGGAGGACTAGACTTCGGGCAAAGTCAACTCTTATACCTTTTCTACCTGCTGTTGATGGAGTCGACCCTGAGCTGGCACTGTATTTAAAAGTATAGGTGTGAGTGTATTATCAAAAAGTTTCTCTTCCGCTGTTAGTTCTATTTTGGGTTGTAATAATCCTATGTGCGAAATGTAAATAAAACAGGTGAATGGAAACTGCTGAACTTTGGATTCAGGTTTGGTGTAGAGTTATTTGAAATCCTTCGAGATTTCACGGACTACCGGGCTGGTTTGGTTGCTAAGTACTAATTGAGTTGCCATGTCAGCTTGATTAGTGCTTCGTAATTAAATTAGTTGGTCGGTTCCGCTACATGCTCCTTTGCTCAACAGGAACTGAGTTATCTTGGCCATGTCATTAGTCCTACAGGTGTGTCCACTGATCCTAAGAGGGTCTAGATTATTGCTGATTGGCCAACCCCACAATCTGTCAAAGAATTGAGAAGCTTCCTTGGGATGGCTGGCTATTACAGGAAATACATCCAAAACTTTGGTCTAATGGCTAAGTCTTTGACTAATCTGTTGAAGAAGGGAGAAGTTTATGTCTGGACAAATGAAACAGAAGCATCATTTCAAGCACTCAAGACAGCTTTAATGACAGCACCTGTGTTAGCCTTGCCAAATTTTTCTCAAACATTTGAAATTGAAACAGATGCTTCAGATAAAGGTATTGGAGCTGTTCTACAGCAAGGTGGGCATCCCTTGGCCTATGTTAGTAAAGCTTTGGGTCCAAAAGCACAAGGTCTCTCCACCTATGAGAAGGAGTGTTTTGCAATACTAATGGTTATTGATCATTGGAGATCCTATTTACTGAATGCTGAATTTGTCATTAAGACTGATCAAAAAAGTTTGACTCATTTGGATGATCAAAGGTTGTCTACTCCCTGGCAACACAAGGCTCTCACCAAGCTTATGGGCTTGAGATATAAGATCATCTAGAAGCAAGGCAAGGATAATCGAGTGGCAGATGCCTTATCAAGAACTAGTCATGCTACTGGACATGAACTCAAAGTTATCTCTTCTGCTCAGTCTACTTGGGCATATACACTAAAAGAAGCCTATCTTGAAGACCCAGTCTCAGCTAAACTTCTTCAAGACTTAACACTACAAAATCCTTCTGGAGATTATTTGCTAGTCGAAGGAATTATCTATTTCAAAGGCAGAATCTAGGTGGGGAATGCTACTTCAATACAACAGCAAATCCTTCAAGCATTGCATGCTAGTCCCATTGGAGGTCACTCAGGTTATGAAGCTACTTATCACAGAGTGAAAAGGTTATTTGCATGGCCTCAGTTAAAGTTGTCAGTCAAGACATTTGTGGCTAATTGTTTGACATGTCAACAAGCAAAATCAGAGTTCCAAACCCTTCAACTGTATTCTGGTAGTGGTTGATAGATTCTCCAAGTATGCTCACTTTGTTCCCTTATCACACCCATTTACTACATTACAAGTAGCTCAAGTGTTAATGGACAATGTATTTAAGTTACATGGCTTGCCTAAGTCTATAGTGTCAGATAGAGACAAGATTTTTACAAGCAGGCTATGGAAGGAGCTGTTCAATCACTTCAAAACTGATTTGCACATGAGCAGTGCATATCATCCACAGTCTGATAGGCAATCAGAGAGAGTCAACCAATGTCTGGAAACAACCAATGTCTGGAAACATACTTGAGATGTTTTGTTCATTCTTGTCCAGCCAAGTGGTCTACCTGGGTGGCTCTTGCTGAATTTTGATACAATACCTCATACCACTCCTCCTTAGGCAATACTCCTTTCTATGTGATGTATGGCTATCACCCTCAGCAGTTGGGAATAGAACCTCTAGGTCCTGCTACTGATGTGTCAGATCTTGACTCTTCGTTTGAAGATAGAGCACTCATGCAAGATGTGATAAAACAACACTTAATGAGAGCTCAGAAGAAAATGAAGCTTCAAGCAGATAAAAGAAGGACTGCAAGGGACTTTGTTGTTGGAGATCAAGTATTTGTCAAACTACAGCCTTATGTCCAGACATCGCTTGCTAAAAGATCATCAAACAAGTTATCTTTCAGATACTTTGGGCCCTTTGAAATTGAAGCTCAAATCAATGAGGTGGCATACAAGCTCAAGCTTCCTGCTAACAGTCAAATCCAAGCTTCCTGCTAACAGTCAAATCCATTCGGTGTTCCATGTTTCCTTGCTCAAAAGAGCTCTTGCTCCTAACACCTCTGTCACAGCTGCCAGACCCATCTCTCTATTTTCAAGTGCCTGAAGCTATCCTGGACCGACGCATACATGTCCATAATGATCATGCTGTATCACAGATTTTGGTCAAATGGTCCGAATTGGCTACATGGGAAGATGAACAAGCCCTGAAGCAAGAATTTCCAAGAGCACCGGCTTGGGGTCAAGCCGCTCTTCATGGAGGGACGGATGTCACCGACAACCAGTCTCCAGGTATTACCGTTGATCCTGTTGTTGATGACAGTGCTGGAGAATTGCTTGAACCTGAAGCTGATGGCGTTGGGGCTATGGCGTCGGGCTTGGACGCGGGAAGCAGAGCAAGAGGCCCAACCCAAGCGTCGTCGGACCGGACTGGAAATGAAGCTCATGTCTCTTTGCACTAGCGTTTTTCATACGGGCCGGCCCATGTAAGGGGCAGAGGGAGCTGAGTCTCTCTATGTATTGCTTCGTTGTGTAACAGAACAGCGAGCTCGATCTCGTTCTTGCGAACCTTGCCGTGGGGCAGCGGCGGCGTGCTTGCGGCGATCGCCGGAGCTCGGCCAATTCGAGTATCCCCGAACCAGTTATCCTTAATCTACTAGTTCGGTTACATGCTAGTAGTCACATACATAGCACAGACGATCACCAACTAGCCCGGGTGGGGTGCATGATCCTACTTCTACATCCTGAACACCTAATTCTTGAGAATTTAAAAAGTAAAGGGAACATTTACCTGAACACTTCACATGGCAGAAACAAACTAGGCACCAACAAACCGTTGATGGACTGAACAAATATATGGAAACATTCTTCGACATAAGATGTACTCCTACTAATTAAAGCATTCGCCCATCAGTTGCTTACTAACACAGGTTCCACAATACAGCAAGCTAGCCAAGTACATAGATGAGGTTTTTCCAGCAACCTCCTGCATATTACGAAGTACTAATTACCTGGCCCAGAGGAACCAGGCACAGAGATATAGATAGGTACTGAAAATATAACTGTACATGATAAAGTAGGAGTCCAGAATACTAAGCAAAAGCTACTTTCACAGAACTACTTGGTCTGATACTGATAGGTCTTTCCAGCAACCACCTGGATGAGCCAAGTGCCTCAGACAAGCCGGTCCATAGACCAGCGCCCAGGCTGGTTGCATTTGAAGCAGGCTCCCCTCACTGCCGACCGACCCATGAAGCCAAAGCCACCATTGAAATCACAACCATCGGATGAAGCTGATGGTGGAGTAGGCATCCAGTTCGACTGTGCAAAGCCTGTGGCACCCACATTGCTGGAGGTTAGCATGCCGGAGCTGGAGCTGTAGCTTGCACTGTCTAGCTGGAGGTTAACATTGCTGGAGGTTAGCATGAACTCTCTTTGGCTGGATCCATCTTCTCCGCTCCCATAATGCTGTATGTGACACCCTGCTCATCTTTAAAGGTCTCTTCCTTGACTTTCAGCTTGAAGAGAAACTGTTGCATACAAACCCCCTGTAAGATCTCAGCAAATCGTTCTGGGTCTTCTTCTCTTATGTTGTAGAGCTCGTGGGCGCTGTGGCCAACAATCTCGATACCAGCCGCTTGGAATGCAGTAGCATAGATGACCCCAGTGTGGTCCTGGATCTGGCACTTCAGCAAGCATCTATACTCACAATTTGGTAAGCTCTTGTCGCATTTGTCACACAGCCATGTGCCATCTTCATTATTTATTAACTTTCTGTTGCACAGCCTACCATTCACCTCCATGGTGCAAGCAGGATAACAAAAATTATCAGTGTTCAGACGTGAAATTGCACCTTTAACAGTGATAAAGTCTGCCTTATCTGATCGCCCCAGGTTCTCATATTTGATCTGTGCAATTGTTTTCAGCACATAATTCCTGCAAGACAGAGAAATGCAAGCAGTATTCTTTCCTTCAGTTATGTACCACTGCTTCAGCCTTTTAGCCACTGGAAAGTCTGGGTTTACTTTTAACTGAGTTGAGCTGACTGCGACCACAGATCTACCACTGAAATCACAAACACGGCCACCTTTGAGAGACAGTATAGGGTTTGAACCTGAATCACACAGCAGCTGCAGCTGATGTCCCTCTGCATCACAGAATTTGCCCCAGAGGATTATTTCCATGCTCCGAAGAGACCTATCTTTCAGTTGAAGAGTTCTTTTCTGAGCTTGTGTGCCATCATTTCGCGTCACTATGGCAGAAGGACCAACTGACGTAACGACTCCAATCAAGTCCACAATAGCACCTGCCTCAATATTCTCGATCTCGCTAAACTGCCGGAAATTAAACTGCTGCCTAGGGATGTTGCTATCATCATCAACGCAAACTTCGATAGATGATGTGAAATCCAGAGTTATTTCATACTCGTGATTCAAAGAGTTCAACTCCTCCTTTGATGGATTCAACTTCCCTTTAGATATCAGGTACACCTTATCAACCTCAATGAAGTCAAAAAACTGATCAACCTGCGCATTGAAGCACGTTGAGTCCGTTCAAATAGTTTTTTTTTTTTTAAAAAAAAGCCAAAACAGGCTATAATCTAGGATGGAAGGTAGATACGGTGATGACATATATATTGCCAGCAACGTATAGACGTACTCTGCCAACGCTGAGGCCACAGTGGACTCTATCTCATCTGATTATTGTCTCTCCGATCCAACTCAAATGCATTCATGAACTCCATTCTAAATTATAAGCCATCTCATCGTAGAGTTAAAGCATTTAAAATTGAACAAAAATCATAAAGATTTATGACATCAAACTAATAAAGAATCTAATGATACTTAATTGACATCATAAATGTTATTGTTTATTATAAAATTTGGTCAAATTTGATATCTTTTGAGTCTCTAAATTTTTTTGAATGATTTATAATTTGAGATGGAGGGATTAATAACTACTGGTATTTCAAACCTCATTCACAAGTGTGTTTATATTGCACATTTGTACCGTGTGCAATGCATCATGCTATCATGAATTTGTTTGTCAGGAGACTAGATACAAACTTGAGTAGACGTCCAGGCCAGTGGTTAGACTGCTAGAGGCCGCACGAGCTGAGACGGCGAAGCTGGTTTTGTGGGTCGAAAATATAAGCAATTTGTCTTTTCGTGGCAGACGAAGGTTTTGCGGGCCGGAATGAGGCTGCATCTCCCATGGTCTGGGCCTCCATCGACATATTATGGAATGCCCGGATGGCCCGGCCTGCCTGAGCTACACCGTGCCGGCCTGCTTGTTAATAAGCTTGCAGCTGAAGTTAGTGGTCATTCTCACCTTTCCCCTCCCCTGAGCTAGGGCTACAGTGCACGAGGGCGATCGGGGAGGCGATCTTGTCTTCCCGCCGGCGATGTCGCCGTTCCCCTTCGCCTCCGGCGGCCCTCGGGGCCTTGGAGGTGTTGGGGACCGGCGGCTCTCCGTCCGGCGGTGTAGTATAGGTCCTTGCAGGTCTAGGGTTTCGTGTCCGGCGTCGGAGCTGTGGCGGCAGCGGCGGCGACGCCAAGGAATAACCGTCCCCCGAGCTCGACCCCGTCCCGGCGGCGCTCCCCTATGGTGTCGTCGACGAACTCGTGGAGGTATGTGTAGGTGTCGGAGCGTATCTATGGTCCGTCGTCTCTGTGAGGCGATGGACAGGGTCGTTCCTTTGTTTCGAAAGAATTCGATGGTGGCTGTGGGTGTTTCGGCAAGCTGGGGGAGGGTTCGAGTTCGTTTTTCCGGCAACAGGCGTCGACGGCGAACTTCGGGCCGGATTCGGAGATGCTCGAGGCTGTGCCACGGCCGATTTTCTCACCAAGACATAATCCCGGCCATCGGGTCGGGTTGCCCTTGCGGCTCTCTTCAAAACCTTAAGACGATGGGGTGTCTCCGGATCCATGGTGTCAAGGATGCTTTCTTCGTCGACGGTGGCGGGCGACGGCCTGACGGCGGCGGACGACGGAGGCGCCTGGCGAACTCGGGAAGAAGGCTGGAACAGCTGGCTTCGTTTCTTTCATTGTATCTGTGTTTGTATGCGGTTGTAAACGTTCTTATCATATAATACCAGATGTAGTTTGCTCAAAAAAAAAAAAAAGCTTGCAGCTCCCATCCCGTTCGGGCACACTGACATAAATGTTTTTGCCTCCTTTGTTCACACACTACAGATATTCTTTTTTACAAAGCGAGGGTAAAAATACAAGATGGCAAAAAACGAGGGTAAAATCAAAACGACCATTCAAAACAAGGGTAGAAACGCAATAACCTTTTTTTTTTTACCAAAACAGCTAACAGAGTTAAAAGAGGGGTAAAGTGAGCATTCGTTTTTACAAAGCGAGGGTAAAAATATAAGATGGTAAAAAGCGAGGGTAAAATCAAAACGACCATTCAAAAGTAGAAACGCAATAGCCCCTTGTCCTCTTGCAGGGCATGATGTCTGATGGAGTTTCAAATTGCTCTGAACTAAGAAAGCTTGACTTGTATGGGAACACTCCACCAAAGAAATAGGCCTGCTTTCATGTCTCCCTGTCCTGGAGCTTTCCCTGAACAATTTCACCAAGACCACCCCTGAAACACTCGGCAACTTAAGTTCCCTTGAAATACTCCATATTACCAACAATCTACTTGTTGGAAGCATTCCAAGCGGAGAGTATCAAAGATCATGTATCTTCTCCTCGGGGGCAATAGGCTATCAGGTAGAATACCAATACCCCTCTTTAATCTGACTTTTTTTCCCAAAACAATCATCAAACAAATTGAGAAGTATAGGAGGCACTGTTTATGGAGAGGTGCAAAAAGCAATGAGAAAAAGGTAGCTAAGGCTGCCTGGCCAATCATCTGCACTTATAAGGATCAAGGTGGGCTGAGAATTCTAAATTTACAGACCCAAAATGAGGCATTGGCCCTTAAGCACCTCCACAAGTTCTTTAATAAGCTAGACCTTCCCTCGGTGAACCTTGTCTGGGACTGGGAGAAACACTACAGTAATGGAAGGCTGCCAAAAAAGAACACTCCTAAGGGATCATTCTGGTGGAGGTAGGTTCTAAAATTGCTAGATAAATTTAAGGGAATGGTAGGTGTTGAAGTCCATAGTGGTCAATCATGCATCCTCTAGGAAGATATTTGGAATGGCTCAGTTAGAAGGCTTGCCCTGCCTGAACTACACTCTTTCTCTAAAAGGAAACAAATCAGTCTCAGCTCAGCAATAGCTAAGGACAATTGGCTTGATCTCTTCAGCCTCCCTCTCTCTACCCAAGCCTGTGATCAGTTCCTGCAACTACAGAATGAGTTCCTGAGTGCCAGCTTAACTGACCAAGATGATAAGTGGGTACATCTGGGGTTCCCCCAAATTCTCATCCTCCAGAGCCTACAAGCAATTGTCTGGACATACCTCTGCTGGGGTCATTTTCAACTGGCTGTGGAAAATGCCTGTCAAGGTAAGCATAAAATCTTTTTTTGGCTAGTCCTAAGAGACAAGTTAAGCACAAGAGAGATGATGAGCAGAAGGGGAATGCACCTAGATGATTTGACATGTGCTCTCTACCAACAGCAAGTGCTTGAGACAATCTCACATCTTCTCTTCCAGTGCCCTTTCTTCAAAGACTGCCGGTCATTATTCAACTTTCAGTTTAATGATCAATGGCCTATTGTCTATATATTTCAAGAATGGAAGAATCTGCTGAATGTTCCCTTTGCTATGGACCTATTCATTCTCTACTGCTGGGGAATCTGGATGGTTCTAAATGATGCAATTTTAGAAGCATTCCTCCTCAAGTAGTTTCCTGCAGAAGGCACTTCAAGGAAGAAGTACTGCTCCTGGTTCATAGAATCAAAGACAGATTTTTGCCAAACTTGAACTCATGGATCTCCAACAACCTGTAACCTTTTTCATTTTCTTTGTCTCTTTTTCTGTTCCCTAGCTTGGCTGTTTAGTTCTCTTTCTTTCTCTCTCTTTTTGCTTTGCTGTTGTTTCATAAGACTCTTTGTAATCTGTAACTCTCCTTTTTTTTTAAATAAATTTAGTCGGAGCCTCTCCTGTGCTTTCCAAAAAAAAAAAAAAATCTGACTTTGCTGAAAGAGTTGGACTTGGATTCAAATGCCTTAGGAGGCGTGCTGTGGGTGACATTGTACCCAATCTGCAAACTGAGCTCGGCGGTAATGCTATTGAAGGTGATATCTCGGCATCACTAGGCAATGCATCGTGACTGACAAATATAAATATAGCAAATAACAATTTCACTGGTTACATTCCAGCCACTTTTGGTAAGCTTGACAAGCTGTATAGCCTGAACCTTGAAGCAAACAAGCTTCAAGCAGAAGACAGTTACATCATGGCCTAACCAATTTCATTTAACTCCCTGCATATAGACTCCATCTAGCTCGATACTGGAGTAAGGCATATTTGTTTATGTACTTATTCGGTGTGTTCTGCTGAGCTTGATACCGAGATGCAGGGCACCAGTCAGCCACAAATGAAACATCAGGGAGCAATTGAAGCAGAACCGCAGCAGTCGCTGCAACAGCCAGTTGGATGTCGCCTTGTAATTTGCTGTGCGTATCAGATTTATATGTATCATGCAAATTAAACACCTGATGTTACTTTTCGTTAATCATGAATTCAAACTGTCTGGTGTTGACCATAAACAAGCTGGTGATCATTGATACTCCTACATGAATGGATCAAATTCTGAATCACAGGATGCTTGACATACCTTGCTATTAGATTGGCATTTTCTGAACCTGGACACTTCATAAGTTCGTCAATTTTAGCATAATGTCACAATTTTCAGAAGTTAATAAGTATTTTCCCCTCTTATGGCAGAGGATCAGAGGTTCATAGTTAATGCAGCATATGCTGGTGGTAAACATTTTTTTTGCCTAGCAATTTCATCTTTTGAGGTCTAACGTTATGGAGACTTAACATGTTTTATCACTGATTATGGCCTGGAATTACAAAAGGAAGTGGGTTACACTTTTGACAACAAAGAAATTGCAAAACCGTTCAAACTTGAATATTATTCAAAGTATCATTTCTCTTTTGGTAATAGCAAACTAAAATTATAGTGGTATCATTTTTCCCCGCTGCACGGGCATGATCCTAGTAGTCATATATACTTATAATAGTCAAGTCATTTAATTTTAACATTTTGTTTACTTTGAGTCATTGAACAATGATTGTTAAACCCGACAACATATATGCTCAAGATGATTTATCCACTGCTTCTTTACTTTTTCAGGGGGAGGAGGGGGACTTTTCTTCTTTTATTAAAGAAGTTAGTGTTTCTTGTTCGCGATGTGCATCTAGTTCAGTCAAGATTTTAACTTTCCCTCACGTGTTTGCTAGAATACTGGTAGTACTGCATACTATTGTCATCCATGCTCATGTGCTTGTAATGATGGTGTTTTTCCTTTGATCTTCTGCTCCTTTTGGGATGTCTATCCCTTGCTTGGTTTTAGAGCAATGCTTGGTTCTCTCTTTACTCGTCACCAGGTTACAGTGAACTACTGAAGTCTGTTATATATGTCACAATCTTGAAGCGCACTTCACAAGAGCTAAAGAAATAAAGCAGTGCTCCTATATGTTCATAGGCACTGTTGTTACATTCCTGCAGCGCCATTCTCAGTCTGTCACCCTAATCAGATCTTGGTTGTGTCATAGGAGAGAGCTTACTTGAGAGAGAGAGAGAGAGAGAGAGAGAGAGAGAGAGAGAGAGAGAGAGAGAGAGAGAGAGAGAGAGAGATGGGTCTCTCAAGCGCCATGGATTGGTGGGATGAGTGGAAGCTGCGCATCCTCGTCTTGTGCAGTCTCTTCATCCAGTTCTTCCTCTCCTTCTCCGAATATGTCCGTTTCTGGTATGCCCTACGAAAGCTGAGGGTCATGGTGTGGATCGCCTATATAGGCGGCGATGCCCTGGCGGTCTACGCGCTGGCTACCCTCTTCAACCGCCAGAAGCAGCAGCAGACTACATCAGCGACGGATGGAGGAGGTGGTGGCAGCAGCGCTCTAGAGGTGATATGGGCACCTGTCCTCCTCATCCACCTGGGTGGTCAGCCGTTCATAAGTGCCTACAGCCTCGAAGACAATGAGTTGTGGAAGCGGCATGCAGTCACCCTGGTGTCCCAAGTCACGGTCGCCTTGTACGTCTTCTTCAAGTGGTGGTCTGGCGAGAAGAGGCTATTGCAGTCGGCCGTGTTGCTCTTCATCGTCGGCATCCTCAGATTCGGCCAGAAACCATGGGCCCTCCGGAGTGCTAGCTATGGCAGCATGGCCTCCACCTATTTGTCATCCCAGCCACCAAGAGAGGAAGAAGAAGAAGAAGAAGAAAAACCCAGCTCTCCATGGCGCCGGCTGGGGAAACTCTGCACTGCAGTCTTCACTTGCAAAGAATTCCGTGATGTCATATCAGCAGTATTGGACAGGAAACCACAGGGAGGAGTTAGGGAAGAAGGAATCAACTATTCGCTGGAAGAATACATAAAAAAAGCACAGGGGCTGGTAAAAGAAGGGCGACAGATAAGTGACGAAGCTGAACAAGAAAGGATTAAAACCCTTGTAACCAAGGATATCTACAAGATGTTTCTCGATCTAGCTGCTCCATACTCCGTTCGGCTTTGCTACCTGCAGTTTTTCTTCATCTTGGACGGGGAGAACCAGCACGCATGGTTAAGGGCATGGATTATTATGCAATTTCGGGCCATTTACACCAAGTTCAGATCAGCACTCACCTGCCTTGGCGCCTGCACAGTATTTCTGCTTCCCAGTCTGCCCTTAGCTTCTGTGGTCCTCTTCGCCAAGAGCCACAAGGATGGTTATGATAAGAGGGACATCACAGTGACATACATCTTATTTTTTGGCATGGTTGTGACGGAGCTGGCCCCCTTCTTTATGTCTGTGATTCTCGGTAATCTACAATGCCAAACATTATATTGGCAAGACATGGTTGCTCAGCACAACATCATGTCATTCTGTGCTCGGAAGAAGAGGCCCCCAACTCTGATGAAGCTTGCTATCTTCAGCCACTTCCTCGGAGACTTCATCAACAAGCACTGGTACATCTGGCACAACTGTGCAGCCCAACAGATCTCAGTGCTGGTTCGTCAGCACACAGAAGATGGGTGGAAGGAGTACATACATGACGCAGCCACGTACAGAAGATTCAACAATCTCAGGGGCCAGCACACTCTGATGAAGATGAACCACCACCTGCTGGACCAAGACAAGCTGGGGTGGACCTTCAACCTGCCATTTGATGAGTATGTCCTTCTCTGGCACCTTGCCACCGACTTCTGCCTTCACCACACCAGCAGTAGTACTAACAATACAACTACAGCGTCATCCTCTCAGTCTCAAGAAACCATCTCGAGCCGCCGCAGCAGTTGTGAGACAATATCCAACTACATGATCTACCTGCTTTTCATTTGTCCTGAAATGTTAATACCTGGGACAAGATCTGATCTGTTCATGGTTGCTTGCCATGAGATCTTGTGCATGATAAATGAGTCACCTTCGTCATCATTGCCGGACAAAACAAGAAGTGGCATTGCCCAATGGATTCTTGGCATTGAACAAGGTGATGAACGTATGGCCAAAGCTCCTAAGATCTCCGATGCACATAAACTCGCTACTGTTCTCATCAACGGCCTCAACGAAGAGCAGAGGTGGGAGGTGATCCAGGGAGTGTGGGTGGAGATGCTCTGTTACTCTGCCAGCAGATGCCGTGGCTACCTACATGCCAAGAGCCTAGGTGTTGCTGGGGAATTCCTCACCAATGTTTGGCTCCTTTGGTGGCTTATGGGGATGCAGACCTTACCGGACATGATGCACAATCTAGGACCTCCACCTCCTGAAGAACTAGCAGCTGCTGCTTCAGTTTGATACCATTATATCCTGATTTATTATAAATTTTGCATTGCTTTGTGTGTTTTCTACATGCAGCCTTTAGGCGTGTGATTTCTGCTGATTTCCTTCCTTATTTTGAGGTGATGAGCGAGTATGTGTTTTGCTGCTTTCAATAATAAACTGCTCCAGTTTTCTTGTGTGCTTAATCATGTGTCTGTAACCCCAAATTGTCAGGTCTTTAATTTCCATCTACTTCATACGCCTTCTCTGATTTGCAAGGCAGTCTGTTCAAGTATGTAGCCACAACTGACACCATTGATACATCGTAAAACCAGGTGGTAAATTTATGATTTTATTTCTGCTGAAAGATATATAGAAGAGTTGGTCGGAAAAAATATACAGAGGTACTATATACAAAATATGCTCTAGGATCTGTTCCCGAGATGACAACAGAGCAAAGACATTCGAAACCAAACCCAAAGGACTTGCTTAAGGCCATAGAGTAAATAGCGTAGCTAGCAAACCATACCATTATTAGGAACAGAATATCCAGGAAGTGGCTACATATATATCTCTTTCACTAGGTGAGTGCCCTTGTGTGGCAACGGGAGACTACTCACTGGGTATGCATGCATTGTCTGCTAAAAACTATCAATTCAACTTAACGGTGTTTTTTTACATCATCAGAGATGTACAAGGCATATATTCTTTTAAATAAAGATATACAGATGACATATGCCGTCTTCAAAAGTATTTGCTATCATTTTGACATGGAGCAAATCAATTTGTTTAAAATAATGAGATGACAAGGCATTACCATTCTACGAATTCAAATAACAATTAAGCATTCACAATCTATTATTTGATACTAGTACAGTGCCCGTGCGTTGCCACGGTTTCATTTAAAGGATGTATTTAAAAACAACAAGCATGAATCATACAACCCTTGATCTCTTCCGTAATTTAATTCTTACTAAAAATGCACTAAGAAAAAAAATGCTCCTAGTGACATAAAGGTTCAGGTAATCAAGCTACTGATCTTATCATTAACTGGCTAACAAGACTTAATACAACTAAATACATTGCATAGCCTGAAGATGTTAATTAAATTGGAACTTCTTGCAACTTGAAGCAAGTAAAGTGTGTCTTCTTGATTGGCCCTTGTGCTTGTGAGAGGGAAGAGCTGAGTCCCAGTACCATCACCCAAAGTGGCAGCAGCTTCATTAGGATCAGCATAATTCCTCCTAGAAGGATGTTCAGATGACATGTAAGTTTTAGCATCAAGAAATTCAGGCATTTAAAAAGAACTTCTGAGAATTATTAAACAAGATATCAATTTCGTGGAAATCTAAATCAGCTTAATGCCCATTCGGTCTTGAATATATAGTATGGCTCAGAATAACCAAATTTCAGACGATGGAGAAATACACAGCCCATCTCAACACTGAAACACATCACTTAGTGCATCAAGTTCCTTAGATGGAAGATGGAATGTTTAATACTAAAACCTTGTCTTTTCTTGCTCTGGTTTGTATGACTGCTTTCCTTTCTTTCCCATTGAAGGTAAGGTTGGATCTGCACAAGTTCAAATAGGGGATAGGAGTGACAGCTTAAAGGTTTGAAGCCACTAATTGAGAAGCACGTACGTGACAATGCTTAAATGGGGTATGCAGTAAAAAACAGACACTATTATGTACAGTTTCCTACAAGAATAGCAAGTGTTATATGCAATATAAAAAGTTTAAGGATGCAGAGACTTCTTTGGTACTCACATTTTATAAGTTAGATAAATTATTGACAGGATCAACTCACCGGCTAGCACCTCCTCGCCGCTACAAAACAAAGGCTAAAAGGAGGCATTGCTTATCCACAACATGGCAAACTCAAAGGGCATTCAGGCTGCAGGAAACAAGAAGGCAGATATCAAAGGATCTCACTGAGGCAGAGATCAAAGGATCTCACAGACATCAACTCAAAATTCAACAATCATCGATTTATGTAAAATCAAAATGACAGTCAAATGCAACCTTTTAATTTCTAGACAAAACATTGTATTTTAAATTCATATCGCAGTTCTAGTCAGCTAATACAAGGTGCATCTGCACCTCTGGGCATTAAGCTAGTACAAAGGAACATGGACTTCCACCGCATTACTGCCACCATACTTCTAATCTCTTGTTAAGTAAATCAATACTTAACAAAAGTTATTCCCCTAAGCATAAGCTTAGTCCTTGTTAAAAAATAAGCAAAAGTTATTCCCCTAAGCATAAGATAGATGCAGATTGTAATAATAACTACCACATATGCGAAGATCACAAGATAGAGCCAGTTCTAACCTGACACAGAAAGCAACCCCTTCGACAACAGCAATTGTAGGAGTAGACAGTGCCTGCTTATACATGATAGAAAAATTTACATGTAACTTTGAATTTTCCAAATTCAAGGTAAATCTTAAAAATATAGCTTTGAATTTTCCATCTTTGAACAACACTGAATACGAAGTCATGATCAGTATTCATTAAAAGTTATCTATAGGTAAGTCTTAATTTGATTCATGCAGAGTTTGGCTTAGTGGATATAACAATCAAACTGCTCGAAGTTTAGTCAGCAGATGAAAAGCATATAACAAAAAAACATCACTCATATAATAAGCTAAAATCCATCAACTCCGTCGATAATGGTTATACCTGTGGGGACTGGGGACATGTGGTAGTCTTGTTGTCCGCTTCTGACTGATGCACAGCTTCTCTTGCCAAAAAACAAAAGAGTACAAAATTTGTATCCAAATTGCAATCTGCTCTCTCACTGCCTCATCCAAGGGAATAGGATCTAGAAGAAATGAAGGAATAATATTAAAATGTGCTCCGCTAATCTCAAAGACTTGCAAGGCAATTGTTAGTCACTGTTATAAAAAATACTTTTAATTTTAATACGCAATGTCAAAAACAACGCCTTGAAACAACATCCTTGCATTGAGGGCATACAGACCTTATCAAGTATCCATGAAAATACCATGGAATGTAAACACAAAACATAGATCAAGGCAATAATATTAAGGAACTGGTTGGCTAAGGACAATAATGGATGACCTTCATCATGATAAAATTAATAGAGGCCATGACAGTAATATTAAAAGGCTAACACATTTGCTGGACAAGTTCTATTATGATCTCACCTTCACTTGATTATTGACTAACATGACCGTGGTAATAAACTTGCATGTGCAGTGGAGCCCTTTTCCCTCTCCTGGAGGAGGATGACTATCTTGTCCACGGTAACCTCCTGTAATTATCCAAACCATGAATGCTATATACTGGAGATAAATATTACAGTAATCCAAATAAAAAACCGTGACCAGTTATCATAACTGAAAAGCAACATCCTGGAAAATAGCTAAATGCTTGAATTACTGATTCATATAATTAGTTCAAAATGTCATGCAAGTTTAAGATGTTCCCTTTATAATTATCCCAGATAGAGGGCTATCTTCTTTGCCACAACCATAACCATAAGCTGAAATCAAGATAAAATTACAAAACCCCTATCCAAGGCTCCAAGCACACACCAATTAAATATTTTTGGCACACCTAGAAATTGCTCAATAAATTTACCTTCTGAAATTTTGAATTTCGTACCCATTTTTCAGTTTCCCCACAAATCCTTCTGCAATAATGATTTTTGTGCACAAGATAATTTGAAGTACTACATTGCAAATCTGCTGCTCTCCTAAATTAATACGCACGGGAGGAACCAACAAGTGAGAAGGGAGGAAATTGGTACCTGATAGAATTTATTGATGAATGAACGAATGCCCAAATTCTTTCTGAAACGCTCCTGTCACATAGCCAATCCACAGACAAGCCGATCAATCCTCTCAAAGCAGCCTTGAAAAATGAAAGTGGAGATAACCGATGACATCATAATTGAACGAAAAATGTAAAGAGACAATTGATCGAACATGATGCACGCGCACAGTACCTGGCCTGCTGCAGTGCTGCTGCCGGTGGTTGCACGGTTGCACCTGGTGCCGTTCATCTCCTCCGGCTCCTCCTCTAGTCAGGCGAGGACAATATCGGAACCCCGGGGCGACCTGAGCCTACGCACGATGGGATCCATGCAACAGCGGACTGGGGAGAGCAGATCGATCCGTGCACCCTGAGTTGCGCAAACCCTAGTGACAAACAGTCAAACATGAGGCAGGGGCTGCGAGGTTCACCGGCGTAGGAGTTGGTGACGCCGACGGAGCCGCGCGAGGAGGTGTCGAGGAGGACGCCGATGCCGCACTTGCGGGTGCCGCCGCCGATGATGGCTGCGCCCGCGGCCAGGGCAGGCGCGTGCGGCCGGTGAGCACCCCTGACGGCGTGTGCGGCGGGCGAGCGCCCCCGCGGGAGCCGTGCGGCCGGCGTGCACCTCCGCCCCGACGTGCAGCGTGCGGCCGGCAGGGCTCCGCTCCTGCGTGCGCCCTGGGCGTCCGCCCTTGGCGGCACATGCGCCCGGCGACCGCCCCTGGCGGCGCATGGGAGAGGGAGCGTGGGAGGTGGTGTGGGAGAGGAATCGTTTCCTTTCCCAGCATCTCCTTGGGAATAGGTACGGTCATCGTGCTTGAGAGGGTCACGGTGGGCGCGGGACCCGAGGGGCGGGATGAGTGATGAGTTTGATCCCAGTGTTTCTGTCCGTCGGATGTGAGTGAGTGAGAGAAAGAAGATTTTAGAGTTAATCTCGTCATTTGATTTGAAAGTTTAAGTTGTGGCTGGTGTAATTTCTTGGGTGCACTTAGCGTAGATTATGACTGTGGGGGACAGTTTACTGTGTGGCTTTAGAATAATCCAAACTGGTGAATTATATAGTAGTGGAGATAAATTAAAGATAATTCAAAGATATCAATTGATTGAATATGCACAAAAGAGAAGTTTTGCATGAAACAACACCGACAGGAGTGCAGGCCGAGGGTCTGCCTGCCAGCCCTCTGCTTAAGGTTGATGAGTGAGTTGAGCGACTCAGAGGGGAGCGAATGAGGAATGACGTAGCTGGCGACGGAGTCGGCGATTGTGGCGCTCACTTCTTAGATGCTGGTTCAGGCTGTCGTTCGAGTGGTTGTTGTTTGTCACTGGCAGCTTGCCGTGCGTCAAGCCAGCTTACTCTGGCCGGTCATCTGAAATGAAAGCTCCATTTCAGCCTCTAGTTCAGAGTTCAGAAACATAATTGTTTTTGTTCAGGGAAAGGGAGAAAACTCTCTTGAATCTCTACCGAGCCAAATACAATCAATGCCAATATTTGTCTGAGGTTCCATACCTTTGATTTCCTCAGCTCTAAGGGTAATGAGGAATTGGAGGGTCAAGCTATCATCAGCCCATTTCGTCACCATCTGGAAAGCACATGTAACAACACAAAACATGAAGCAGGCTTGCAGGCATCACATTTTTTTTCTTGAAGAGCATGAATCACTCTCATTGTCCCGAAAGAAATAGTATCAAATTTGATAGTTTTAAATCGAGATTTTCATATACCATTAATTGAGTTGCCAGTGGATGTCAGGTTCAGTTTCTGGCCATTCAGAATTGCCGTTGTGCCATCTGTTGATGTTGGGATCCTGACACTCACCTTTGCTAGTTGGGCATCTCCATGAACAATTGAAATGTCAAAGAAACAACAATATAATCCTGATGCAAATGGCAAGAATGTCCAAATCATGGATGGAAAACCCTGTGTAAAATACCAGCGGAAGACGTGTGTGTTCCATAATAATCTCCTCCTAAAGAAAAGAGGTAGGTATACACCACGCCCCGCGTCGCCCCCACCCAGGGCGACTCGGCGGCACTCACCCGCCGCCGGCGCACCCCCCCCCCTCCCCACCCTCCTCCCCTTTGCCGCCGCCGGAGGGCGCCGCGCGAGCCCGCGGCGCCCAGGAGGGCGGCGGCGGGGCGGTCTTGTCCGGGTCGGGGCTCACGCGTCACTGGGTGGGCGACGCAGGCCGTCAGTGGCCACGGTGTGGCGTCTCTGCGCCGGTGGTGGCCGGATCCGGGGGACTCTAGGCCGGATCCGAGTCTCCTGGACCGGATCCGCACCGGTGGTGGCCGGGCGCCCCGATCCGGTGGGCGGCGGTGGTAGTGGCCCCCGCGTGGCCCTGCGCTGGCCGTCGGTAGGTGGCGACCATGGTGGCAATGTGAGGATGTTGGATGTGCCGGCGCTTCCTCCGTCCAAATCTGGAGGAGGGGTGGTGCTGCGGTGGTGAGGTGGTAGTGTGGCGACGGTGGAAGTGGAGGTCGTGTTGGGGAGCTGCTGCGGTGAGAATGGCGCCCGTCGTCATGGCCGGTGGCTCCTCGTGGTTGGTGGTGGCTGGGACGACCTCTCTTCAGGGCCCTGTTTTCTCCGAGGGATCGGGGTTTGCACCGGCGAAAGCCATGCCGGACCCTCCGGCAAGACAACGGCAGCGCCTGAGGGCGTCGTTACCCTCCTTGGAGACGTGGTCTTGGTGCTTCCCCTTCCCGTCCGGTGATGCGGGGTGTCGGCGGTGCCATGGTGGCACGGCCGATGGCAACTTTGTCTTGGCTGGTGCCATCGGCGCCAAGGTGGCGCGGCTGGCAGTAGCCATGTTGGGGCACCAGGGACGCCTCGGTGGCGTGGCTGGTGTTCGTGGCGGCTTCCTGAAGTTGAGGCGGCCGCGGACGGGTGCGGTGGCGCGTGGAGAGGCTCTGTTGACGTCCCAATCCGACAGGGCGAGGAGTTGGCCGGGGTGCACCTGATGAGCCTCATGTTCGTGTCGATGTCCCAATCTGACCGGGCGAGGTGAAGGCCACGATTTTATTGTATCTCTGAAGCTTCGTGTGTTGTGCTCTTGGGACGACTGAAATTTTGGCTTTGGCGAGATGATGGTGAGACTGCGGGGTGGCTCGATTGTTCCATCTCACCCCCGACGGCGGAGAAAGCTCGGGACCTCGGAGATCCAAGGAGTAGTTTCAGAGTGGTACTGCGGTCGATGTCCCAATCCGACGCGCTTGAATGTCAGTTGTCAGTTGTCTTGGAGATCCGGGATCCAGGGTGGAGTTTCGTTTGTTGGGTATGTGTGGTGCGGCTTGGGACGCTCCTTTGTTTCTGCCATTGTTTGGTCGTAGCTGGGAGATCGGTGACCAAGTGTGCGTCGCTTGGAGTTGACGGGACTCTTTGGCCTTTTGTCGTAGTTGAGTATAGTATAGTTGGGTCTTTTGACCAAGTCGAGTTGTAATTTGGTACCTAGGTGTGCATTGGAGTAGGGTATCCTTCAAATTGTATGGTTTTTCTGGCCCGGCTTCCTGTCAAAAAACTGGGCCGGCACTTGCCTTTCTTTTTATTCGTCTAATAGAAATCCCGGCAAAGCTTTTGCCGGCCTTTCGAAAAGAAGAAAAGAGGTAGAATTTTAAAAAAAAGGTGGTACTATGACCTGGGAACCATACATCCACCAATCAAGGAATGTTTTTTTTTTAGCCTGGCCAATCAAGGAATGTTGTTACTGCAAGGACAATGCACCTGCAGAAAGATTTAAACAAAATACTTTATATAGAGTCAATGGCTGAGAAAAGAAAAGTGAGATCAAACAAATAAGCAACATCTTCCTGCCAATGAAAGAAACATACACAAATAAGCAACAATGCAACATATCCATGCTATGGCACTTGTTGGCCGAATTGCGCAAGTGAAGGCTGCTATAAGAAGAGCCAATGTTCTTGATGAGGGACTTGGTTTGCTGCCAGCCTGATGCTTTGAAACAGCTGAGATCCCTTTGGAACACTCTATTGCAGTAAAGCAGTTTGATATAGAGTCCAGCGTAATACAAAAAAACATGAACCAGTTAAACAACTGGGAAAATAACTGCAATTTATTTGTTAAGGTCACCATCTTTCAGGTAATTACAATTATTTATTCATTTATTCATGAGGGAAAATCACATATAAAATGGTGATTTTAAGGATACTGTCCATTGGGCAATCTGATCATCAAAGATAAGTTTGGAAGGTTTATACAAGTATAGATCTCCAAAAGATGCGGAGACCGATTGCAGGACACGTGGAGCCATCGCCTGTGACTGTGAGAAGACAAAATAAATAGGCAGATAAGGAAATGTTCCCCCACATTATGTGAAAAATATTTAGCTGAGGAGACAGGCAGTGAACTGAAATACAGAGTTACGATAGGCGTGACTCTCATAAAAAATTTGCTGTTGGTTGTCTAAAATTGAGACTGAACTATGATTCTCGATATTTCGGTCTTTACGGAAAAGCTGGAATCACAAATAAACAGCTCGAACCCAGCCTTATGCCACTTCTGGACTAAGAATTCAGTCAGTTATAAACCATTGATACTTTTGTTTGTCCGATGACAGACAACCTATTGATACTTCTGTTTCCCGGCAGCACTCGCATGCAACCTACCACTAGAAGCCATGCTCCCAGCCAATTCTAGATCCAAGAGCTCGTGACTAGATTCACCACCCCAAAGCAGAACAGATACTCTGCTAGACTGAGCATAAACAGCTTAAGCTATTACCATAAACATAAACTGGAGTATCTAGGTGGAGCAGCGCCAGAATCTTGTAGAGATAGAGCAGCAAAGATCAATGGGTGCAGGTAACTTGGCAGACCCCGCTTCCACTCCCATGTAAGGTGGCCGTACCTGCACTGCAACCAACAGAAGAAAACAGAGAGACTTAGAGCGGCCATGAAATGTCCATGAAGAATACGATTTTGGTGCCCGTTTTTCCGCAGGGAATCATCTCATCCCCTCGACTTGAGCAGCAAACGGATCCAATCCAGGCGACGCGGTGGGCGACCTCGAGGCACTGCCAATGCTCATCGGGGTTGAAGTACAGGTACGCACCAGCAGCGGCGTTGGCCACGCGGAACGCCAGCACCCTCGGATCCCAGCAGCTCCCACGGGTCGGATCCGCCTCTCCTTCGCTGTAGAATACGAAGAAGAACCGTCGTCGCCAGGCGGTGAGCCGGCAGCGTGAGATCGCCGGCGGTGGCTCATCGCGTGCTTCCGGTTTCTCTCTCGCTGCCGGCGACACCCCCGGTGGAGGGAGGAGGATGGGAAACGGGCTGTCAATGGGCTGAATTGCATGGGATGTCCTGGGCTGGCCTTCCTGAGTTTCAGCCCAAGACTGGCGAGTTGTCAAGGAACTAGGTAAAGACTCAGAAATGTGGTTTTATCGCCGGAAAAGCTCACCAAGACGATAAACGAACCTTTCAAAAAAAAAAAGACGATAAACGAAGACTTTTTTTTTAGTTTGGCCTCGGTTTAAATTAATTACGTAGTCACAAGATAGTATGGAAAATATAATGAGATGAAAAAAGAGTGACAATAGCTCTAAGCTAGGTAAAAAAACTAATATATAAAAACAATATTACATGAAAAATAATCCAAATTAAATACTATACTAAACAAACTAACTATCCGTGCTATATGTGTGTGTATATATATAATTATTTATTAGTTAGCGTGCCGACATAGCGCAGATAGATCGAGCGTAGATACCGTGATGACATCGACAGCAACGTAGGATCGGAGTAAGCAACATGTCGCCATCGATGAGACCCACTAGGAGAGAAAATTAGAAAATTTTATGCAAAAAATACCTGACCACTCTCCCGACTCCCGATGAGTTCCATCCTGCTGCTGCTGGCTCTTGGGTTCCCGTTCTCCATCTGGGCTCGCGTGCAATAATGCAAATGACTGCGAGCCATTGGGTTCAACTGCGGCGCACGCGCGGTCTACAATAGATTGGACCGGGGCGAGGTGAGCAAACGGTGCACACGACACACAGAGGAGAGGGAGTTGAGACGTCCACCGGGTCACCGATGTCCGGGCGGCGGCGCCAGCAGGGCACCACGCCGGCGCCTGCTGGTCACCACGTCGGCGCAGGAGGACCAGCTCCGGCGATGGTCCGTGATCAAAATGGAGGACCAGCACGTGCTGGAGTGCAGCGCGTCTGCTTCCTCCCGCTGAAGCCACCCATCTTCCAGGTACGACGTGCGTCGCCGCCGAAGCCACCGCCCATGCATGGATCTACCAGTTTGCCCTCTGCTTACTGTTAATTACACGGTTTGGTATATGCACGCAGGTGCGGCGTTGGCCATGTGCTGTGCTCGTCGTGCTCCGAGAAGCTCATGCTTGTCCGCAAGTGCCACCTGTGCGGCGTCTCCCTGCCCGGCGGCTACAAACGGTGCCACGCCATGGACGACGTGATGAGCTCCGTCCGTGGCCCGTGTCCGCACGCGCCCTACGGCTGCGACACGACGCCGGTGTACCACGCCCGCGAGGAGCACCTCCTGCGGTGCCCGTGTGCGCCGTCGTGCCACTGCCCCGGCGAGGAATGCAGCTTCGTGGGCTCCAAGGCTGCGCTCCTGGACCATTGCAGCGCGGCGCACGGGTGGCCGTGCATCACCACGGTCAAGGCCAACGACTATGGCTTTATGCTGTCTGCCTCCGTGATGGCTTCAACCTCCTTGTCGCTGATCTCGGCACAGGCAACAACAGCCTACGTGCCACTGCCAACGTCGAGTGCCTGCTCCTGCTGACTGTGGCGCGGCAACCGTATGCCCGCATCATCTCCGTGTGCTGCATAGACCCACATCGGTAAATCATCCTCACACCTATGTGCTGCAGCACCAAGTATCTCCGCCGTTCAGCGCCTGGGACCCGGCTCACTCATCGCTTGCCACCTGCCCCCGTGTTTGACCGCCCGTTCCTCTCTGTTCTCTTCAATTTATCGTCATCTCGTCCGTTATATCGTATCGTCCCGCGCATGCTTTTCAATTTTTGGGCTCGCCTTTCATCCTGAGCTTTATCCCTCTCTCCTCTCTCTCTCTCTCCACTGCTGCTGCAAACACAGCAGCGCAACGTGCAGCCTGGCAGGTGAGGCAGACACGGCAGGCCTGTATCTACTAGTACTATGGACGAATAGCTTAGCTACTGCATACAGTTTTAATTTTTCGAAAGCTCGCTATACATTTTTTCTTAATGCATTCTTCTACTTGCTACGTATAACTTTAATTAAGTAAAATAACTTTAATTAAATATATATTATTTAATTCACTACTATATTTTTACTTAGTTTGCCGTTGCTTGTGCTCCCAAAAAATAACTTTTATTAAATACATATTAAAAATATTAATATTTATGATACATAATTAGTACCATTAGAAAGATATTTATCTCTTTCTTCTTCGTGTTTCTCTCATCTAAAGACTATTGCATGTGAATGTTGTGGTCGCTTTATAAAAGCAGGGTTTTCCAATCATAATAAAAGTCCAATGAAGAAGATGTAGAGCTTTTGGTAATGAAAATTTACACTTGCAGGGATATCGAAGGAGCAAATCTCTTAGTTGTTGTTCATGGTGTAGTTAAATTGGCTGATTTTAGAATGGCCAAGCATGTGAGTATAGAGTCATATGGATTGTAACATTTTCATGTGGCACAGTTCACATTATTTTGTAGTGATAAAACATGTACATATGTATGTGCAATTTTGTTTTTTGCAACAAAAAAATGAGCCATTGTGTTGAAAAATGAGCATGTTCGTCCGAATATAAAAAAAACTATGTACTTCTCGAATGGCGTGATATGTATTTATTTGGAACAGAAGGAGTGCAATAAGATCATAGATGGTACTCCTGCGATGTTCTAAACAATTACACTCACAGTACCAAAATAAATACATATCTGATAATTTAAGGAGTCAAACAAACTTTGACCAAATATACATAAAAAATACTAAGATTTATAATGTCAACAAATTAGTGTTAGATTAGCCATATTATATAGTTTTTATACCAACCCAATTTAGAGGTACAAATGTTTGATGAAATTTAGTAAAACTTCATATTTGTTTGACGAAATACGTGACTTATTTTGGAACAGTAGGGAGTATAATGAACTCGGTCATGGATGATACTAATATGATGTTCTAAAATTTTTCATTTGTCCCAAAATAAATGTCATTGTGGTTTTCATGTCGCTCAAACCTTTTTTAAGTTCGACTAGGTTTATAAAAATATTAAGAAATTTATATATAATTAAGTTTGTTATGAAAATAATCTATCTATAGATACCAATTATGTACTATGAGTTTTAGGTTTGTACTATGATTTTTATGTACTATAATTATTTTTCTACTATGACTTTTAATCTATCTATAGATTTAATGATCTATCTGATGATACTAATCGTGTCCTATAATTTTTAATATTTTATTACATATCTAGTCAAAGATAAAGTATTTGACTCCTTCGAACAAGAATGACACTAATTACATACAGAGGAAGTACACATAATTTTGAGAGGCAACGAATTTAAGTTTGGCGAAATCTACATAGAAATACTAAGATGGTACTTGAAAGGTCACAATGGCTAGGGGGGGTGAATAGCCTAATAAAATTTCTAGCAAGAATACTAGACAACCCAATTAGATAGCAAGGCGGCAAATGTGCAAAGCAAATGCTCCGACTACTCTATGCAAGCCGTCCTACCAAGCAAGGCTACTCAAATCAATTGCACACACAACAATGGTGATCAAGCTACACAATGTCGGTTCACCGAAACCAACCAAGCAATTCTACCCACGGGATTTACTCTACACAATGAGTGGTTCCCGACCGACCACAACAAGTAGTTCTACCCACGGATTTAAACTACTCAAAGAGTGGTTCCCGACCGACCACAACAAGCAATTCTACTATGTGGAAAGTAAGGAGGTGATGGAAGTTTATACCGCCGCGAAGAGTAGATGATGGCCGATCACCGGTGTAATTGCCAATCACCTAGGAAGCTCAATCACAAGCACAAGGAGGTCGATGCCTCGGCAATCACAAATCAACACAATGATTTTTACCGAGGTTCACTTGCTTCCCGGCAAGCTACTCCTCGTTGTGGCGATGCACTTGCTTGGTGAGTTGCCCGCTCAATTGGCTCGGTGCCAAAAACCCCAAAGGGGAGCCGCAATCTCCACACAAGACAAGGATCCACAATCCACTAGAGTATCCTTTCGCGAACTCCCGCGGGGAAGGATCAAGAACCCCTCACAAGAACCCGGTGTGGCCTCGAACAATCACCAAGTCGAGCTCAACCACCACCCGCTGCTCCAAACCGTCTACGGTGACGGGAATCACCGAAGAGTAACAAGAATCCAAGCAGCTCACTCGATGAACAAGTGCCTCTAGATGCAACTCTCAATGCAAATCACTTGTTCTCACTCAAATCTCTCTCAAGAATGTCAAGGGAACCAAAGAGATGAGTGGGGGAGGAGTGTCTCTAGCTCAAGGTATTCTCAAGAGTGTTAGAATCGGCAAGAGAACCCTCCCATGGCCGGCCAACCTCTTATTTAAAGACCCCAAGTCGAAATAGAGCCGTTGGTCCTCGGGGCGTCAAATAACGCGCAGACGCGTATGACCGGAGGCATCGACGCGTCCCGGCGCGGCGTTTCACAAACGACCGCCGAAATACACGCGCGGACGCGTCCGCTGGCGCCCGCCGGACGCGTCCGGCGCTCTTCGCCAGATCCCGCGATCCGACCGGTGCCTTCAAACCGTGCGACGTGTCGTCCGCCGCTTGCGTCCGGCGCGCGTCACGCCGGACGCGTCCGGCGGTCCCAACGCGCGAGCTGAACCCGAAGTTTCGGTCGGCGTCGCGACCCGTCGGACGTGCCACGACCGCGTCCGGCGCTCACGGCCGCCCGGACGCCTTAGCCGGCCAGACGCGGCCGGACGCGTCCGCCCGCTCAAGCCGCGCGTCCGTGCTCACCGGCCGCGAGCCGAGCCCGGCCAGCTCAACACGCGCGGACGCTGGCTCGACCCGCGTCCGCCGGCGTCCGACGCCCTCGATGCAGATTTCTTCGTAGAATCTTGTGCCGTCTTCGCTCCAAGTCCAACCTCTTGCCTTGAGTACCAACTCCACCAAGTGTAGACCTCGTCTCAAGCACTCGGAGTTAGTAGTACAAGCACGACCACGTCGGCAAGAGTTAGCCCTCTAGTTAGTCTCTCATGCATCATGCAAAGTCGCAACTAGAGGCACTTAGGACCGCGAATGAACCGAGGAAACCCCTCTTGAAAGTCGGTTATCGATCCTAAATGTGGTCACACTCGCTAAGTGTCTCGACCACTAAACCGGAAAAGCCCTATCAAGTATACCTTCGCCTTGATCTCCACGGGCGTTTCCTTTCATCACCAGAGCTTGATCACTTCACATGTCCACCATGTTCGACACCGTGATCACCATGCTCCATCATCCACCGTCACGTTGCTATGTGTCTAACCACACTTAGAGCAAAGCATTAGCAACGTTTGAGGGTTATTAATTACCAAAACCAAACCGGAGCTTTCAGTACTTAAGCGCTGATCTATCGTCTTAAGATGGTACTAATCCAATTTAGAGGTACAAATGTTAATACTAATTTCTGTAATTCTAGTTAAACTTAAACTCATGGATGGTACTTTTCAAAATGAGTGTTATGTACTTATTTTAGAACAAATGGAGTATAATGAGAGCTCATGGATGATAGTGATGTGATGTTCTAAAATACTCTGTGCACCAAAATAAGTGTCGCTATGATTTTTGTGCCAGTCAAACTTTTATAAGTTTGATTATTATTATTAGATTAATGATATTATATATTTTATACTAATCCGATTTAGAGGTACATGTGTTAATATTAATTTCTATAATTCTAGTTAAACTTAATGTACTTTTTGAAATTTGGGTTGTTTACTTATTTTAGGACAGAGGGAGTCTAATGAGCTCATGTGATATTGATGTGAGGTTCTAACTTATTCCCTGTACCAAAATAAGTGTTGCTATGATTTTCATGCTCGTCAAACTTTTATAAGTTTGACTAGATTTATCAAAAAAAAATTGTATCTACATTTAAGTTTATTATGAAAATAACCTATCTAGTGATACTAATCATATATTACAATTATTAATACTTTCAAGTATATCATTGGTCAAAGTTAAAAACATTTAACCCCTTAGGTAACTAGAACGACACTTATATAGGGACGGAGCAAGTAGAGCCATGGACCAAAATAAATGCATATCTTATACTTTTAGGAGTCGAACAATCTTAAGTTTGACCAAATCTACATAAAAAATACTAGGATTTATAGTATCAAATTAATTATCAATAGATTTATACTAATCCTATTTTTAAAAGGTAATTGTTAATATCAATCGATGAGAGAGGCGAGAAAGGACATGGAGAGAGTCTCAGGAAAGTGAAAAAAGAATGAGTAGGAGAGAGAGTACCAGAGCCATGGAAAATTCAAAATCAAGTGTGCCGACGATATGAAAAGTTCAACGTATCGCGAGATGAAATTGAAACGGTATCGCGAGACATTGAGGTTTGACCAGCACATATCTTAAAGCTAACGAAAGGTTTGGATATGTGGGGTGGGCACACATAGTTGTGGGAAATACCGGTCGGACCCACATGCCGCCACCCGTGCTGCCGCCAGTGGTGTGTGGTCAGGGACGCGACTGACGTCAAAGGAAATGCAGTGCTAGCTGGAGTATAATTTGCGCGGAGCCAACCATACGCATGTGCAGAACTCAAGGTTCAGAGTAATCTGCACTGACCTCTCCAATGGGCTTCCTAAACCTGACGACTGCATCCAGTTCATCGTGCCGAATCAAGTTATTGAAGACCCTGAAAATGATAGTATCCGGGTCAAAGTTCGAATGGAGCTGAAGACTGTTTACAGTTTACCGTCGTGTCGAATGCAGTAATTGGATACGTACTGGACTGTAGCAGATGTCAATGATCTCTTTGTACCGAATATTATGGAAATAGTGTCAACTGAAGCTTTTAACAGTGGCTTTAACAATGATCTCTCTGTCGACTGAAGCTTCTAACAAAGGTCCCGATTAACCCACTATTATGTAACTGAAAAAATGCATTGTTATAAGGTTTTCGAGTATGATCTATGCTGAAGAACAAAACTGATCAGGAAAAAAACAATCAACACATTGAGTACAAAGACATGTCTCAAATTGAGAAAATTCATCACTTCTCTAAATCATAAAAAGGACGTGCATGTACCATAAGATTTTCGTGCTACTATCCTGCTTTACCTGCACAAAGCAGCCCCTTCTGCTACTAGAAACTGATGAAAAGAACAGGCAGCTGGCCAGTGTCTACTATCAAGTTGTAGTTGTTGCTGCACTTAACATTAGAGGAAAAATGCCGACATACAGAACTTGCACGTACACAACAAATTTAAGCTCAATTGAAACAATGAAATAAACAATACTAAAATAAAGTCTCGAGATAATTAAAAACTGAACTAATAACTTAACTGATCCTAAAACTAAAGTTTAGGTACTTTGAAACCTGAACTAAAACTAAAGAACTTAACTAATTAAAACTAGAGTTAACTAATAATAGAGCTGATAACGACGTCTTCAATAGACATCAACGAGAAAAACACCTCCACATAAGTATCCTCCAACATCATGTGCCCCAAAAGAGTTTTCAATAGCCATAAGCCAGAAAGAAAATCCAAATGTAAGCAAAGATATTGTAGTGCTGGCCATGCTCATTGCATTTTACCATAAATCTAAGAATGAACAAATAGAATTTGTCCAAATAAAAACAGTAAAAGAACTTTAGTAAACACAATTACAGAAGCTAGAAGCTTTGAACTAAAGTACTGAAGTACTAAACTAAACATATGAACTGGATAATAATATACTGAATTGAATACTGAAGGACTAATATGAAATTGCACATAAGTTGATAACAACACTGAACCTGAAACTTAAATATAGGAACTCTGAAACCAAGACTCATATATGCGGTAACCCCTTTGCATACATATATGCTTGTTAGTCCATGATACTAAAAATTAAGCTACAACTACCCATCCGCAACCAGGCCAAGCATCCATGATACTGAAGCTAAAAGAAAACTAATAGAAGGAACCAACCAATAAATACAATCACAGCAGCCAAGCATGCAACAAATTCTAAAGGTAGATTGTTGTATCATGAAAGTGCCATTGCACAGTAAATGAAACCACACTAAGCTCAGTGAGCTACTAGTCCGACTTTCTGTAACTCATAGAAGAATTAACAAGTACACAGAAGATGAACCTGGAGCGAAAATAAACTGCTGATGACAATCTAAAGATGAGTCTCATTAATTTAAAACCACCATATAATGAGTTAATTAAGCTGGAGAAACCACGAATTCAACAGAACTGACACAGCAATGAGGATATACCACAACATATAAGACAAAGAACATATAGAAGTAGCAGAGAAACATGGTTCCAACTTCACATACAAACACACAAAAGGAACATTATGTATCTACTTTACATAGAAGCAGTGATTCCATTCAGGACCGGCATCTAAGCAAAACCAACATCACGCCTGATTCGATGGATACTGAGTTACTGACTTTCAGTAGTTTGTAGCCCCAAGGAAGGACCGCTGCTGACCATGACCGTCTGACAAAGCGCCGCTGCTCCGATACTGCTGCTGCAGCTGATGGGGGGCAGTGTTGCGAGGCTGCAAAGACCCGTAGGAGCTTGCCAAGCTTGCAACAGGCTGTTGTCTGTACATGCCTGCAGGGCAGTTCTGCGCATTGTGCCCACTTGACCCACAAGACATGCAGGTCTGCACATTACCTGTCACCAACACTGGAGTGGGCGCCCCGACATATGTGTTTGCTTGCTGCACGAGCTGGTTCGCGGACTCCCCATGCATTCGACCACTCATATTGGTGGTGTAAGCATTGTTGGAGGTTGGCACGCTCCGTCCAGCACCAGTGTTGCTGAGAAAAGCATTGTAGGTCATGGCGCCTTGTGCCTCTGAAGGTGAGCCAGTATGACCCTGCAATAGGCCATTGATTACCCCCAGAAGGTAAGAACTCTCTTTTGCTGGATCCAGCTTCTCCGCTCTCATAATGTTGCACTTGACACGCTGCTCATCGTTATACGTCTCCTCAAAGACTTTCAGCTTGAATAGAAATTGCTGCCAGCGAACCCCCTGTAAGATCTCAGCAAATCGTTCTGGGTCTCCTTCTCTTAAGCTGTAGAGCTCGTAGGCGTTGTGGCCAACAATCTCGACACCAGCCTCTTGGAATGCAGTAGCATGGGTGAGCAGCCCAGTGTGGTCCTGGATATGGCACTGCAGCAAGTATCTGTACTCACAATTTTGTAAGCTCTGGTCGCATTTGTCACACTGCCATGTCCCATCACCATTATTTATTACCTTTTTGTTGCACACCCTACCATTCACCTCCATGGTGCAAGCAGGATAACAAAAATTATCAGTGATGAGATGTGAAATTGCACCTTTAACAGTGATAAAGTTTGGCTTCTCAGATCGCCCCAGATCTTCATCCTTGATCTGAGCCACTGCTTTCCGGACATCAGTCCTGCTGAAAGTCCCTAGTTTGGTTTTGGCTAATTGATGAAACCTAGGACTAACCCTGTTTATCTAAGTGGTTGATTTAGAGAAAGGTTGTCCCCATGATGAGCATATTGAATATGAAGCATGACACGTGTCATGTGATCAAAGATGAAGATCAAGACGATACTTGGCTCCATGGACCGGTGTTGAAGGTGAAGGGCTAGTCAAGGCTTGGGAGTGAAGGACCATGAGATGGTGAAGCTCGGGCAAGACTAGGCGCCGATGGACCGATGCACGGTGAAGGGTAAGTGAAGTCAAGATCGATGGATCGAGACGGTCACATGATGGTGTGAAGCGTTCATATCATTTGGAGGAACAAAATGGGCTCAAGGCAAAGGTATAACCTATAGGGCCATTTTGTTTTGCACTCAAGACACCATAGAGGGTGTGAGTGGTTTATGATCGATAGCCGCACTATTAAGAGGGGAAGTCTTATCGGCTATTCGACGCACGGGTGCCACTAGGTGAATTCATGAAGTGCATTGCATGTAGGGCCTAGTGAGCTAACCTAACCCTTGGAAAATGGTTGTGAAAAGCTAACACACAAGCACATGGAGATGTACACTTGGTGGTGTTGGCACATTTACAAAGGTGGCGTTTGGGCGCGCTGTGGTTTGCAGGGTAGAGATGGGTTTGGGTCCCTCTCTTCCTCCCGCCGAGCCTGTGAGGCGGGATTCGGCGCTTTCAGGGAAAAATGGATGCATATTTTCTATTGCGCCGGATGCAAAATTTGGTTGAAATCATGCTATCGCCGATGATCAAGTTGGTATACTTGTTGGATAGCATGTTCGAGAAGTTGGCGTCACGACGGGCTGAAAAACGAAGTTTTGACGGCGCCGGACGCGCGGGGCTTGGGCGACGCGTCCGCGTCGCATTGTGACTTGGCGTGAGCGAGTGACGCGCGCCGGACGCACGCGGCGGACGCGGGCCGTTCACCGTGCGCAGTCCGGCGTGTCATGGGCTTCGTCCGCGAGGCCGCCGGGCCGTACGAGGGCAGCGGACGCGGGCTGGTCGCGTCCGGCGTGGCCGGACGCGACCGAAAAGTTTACGGGCGCGGGCGTTTCCTCCGGACGCGGGCCGCCGGACGCGTGCCGGACGCGGGCCGGACGCAAGGTGATTTGAACGTTGGGCCGCCAACGGTCGGCATCGCGGCGCGCGCGAGGAGGCGCCGGACGCGTCCGGCGCTTGAGCCGCGGGACGCGTCCGGCGGGTTGAAATCGGCCTCGCCCGAGGGGTAACGGTTGGATTTCACCTTGGGCTTATAAATAGCCCCTTGGCCGGCCATGGGAGGCCCTCTTGCCCATTTCTACTCACTTGCTCATCCTTTGTGCTAGAGAAACACTCTCCCTCTCATCTCTCTTGCTTGTTGCTCATCCAAATTGAGATTGAGAGATCACCTAGTGCATTGCATTGCTTGAGAGCATTCTAGTGGCACTTGTGGGTGGTTTAGCCGGTGGATTTCTTGTTACTCTTGGAGAGTACCGCTCCTAGCCGGCTTGGAGATTGTTGGAGGCGTTGGCAAGAGAAGGTGATTGTTCTTGGCCACCTCCGGTTGATTTGTGAGAGGTTCTTGTGCTCACCTCGCGGGGATCGCGAAGAGTAACTCTATTGGATTGCGCGTGTCGTTGAGTATCACACTTGAGAGTGGCGCCTTGTGGTTTCCTTGCGGGGAAGTGCCTTGCGGGGCAAGTGGCTTGAGGGTCACACCAAAGGACCATCTAGGGGTTGATCGACACAACGGGTGACGTAGCTTGGCGGTGCCCAAGTGAACATCCGGGGATAAAACAATTGTGTTCATCTTTGTCTCCCGGTGATTGGTCGTCATCGATTGTGTGTTGCCGATTGTAATTAATTGTTCATTCTCTCGGTGATTGGCAACCTCGACTCTACGCGTCGGTATAACAAGCTCCTACCCTCTCTTGCATTATCTTGTTTACATTCTTGCAAAGTAGAATTGCTTGCGTGGTCGGTCGGGAACCACAACTTGTGTAGACTAAATCCCGTGGGTAGAATTGCTTGTGTGGTCGGTCGGGAACCACTCCTTGTGTAGATTAAATCCCGTGGGTAGAATTCTTGATCACTAGTGGTAGCTCTTGTGTGTACTAGTGATCACATACTAGAATTGTTGGATAGGAGGCTTGCAACACCTAGTAGGCTAAGCGTAACTTGCTTTCCGCCGTTTGTTTATCTAACGAAGTTTGCTTAGTGAGTTTGTAGAAATTTTTATAGGCTATTCACCCCCCCTCTAGCCATCTAGGACCTTTCACCTGCCCATACTTACCACTGACAAAGAAACACAAGCAGCTGTCTTCCCTTCAGTTGTATACCATCGCCGCAGACTCTCAGCCTCAGGAAAGTCTGGGTCTATTTTTAACTGAGTTGAGCCGGTTGTGCTCACAGATCTACCACTGAATTCAGTAACCTTGGCACCTTTCAAAGCTAGAACAGGATTCAAACCAGAATCACACTTCAACTGCAGCTGCTGGCCTTCATCGTCACAGAACTTCCCCCATAAGGTGATTTCTACTCTTCGACCAGACATGTCTTTCAGTTGAAGTGTCCTTTTCTGGGCTTCCGAGCCGTCCTTTCGGTTTATTGTGGCAGAAGGGCCAACTGATGTAACAATTCCAATCAAGTCCACAGTAGCACCTGCCTCGATGTTCTCAATTTCGCTTATCTGCCGGAAATTATACTGCTGCCTAGGGATGTTGCTATCATCACCAACACAAACTTCGATAGATGTTTTGAAATCCACAGTTATTTCAGACTCGTGATTCAAAGGGTTCCACTTCTTATCTGCTTGTTTCAACTTCCCTCTAGATATCAGGTACACCTTATCAACCTCAATGAGGTCAAAAAACTGATCAACCTGCGCATTGAAGCATGTTGCACGGATTTCTCCAACCTGTCCATCAAGGAGATCAAAGGAGAAAACTTTTCCAGCACCTTTAGCGTTGTTGTAGTGCCTGATATGAGTCTTTGAAGTCACCCTAGCCTTGATTGTCCATCTTTCTTGTTGTTGGTAATGGTTCAATTGAGCCACTGGGACAAGACGAATTGCATCGTTCTTAGACACAGGCGCTCTATTCATATGCCGTGGAGGAGGTTGCTGATAAAAGGACTGTGCAGGTTGGCCATATGTATTACAAGGAGCACCACTGCCACCAGCCATGGAAGGAGCTGCAAACCTTTGGTTCTGGGGAGAGTTCAGTGAAGGCTGCTGCAAGTTTGACTCCACCATGCCCACATTCATTGTGTTATTATATGCTGAAGTTGTACCATAGGAGACACCAGATGCCACATTGGGAACAGATTCTACTGCACGACCAACTGGAGGGCCCACCGTAGCTTGATAACCACCATAGGATCCACTGTATGGTACATTATTAACATCTTGCACCGGCCTTGGAGCAGCAGAAGATGTGTATGCTACATTATTAGGATCTTGCACTGGCCTTGAAGCAGCAGAGGATCCATATGCTACATTATTAGCATCTTGCACTGGCCTTGGAGCAGCAGAAGATCCCAGCATACCAGGGCCACTGGAATATGTGCCGGTATTAGCTTGAGCAGCATTGGGCGGAAAGTTGGTGCCCTGTTCATTAGGTCGGATTCTCACATCATAGGGTTTGGGGTCTCCAATTCTGGCGCACTCACTTTGCAGAACATCAAGATTGATAACAATAACGATCCTGAACAAAAGATAAAGGCATGGTCAACTTAACTGATAAGAGGCAAAGCACAAAAAGAAGTCAACAAACTAGCATTCAAATATAAATTCTACTCTTTAGGAGATGCCTAGTCAGCTCTAACAGAAATAGGTATTTCCACGAATTGACTAGAGTCATAGAAGATAGAACCAAAGAAGTTGGGGGAAACAAGGATGCTTCAAACATTCATGAAGCAACATTAACCCACTCCAGATTTCAAAATCCAGCGTACATATCAGTATATTCACATTCAAATACGATATTCTTGTTTTTAGGAGATGCCTAGCAGTTTCACTGGTTTGACATTGATCCCAGAACAAGAGCTTTCTGGCTTATAGCTCCTAGCACAAAACTAGAGCACCCATTGACTGCACTAAGGATCATCATCAACAGCATAGAAAGCTTATACAGAATAGAAGGAAGTCTGCATGTTAACCATTGCCTGCTTGACAGTTTTCTTTCATCCATTGGAAGATTGCTAATGACAAAGGGAAAAGCATCCATGTGCATTGTTGTTTGGAAATAAAAAACACATGCGGAGAAGCCCAACCACCTTGACAGAAACTCATTGGACTCCATTCCGGCGAACTAAACCAGTCCGAGGCTAATCTAAAGATAGTGGGAAAAAAAAATGAACAAGACTTCCCTGAGTCTGGACGGGAACTACCATAAACCATAGTACCACATCGCCCAAATACCATTTTCTACCACCAGCGAATCCCAGCCCATCTTATCCGACACTGAACATCGAGCGAATCGTGCGGGAAGCAAACCAAGATTCAACCTTTCTACACGCAACTCAACAAACAAACCGAATCTGCGATTAGTAACGAACAAGCTAGCCCTCTCCTCTGCTGACCTGCGGTTGTTGACGGTGCTGCATGTGAACTCCTGGAGGTGGACGATGGAGCCGCTCCGGATGGCGCCGTCGCGGAGGAGCGCGTTGAGGCTGGTGGCGAGCATGGACTGCATGGTGTGGACGCCGTCGGAGAGCACCATCCGGAAGCGCTCGCCGGCGGAGGGGTTCTTGGTGCTGTTGACCGCCCGCCAGTCCACCACCTGCAGCACAGGCTGCAGCGTCTCCTCCTTGCCGTCCGCGTGGTCCCACACCTCCGCCACCGCGCCCGGCGTCAGCTGCGCCGCCATCGCCCGCGCGCGCCCGGGAGGAGACTCCCTGGTGAATCTTGCGGCGGAAGGGGGAGGAGGAGGCGATTCGGTTTGGGGGGAGGAGGAGGAACGGAACGGAACGGAGCGAGGTTTTGGGGTGTACGGGAGGCGGTTCTGCCGAGTGGGAAACTGGAGAGGTGGAGGGAGAGAGAGAATTTTTTTGGACGCGAAAGGACGGAAATGCCCCCAGTTTGTGGGCTGGAGCCTATCCGTTCAGTTCGCCTTCGCTGGTGTGCCGAAGAAGCCTGGCAACGGCTACACACGTCAGGTCAGGTGTGCTGAAGAAGCTACTAGCAGCAGTATGTAGATAAATAAAAACGATAAAAATGTACCCACACACGATTTAAAAAATCTGCATGGGTAAATATGACAACGGGTAGTAACCCGTGACCAAATAGGATTAAAAATATATCATATATGATGATTAACCTGATGGAGTCAGATATATTGCTTATTTATTTTTGTATAAATAGAAATCAGCAATGGTTGCGTAGCAAACAAATTTTACTAATCATGAATGCATGTCCGATGGATATAGTAATTTTAACCCATTTTAGTAGGTGAAGAAACCTTTGCTTACATACCTTTTTGCCGGATTTCAAGCACTCATCGCCATCCCACTATCCCAGGCTATGTCTGGATTTTTCATATTGCCCAAAGAGCCTGAACAGACAACCGAAGCTATTGTAGCAACTAGCAAAACAATTTTATAATTTGTATCTATAAAAAATCTTTTCTTTTTCTAAACCTAAGTATCCGACCAGTTCTGTATATCCCATAAAGATATGAAAGATATATATAACCTTAAAAATTTCTATTTAATATTTTGTTTCAACACCAGTGACCTTTTCGAGTAATCTCAGACATTCACTCTCTTCTTCAGTGCCACCATGACTAGTCTTGAGCAACAACAGATCACTGCGGCAATACTTGCTTTAGTTTTACCTCGTTCTAACAAAATTTGCGGCGTTGATTTTGCTATATTTTTCTTTAAAAGTAAAAGTGAGCTTCTTTTCCTTCAAACATTTCCTTCTTTCTAAGTGACTTCATCAACAGGTAACAGTAAAAGATAGGCCTCTTTCAGAGCAGATCAAATAATCCTCGGGCAATCAAATGAACCAGATTCTCCTAGGAGTCACATACTCATAGCACAGATGATAAAAAACTAGCCCGGGGGCATGATCCTACTTCTACACCACCGAACACCTAATTCTTGAGAACTAAAAAAGTAGAGGGGAAATTTGCCTGAACACTTTAACATGCATGCAGATGCAAACTAGACACCAGCAAACCGTTGATGTACTGAACAAATATATAGAAACATTCTGCAGCATAAGATCTACTCCTACTAATTAAAACATTCACCCATCAGTTGCTTACTAACACAGGTTCCACAACACAGCAAGCTAGCCAAGTACATGAGGTTTGCCCAGCAACCTCCTGCATATTACGAAGTACTAATTACCTGGTCCAGAGGAACCAGACACATAGATACAGATAGGTACTGAAAATATAACTGTACATGATAAAGTAGGACTCCACTAAGCAAAAGCTACTTTCATACTGAAAATATAACTGTACATGATAAAGTAGGACTCCACTAAGCAAAAGCTATTTTCACAGAACTACTTGGTCTGATACTGATAGGTCTTTCCAGCAACCACCTGCCCATACTGGTTGTATTTGAAGCAGCCTCCCCTCACTGCCGACCACCAACCCGCGATGCCAGAGGCACCATTGAAATCAGAACCACCGGATGAAGCTGATGATGGAGTAGGCGTCCCGTTCGACTGTGCAAAGCCTGTGGCACCCACATTGCTGGAGGTTACTGTCTTGCTGGATCCAGCTTCTCCGCTCCCACAATGCTACACTTGACAAACTGCTCATCTTTATAGGTCTCTTCCTTGACTTTCAGCTTGAGGAGAAACTGCTGCCCGCGAACCCCCTGTAAGATCTCAGTAAATCGTTCTGGGTCTTCTTCTCTTATGTTGTAGAGCTCATGGGCGCTGTGGCCAACAATCTCGATACCAGCCTCTTGGAATGCAGTAGCATAGATGACCCCAGTGTGGTCCTGGATCTGGCACTGCAGCAAATATCTATACTCACAATTTGGTAAGCTCTTGTCGCATTTGTCACACAGCCACGTGCCATCTTCATTATTTATTAACTTTCTGTAGCACAGCCTACCATTCACCTCCATGGTGCAAGCAGGATAACAAAAATTATCAGTGTTCAGACGTGAAATTGCACCTTTAACAGTAATAAAGTCTGCCTTATCTGATCGCCCCAGGTTCTCATCCTTGATCTGTGCAATTGTTTTCAGCACATAATTCCTGCAAGATAGAGAAATGCAAGCAGTATTTTTTCCTTCAGTTATGTACCACTGCTTCAGCCTTTCAGCCACTGGAAAGTCTGGGTTTACTTTTAACTGAGTTGAGCTGACTGTGACCACAGATCTACCACTGAAATCACAAACACGGCCACCTTTGACAGACAGTATAGGGTTTGAACCCGAATCACACAGCAGCTGCAGCTGATGTCCCTCTGCATCACAGAATTTGCCCCAGAGGATTATTTCCATGCTCCGAAGAGACATATCTTTCAGATGAAGAGTTCTTTTCTGCGTTTGTGTGCCATCATTTCGCGTCACTAAGGCAGAAGGACCAACTGATGTAACGACTCCAATCGAGTCCACAATAGCACCTGCCTCAATGTTCTCGATCTCACTAAACTCCCGGAAATTAAACTGCTGCCTAGGGATGTTGCTATCATCATCAACGCAAACTTCGATAGATGATGTGAAATCCAGAGTTATTTCATACTCGTGATTCAAAGAGTTAAACTTCTTCTGTGCTGGATTCACCTTCCCTTTAGATATCAGGTACACCTTATCAACCTCAATGAGGTCAAAAAACTGATCAGCCTGTACATTGAAGCATGTTACACGGATTTCACCACATTGTCCATCAAGGAGATCAAAGGAGAAGACTTTTCCAGCACCTCTAGAGTTGTTGTAGTGCCTGAGATCAGTCTTTGAAGTCACCCTAGCCTTGATTGCCCATCTTCCATGGTAGGGGTTCAATTGAGCCACTGGGACAAGACGACTTGCATCATTCTTAGACACAGGAGTTCTGTCAATATGCCCTGGAGGCGGTTGCTGATAAAAGGACTGTGCAGGTTGGTTGTATGTATTCCCAGGAGCACCACTGCCACCAGCCATGGAAGGAACTGCAAACCTTGGGTTCTGGTGAGAGTTCAGTGAAGGCTGCTGCAAGCTCGACTGCACAATACCCACATTTGGTGTACCATTATGTGCTGAAGTTGTACCATAAGAGAGACCAGATGCCACATTGGGAACAGATTCTACTGCGAGGCCCATAATACCCTGATAACCACCATAGGATCCACCGTATGGTACATTATTAACATCTTGCATTGGCCTTGGAGCAGCAGAAGAACCAAGCATACCAGGGCCACTGGAATATGTTCCGGTATTAGCTTGAGCAGCATTGCCCGGAAAGTTAGTGACCTGCTCATTAGGTTGGATTCTCAAATCATAGGGTTCGGGGTGTCCAATTATGGCACATTCACTTTGCAGAACATCAAGTTTGATAACACTAATGATCCTGAAGAAAAGATAAAGGCATGGTCAACTCAACTGATAAGAGGCAAGCCACAAAAAAGTGTCAACAAACTAATATTCCAATACAATATTCTTCTGTTTAGGAGAAGCCCAATCAGCTCTAACAGAAATAGGCATTTCAAAGAATCGACTCAAATCATAGAACCAAATAAGTTGGAGAAATAACGATTCTTGAAATATTCATGAAACACCAGTGACCACTTCAGTTCTTAAAATTCAGCATATCATAAATCCACATTCTATTGTGTATGGTAATTCATTAGAATTCTATAATTGTGCATACTTTAGTAACACCCACTTGAGTATTCAGACTCGTCATATCTTAAAAGAGCTACTTCTTAGAATCATTTGAATGGTCACAGCAGAATGTGTTGTGACAGTTTTAATGATAAGACCTTTCCAACTTGTAACTACTAGCACGAAACTAAACCACCCTTTCACTGCACTAAAGATCATCACACTTCAACAGTATAGAAAGTTTATAGTTTATTCTCTTTGGGCTTGGAGCCTTGTAACCACTTTGTAAATATCATTCTTTCATTTAATGAAAATACAAAAAAGGTAGGGGACTCCCCAGCCGAACCGTTCAAAAGAAGAACAAAAGAAACTCTGCATGTTAACCATTGCCTGTTTGACGGTTTTCTTTCATTGGAAAATTACTAATGACAAAGGGGAAAATAGCATCCATCGGCATTGTAGGAACAAAGGGAGGAAACACATGCAGAGAAGTGCAACAACCTTGACAGAAACAAGAATATAACTGAATGAAAGTTGTTGGACTCCATTGTGGCGAACTTAGACTAGTCGTAGGCTAATCTAATGGTAGCAGAAAACCATCAACTAGACTTCCCTGAGTGTGGACTGGAATGACCATAAACCTGGTACCACATCGACCAAATACCATTTTCTACCACCACTGAGTCCCAACCTATCTTCTCATGGCGGTTGCCACAAATCACCTACAGACATGTCACAAGTTCACAACCTATTACGATGCACCACGAGCCTAACATGCTGCAGGTTTTACAGCACTGGACATCGAGCGAATCGAGCAGGAGGCAAACCAAGATTCAACCTTTCTACTAGGCACCCAAGAAAATAAAAACACATCTGCAATTCAAACAAGGGATGGAACAGGAATCGAGTGCAGGGAAGGATTAATAACCAATCCTCACCTGCGATTCTGGCTGGTGCTGCAGATGAACTCCTGGAGGTGGATAATTGAACCCTTCTGGATGGAGCCGTCAAGAACACACGTGTTCTCGGTGGTGGTGAGCATGGACTGCATCGTGTAGACACCGTCAGAGAGCACCACCCGGAAGCGCTCGGCGGAGGTTTTCTTGACATTGTCGACCATCTGCACGTCCACCACCTGCAGCATCGGCTGCAGCGTCCCGTTGCCGTCAGCATGCTCGGAGATCGCCATCACGGCGCCGGGCGTCAGCTGCACCGCCATCGCGCCCGAGAGCCCTGGTGGATCTTGCAGATAAGAAGTTAGCATTGGTCATGCATAAGAATTTCCAGGAGGGTCAAAGCATCACCTGTGGCAGCCATCGTAACCCTTTGGTTTTGATTATCCTTCAATGAAAGTCACTGCATCTTGGCATCTACTGTGCTCTGTGCTGGCATTGCATTGGCCTCAAATATTGTGGGACTGCGGATCAGAGTACACTCAGCGTGCAGGATCTCAAGTTGGATAACAATAATGACCCTGAATGAAGAAAACAAGACAGAGAAGGGAAAATAGTCAGAGAACACAGCCAGTTATAACTGATTAGTAATAATTCACGAAACACATCAAGTAAAATGAGTTTGTTCATCCAGAAAAGGAAAATATACTTTTTTCGAGTAATGAGCTTAAAAATTGCAGGATATAAATGGAGAAAGAAATTAAAGCAGGACCAGGAAGTTAGAAAAACACAGTAGTTATACAGGAAGAGACACTGATCCCGTTTGTGATAAAAACCTATTTGGCTTAAAGCTCAGAACTTTGCCTTCTAGTTTAGCTTTAGCATATGTAGCGATACAAATGTGTGAACAAAAAGTTATTTTGAACATACAAAAAAACTGACATGACGGAAACTCCATGGAATTGCATCGTCAATGGAAACTCCGTGGAATTGCATCGTCAAATCTAACAAAGGAAAAATGGACGAGTGCACTCCATCTGACATGATGGAAACACCTTGGCGAGATTTTCAGTAGCACAAAAAAAAAAAAAGGGGACAAAATCATAGGGACTCCTATAGTAGTAAGCCGTGACTCAAGAACGCACACCGTGGCGTCGCACCAGAACAGAAACAATCCAATGCGGATCCCGACGGACGCGCGCTAGGATAGGAAGGAGGCGGGCGGGAGGCAATGGAGGAATAGGATCGATCCGTCGCCGTCACCTCTGGTTGTGGTAGAAGCCGGCGAAGTACTCGAGGACGCGGACGACGGTGCCGCGGCGGAGGTCGCCGCGGGCGACGAGGTGGTTGAGGGACGCGGCGAGCACCCCTTGCTCCAGGCGCCCGCCGCCGTCCGAGAGCGCGACGCGGTACGGCCCCGCCTCCGACTCCCCGGCCGGCCGCCGCCGGCCGTCCGCGGCGCGTCCGCCAGCTGCAGCACCGGGCGCAGCCCGTGCTCCCGCCACATCGCCTCGAACGCCCCCGTCGACAGCGGCACCTCCACGTCCATCGCTTCCCCTCCTCCCATTGCGCAGTGTGGACTGGGGACGGGGAACGGAGATGCAAGAAACTCGGAGATATCTTGGTGGAGACTGCAGAGAGAGAGGATGGCAGTTGGAGTGAGTGAGTGGGAGAGAGTAGGAGTGGGAAATGACGAGAATGGGCAGGGAATCACGGAGGAGCAGTTGCCAAGCTGCCGCGTGGCTCGACGGCACGGCGACGTCGGCGAGGCGTACAGTACGCGGGAAGACGGCGGGTGTCTTGGGATTTGGAACTTTGGCAGACGTCAAATGACCAAACTAGACATGGAATATATATACATATATGGGCCGGCTGTCTAAAACTCAAGCAGTTGGGCTCTATGCATCCTTGGGCTCGCTGGAGACGATGATCACTTTTTTGTTTTTAATTAAAACTGTGGGGTAACAAACAACCCCAGCCATGGCAGGAGCGGGTGCGGGTCTCGACGGAACCCACAACCCTCGACCCGGGAGAGCAGGAGGGGGAGGTGCAAGACTTCTGGGGTGAACTCTGGTTCATCCCCGATTCGTCTCCTTCCTCGCCCCCAAATCCCAGATCTAGGGTTCGGCCCCGTGGGGGCGAATCCCTTGTCTGGATCAGGAGAGATCTTTGGGAGGAGAAGAAGTTCAACTTCACCGACTGCTACCCTTTTAGAGAAGGGGATTACCACGACAAGCCGCCGGTGAAGTTGGATTTCGCGGAGCTGTTTCGGGGAAAAGAAGGGAAGCCAAGTTTCGCCGACGTGGTGAAGATGGCGGGCCGTGGTCGTGGTCGGGCGGGGGGCAACGAAGAGTGGCAGCAAGGGTGGCCGGGCCCCTGGTTCCCGTCCCACCCGCAGCAGGGCTTCTTCGGGCCGCCGCCGCCGGCTCATCCGTATGGTTTCTTCCCCGGGCAGCCAGCGCCGCCATATCAGCAGCAGGGGTATGGGCGGCAGTTTGAGGGGAATAGGAACAGAGGTGGCTTCCAGGGCAGGGGGAGGGGCCGCGCTGTGCAGCCAAGGGCGGCGGCGCCGCCGCAACCTCAGCCGATGGTGCAAGATCAGGCAATTGCTGGTGTTCAGGACAAGAAGGAGGAGCAGAAGGCTACAGAGAAAGCTGTTGATTCAAGCTTGAATCAGAAATCTGGGGAGAAGAGCAAGGCTACTATGGGCCAAACAGTCTGCTTCAAGTGTGGACTCATTGGGCATCTGAGTTCTACTTGCTCCAGCCCGAAGGTGTGCTTCATCTACAGGAGTCCTAAACATGTAGTGGAAGATTGCCATAGTTGGAAGAATCAGCTACCTCAAGCCCAGTACTATGGGTCTGCTAATAGGGGTTTGGGCTACCATTACATTGATGTTGAGGAGAGGGATGGTAGATTTCAGCATTGGGTTAACATGGATAACTTTGGGCAGTTAGTGATTGAGTCTGGGGTGATACAGGAGGATGGAATCACTGAAGCTTTGAAGGAGCTGTTTGACAGAGATTGGCAGTGGAGTCTGCAGAAGATAGAAGATGACAGATACATAGTGAGGTTCCCACCTGACAGGAAAGTGGAGAAGATTGTGATTGGGAGATCAACTAGATTCAACCTGAACCCACAGGTGATTTGCAATCTGAGTGTGTGGGATGGGAAGTTTGAACCAATAGGGCAATTGCAGGAAGTTTGGGTTCTCATTCTTGGGATTCCTCCAAAATGGGCTGAGTGGAAAACAATAGCAGAGGTGGCTTCAAGTCCGGGGAGGATGGTTCAGGTGGATTGGCAGTTGCTTTTTGACAGTTTCTTCAGCAAGGTGAGGGTAAAGGTGCTGTGTAAAGACCCATCCAAGATTCCTACAGAGAGGGTGTTTGTCTTCAAGAAAGATGTGCTACTGCTAATGTTCTATCCTGAGGGATGTGAGGGAGTAGATGATGATTTGGGTGGAGGCTTTGGTGGAGACTTAGGAGAAGAGAGTGAGGAAGACAAGACAAAGAAGAGATAAGTCGGCGGGGCACTGGGAATGATGGAAAGGACAAAGAAAAAGCAGATGGACAGAATGGTGAACCAAATCAAAATGGAGAACTACCTCAAGGATCAGGCACTGGCTTCTCAGTGGGCAACAGGGGCAGAAAGCTTTTTGGGGGAATTATGGAACACATGGGAGCTGATGATTGTGCCAAGCTGTTGAGAGATATGGAGATTGATGTAGAGGACAAGGTGGAAGAAGGAGGGGCTGTTAACTTGAATTCTCAGAGGGGGGAAGATGAGGACCAGTACCATCTACCTGATGACTGGATTTTTCACCTGGCTCAGAGTGATAATGAAGCAAGAAATGATACAGTGGCAGAAGAGGGAGATGGTGTTGAAGATGGGGACAACACTCTTGGGAAGAAGGGGCAAATTGAGAATCTAGCTTCTGAAGGGACCAAGGCAGATGTGGAGGGGAGTAGCTCGGTGAATGGGGAGAACAGCTCTGTAACCTTGGAGAGGGAACAGCTTCAGAAAAAGAAGAAAAACACTGCACCAAAAGGGCAATGGGGGCTGTTATGCCTACAAGGAGGAGCACGAGAAACCAGGAGGATGGAAGGGTGATGATGGACAAAGCACAGGAGGTCAAGAGGAAGTGGAACCTCGATGATAACAATGGTAAGAGCAAAAACCTTTCCAAATCTTTTCTTTCTAGTGTTGCCAAGGATATTGGCATTGTGATTGGGAATGGAAATTCCCCTGTTCTAGATGATATGGTGAAGCTAGATAAGAGTAGGAATGCTTCTTGTCTGTCTTCTTGCAGTTTTCCAAATTGTTCTGATTTAGTAGATGATGTAGCTGATAATAGAGATGAAGTAGATTCTTCTTTTCAGTCTCCTAATAATGAAACTCATGATGGAAATCATGAGAAAGAAATGGACAACCGGGAAAAAGGTTGGTCCACTTGTAGGTCCTAGGAAGAAAAATAGGAGAAAAAGAAAATGAGAGGCCTTTTTGGAATATTAGAGGCTTGGGCTTAATTGATAGAATTCCGCTTTAAGGAAAAATCTTTTAGAGTATCATGTAGATTTTGTTGGTGTAATGGAGACAAAGAAAAGTGTTATTTCGATGGTTTGTTAAAGTCCTTGACAAATAATATCCCTTTTAGTTGGTGTCGGCTAGGAGCTAAAGGCTCGGCGGGTGGCATCTGGCGGGTGCTAATAGTGATTTATTTTGCATAACCGTCATTGGAAATCTTAAATTTTCTATCAGTGTTATGCTTTCTTGCAAGAAGACTGGCTTCTCCTGGAAATTAGTTGTAGTCTATGGACCAGCCTCAGATGATCAGAAACAAGAGTTTTTGGATGAACTTGAGGCTATTTTTAGTAGTTGGCAAGGACCAATCATGATTGGGGGGATTTCAATTTGGTCAGGTTTGCTAGAGATAAGAGAAATGGTATCATCAATCATAGGTGGGCAGATTTGTTTAATGACTGGATAGATAGGTGGGCTTTGGTAGAATTAGAACCAAACAATAAGAAGTTCACTTGGACAAATAACCAAGACTGCCCCATTAGATCTAGGATTGATAGGATTTTTGTTTCCACAGATTGGGAGAAAGCCTTTCCTCTAGCTAGTGTGTCTGCTTTAGATAGGTTGCCTAGTGATCACAATCCTTTATTGGTTAATACTGGAGATAATACCTCTTTTGAAAAAAAGAGATTTAGGTTTGAGAAATGGTGGCTACAAAAAGAGTCTTTTAAAAAGTTAGTAGAGAAAGCCTGGAATTCACCATGTAATACCAATAGTAGCATAGAGAAATGGCAGTTTAAGGTTAGAACATTAAGAAGGATGGCTAGCGGTTGGGCATCAAATGAAGTAGCTGCAATGAATAAAACTAAAGTTGAGCTAGTTTTGTAGATTCCAGTGCTTGAGAGTAAAGCGAGGATAGAGCTTTAGATCGGGTAGAATTACAAGATTATAGAGAAATAGAGAGAGAGTTAGAAAGAATTTGGGCTTTAGAGGAAATTAAAGCTAGACAGAGCTAGAGATAGAAATTTACTGGAGGGTGATAGGAATACGCCTATTTTCAAGCTATTGCAAATCAAAGAAGTAGAGCTAAGAGAATTGAGTATTTAGAAGGTCCTAGTGGTATAGTGTCGATCGAAGGGGATGATGAACATAGCGTAGACTACTATAAGAATCTTTTTGCTAAAGAACCTAGTGTTGAGGCACGGTTAGGAAGTAATTTTTGGGATCCGAGAGGATATAGTTCTAGAAGAAGAAAATGCAGAGCTTTGGTAGCCCCTTTTACTGCGAGGAAGAAGTGAAACAGCTCTGTTTGATTGTTATCCCGAAGGTGCCCCTGGACCCGATGGACTTTCTTTCCTGTTTTTTCGAAGTTTTGGGAGCTAGTTAAAGGAGATATTATGGATTTATTTGCGAGACTTTCAAAGAGGAGTACTAGATCTCAGTAGGCTGAATTTTGCTTTAGTAACCCTGATCCCTAAAATAGGGGATGCTTCGAATATCAAGCAATTTAGACCTATTAGCCTTCTTAATTGCAGTTTCAAGCTTTTTTCTAAGCTGCTCACTCTGAGACTAACTCCTGTGGTTCAGAGGATTGTGAACAAGAGTCAATCAGCTTTCATTTAAGGAAGATACATTCTAGAGAGTGTAGTAGTTGCACATGAGATTATGCATAGTGTTGCAAAGTCTGGAGAGAAAGGGGTAGTGCTGAAATTAGATTATGAGAAAGCTTATGATAGAGTTAGCTGGTCTTTCCTCTTTGATATGCTAGTTAGTAGAAATTTTGACCCAAAAGTAGTGTGCTGGATCAAGCAAACTGTTATGAATGGGTCCATTGGTATTACAATTAATGGAGAGGATAGTGCCTTTTTCAAGCCGGGAAAGGGTTTAAGACAAGGAGACCCCTTGTCTCCTTTCCTTTTCAATTTGGTTGGTGATGGGCTGTCCAAAATGCTTTGAATAAGGCTAGAGATCAGTGGAAGAATTTGTGGCCTTTTGGATGGGTTTAGGCCGGGAGGGGTAGTATCTCGCAATATGCGAGATGATACTATTCTCTTTGCAAAAGCTGAGCCTTCTGTTTTGTTAAATTTAAAAGGCATTTTGATGTGGTATGAGCAAATTTCAGGGATGAGAATTGTCGGTGTTTCGTACCCCGGGGGGTGTCACACCAACGAGTAAATTTCTAAGCGTGCTCCCTAATCCGGATGGTGATGCAAGAAGGACACAAGATTTTTATCCTGGTTCGGGCAAAAGAAAGCCCTACGTCCAGCGGGGGGAGGAGACTTGTATTATCTTGCACCTAGGTGCTCGTACAGGGGTGAGTACAAGACAGTCCTGAGACTTTGCGAGTGAAAGCGTGAGAGAGTGTGTGAGGTGCGTATGAACTTGGGAACCTGCCCTAAACTAAGCCCTGGCATCCCCTTTTATAGGCCAAGGGGAGGCTCAGGAGTACAAGAGTCGGTAGGGCAATCGTGTGCATGACGTCGAGGTATGGGCGTCGAGCCGAGCAGTTGGAACTGTGGATCCATGCTTTTATCCGGTCCGAGCCTGTAGCGGTATGGGTAAGGATGTCTTGGCCGTCCTTTAGCTGACGCGAGCTGATGCAATCGAGGCATGGGTCGTGACGGCTTGCCCGGGAACCCCGGCGAGTGGCCGTCGAGGTGAGATGGACGGGTCACTGCGCGCCCTATACGCCAGTCACGTCCATCATCATTTCTCGAGGGGTCGGGGTATGCCTCGAGAGGTCGTCAACCCGAGCGATGGGACGGCACGACGTGTTTGACGGTGCGGGGGCTTGACTATGGTGTTTAAAGGGGGTGTCGCACGTGGCACAGTGCGTGGCATGGCTCCACAGGGGCACCTGCCATCCCCGAATCCAGGGGATGGGCAGCGTAATGGCGGAGGCGACCGGCGCACGTCCCACTATTGCGGGCCCTGTAGCCATGGGGTTAGGCGGTGTCAGAGTACTTTGGCGCTGTTCGAGCCCTGTAGCCATGTGCGTGCTCTGGACAGGCAATTATTGAGGGCAGACTCGAGCGGTTGCTCGCTCGAGCGTTCTCCGTCCCCGCTCGAGCGGTCGCTGGCTCGAGCGGTTTACGCTATCGTCTCGAGCGGTCGCTCGCTCGAGCGGTTTCCGTACTTCTTTCTCGAGCGGGTGTGCGGCTGTCGCTCGAGTTTAGAGGGCTCTGAGGTTTCATGGGCCTGATAGTGGGCCGGCCCAGTATGAGGAGGATCAGTTTTTTAGAGGGGAGTAAAGCTATTTCGCCCATCTTTAATCCACCTAGTTTAGGACCCCTAATCTAGGTACCCGACGATAGCCCCGAGCCCTTACTTGATTGTGAAACTTCAAGTAAGGGATCATGAAGTGGAGTCGAAGTACCTAGACTTGGGGTTGTGTTGTTTGTTTCGTGGGGCAAATTTCTCGTTTTCCGTGGGGGCGCGCGGCGTCCCCGCGGGGTAGCCTCGAGGCCCCGGAGGAATGAGGCATTCCTCGGGGGCTTTGAGACGAGCTGTTTTGAGCAAGAAGGTCATTAACTAGAGTTGTAGCGGCTCGGGCGGAGGATTCAATTACTCTTCGAGCCCCGAGCACTTCACCTTTTCCCCGTCGATGGAGGCCGTTTAGGTGACTCGAGCCCCCAAGCCTCGAATGGGCGAGCTAGAGTCGTGACCCGGTTCCTCGTTAGATCTCTTGGATCGATCCAAGTGGTTAGAGGTCTGACACTACTCGCGACCGAGCGAGCGCCATGCCTCCTTGTGAGCTGATGGCGGGTAGTCCAAGTGAGAGCTCGTTTCCTTTCGAGGGGAGACGGCGTCGAGGCCCAGAGGCGCTCTCATTAAAGCTGGGCACTTAGCTTCTAGAGGACCGGCCCCGCTCGAGGGGACCGGCGGCTCGAACGCCTCCCGTCGACGGGATCTCTTGGAAACTCGGTGCCCTGCCTTGGACACGCCACCGGGATTCGAGTGATCGTTCTCGAGCGGAACCTTTCGAGGGTTCCTTCCCATAGGCGCCCCTGACTCGGGTGCTCGAGGGCGGCTGTTCGAACCCGTTCGTGGGTCAGCCTCCGCTCCCTCGAGACTTACTTGTGGGACCGGGATCCCGGGCTTTCTTACCGTATAAGGAACCATCTATCGAGACGTCCCATCGCTGTGCCTGTTCGAGGAGAATCCGTCCGTTGCAGGTGGCGCGCCTTTTTAGGCGAAAACCGGTGCGTCATGATGATCGTGGCTCGGCGACGGTTCCGCTCCGTCTCGCGACGCGTGCGCCCAGTGAGTGGAGGTAGGTGGCGGTTTGTCAGGAGCAATAAATGCGGTTACCGTTTCTAGTCGAGTCCGCCGGGGGCGCGCGGCCGTTGGATGGCATGATCTGGGCCGTCGGATGCGGGTCACGCGGATCGTCTCGGGTTCCTATAAATACGGGGGAGAGGGCTCCTGGTTCCCATTCTCCGCATTCTTGCCTTCCTTCTGCTGCCGTCGTCGGTTGCACTCCTATTTCCAGATCAAGTTGCCGCCGCTCTCGCCTGCAACCGCCGCCGCCGTACTCGCTTGCGACTGCCGCCGCCGCACTCGCTTGCGACCGTCGCCGCCGCACTTGGTCGCGTTCGTCGCTCTTTGTGCCGCCGTTCTTCTTGTTTCGCCGCCACCCTACTTTCTTCCCCGTTCCGCCGTCGTTCTCTCGCCGACGCCATGGTGCGGACAAGCAAGAAAGCGAGCCAGGGCTCCGGCCAGGGCGCTGGGGGCAGCAAGACCGGTGGCAAGGGTGCCGCCGGCAAGAAGGAGCCCGCCAAGCCTCCCACGCCGGTGGTGATGCACGATGCGCTCCCGTGGCCCCGGTCCACGGTGGCGAGGCGATGTTGACGAACCTTGTCAACGGCGGGTTGCTTCCCCAACCCGGTGGAGGGGCCGCCGGAGTGGCGGGTGCCGGACGACGACCACCTCGAACCCGTGGTTCCGCCGGGCTATGTCCTGAGCTTTGTCAAGTTCCATCGGCGGGGGCTCGGGCGCGGCCGAGCCGCTTCATGCGGGCGCTCCCCCACCACTTTGGGGTCGAGCTCCAGCATTTTAATCCGAACTCCATCTCACACGCGGCCAGTTTCGCCGCCGTGTGTGAGGGGTACCTGGGCATGGCGCCGCAGTGGGACCTGTTCACCCATGTCTTCAAGGCGACGCTGTTCACCAAGGCGGTGAGCGGCGGCGCTGACGGCGACGACGGCGACGATGGCAATGAGGAGGTGGAAGAGGAGAAGGAGAAGGAGAAAGGGAAGCCGAAGGCCCGCCGCTACGTCCGAGCGGGCTCTTGCTCGATCGGCTTGAAGAGACAAGAGTGCTGGCTGACCGGCACATGGGCGTCGAACAACGCCGGGTGGGACGCGGAGTGGTTCTACCTCCGAAACGAGGGGAACCTCTTTCCGGAGTACACCGGCGCCGTCCGACCGCGCCGGCGAGAACTGGATCTACGGTCGGCCAAAGAAGCGTCGGCCCGTCTCGACCCTCGCTCGAGGCCATCGCGAGTCTCGGCCGCCGGGGGCCGGCAATCTCGTTTTTAACCTTGCCCACGTCGTCGCCGAGTTCCACTCCCGCCGGGTGATCCCGCTCGCCGAGCGCCCACTGCGGTTGGACCAGATGACGGAGGACGCCGACCCTGAGGCGCTCGAGGCCAGCCGGATGTCAGACGTACCCCTCTCGTCCGCCATGATCGTGGCTCGAGTGCGCGAGGCGATCGACGGTGGGAAGAACTTCGGGGCGAATCAAGTCGGCCTCTTCCCCATGCGCCCGGTCAACAACTTGCTCGGCTATGTAAGTTCTTTCGAGGTCTTTCTCGTTGTTCCTTTTACTCGAGCCATCCTCATCGAGGTATGCTTTCTCAGGACATCATCGACCACGCGGACTCGAGGCCCCCGGTGAAGGAGGACGCGCCCGCCCGTGAGGTAAGACGTCTGAAAGGTGACCGGGAACACGCGGCGGCGCTCTCGAGAAAGGAGGAGAGAGTGAGGAAGGCTCGTGAGTTAGAGAAGAAAGAGAAGCGTAAATCTCGGCGCCGCCATGAGTGGGAGATGCGCTTGAGGGCGGATCCGACCGATTGGAGTTCCAGTCTAGAGTCGACTGATGACGACGAAGAGGAGGGGGATGAGGAGGAGGACGAGGCGACTGATAGCGATGACGCCACCTCCGCTCGAGCGCTAACGCCTCCTCGATCTCGCGTGCAGGAAGTGTCCCTGGCGCCGGCTCGTCTCGAGCTGGGCGGGAGCTCGTCGCTAGCTCGAGCGGGCCAGCAGCGGGAGGAGTCGTCCCAGCGCTCCGACCGCGGCGCTCGATCGCCATCACCGACCCGAGCGGGGCAGCAGGAGGAATCCTCCCACCACTCCAGCCACCGCGCTCGGGCGCCATCTCCGACGCGGCGGGACTCTTCTTCCCGTCGTCAGCCATCTTTAGCGGGCGCGCGCACCCGGCAGCAACAGGCTGCTGATGCGCGCAAGTCGTCTTCAGTCCAACCCGGCGAGCGCCCCGTCGAGCGCCGGGCTCCCTCCGGTGGCCGGCGAGCCGAGCAGACCCTGTCCCGCAAGACTCAGGAGCCTGCCAGGGCTCCTGCGCCGGATCCGTCGAACGCGCCGGCGGGGGCGGGCAAGACCGCCAAGACTTCAGAGCCCCCGAGCGCTTCGAGGCGGGCCGCTGACGCCCAGGAGCCCCCGAGTGGCTCGAGCGGCCCGGTCGAGGCTCTGAAGCCCTCGAGTGATTCGAGGGAGTCGGGTGGTTCGAGCGGCACCCCCCACCTGCGAGGTAAGCCTTTCGATCGGGTCTTCTCCCATCGTCTTTCTGTTTTGCTAGTGAGTCCCTTATCGTCGTTGTTTTTGTTTTTTTTTTCTTTTAGGAACAAGCGTCCCCTGCAGTCCCTACCGTCTCTTCCCCCCATCTTGCCTACAAAGAGGCTGAAGGTCTTAGGAGGGTCGAGCGGCACCCCGTCCATTTCAGGTGGAGTGACTCTTCCTCCTTCTACTCCGATTTGGTTAGCGCGAGCCAAGGACGCGATCGAGCGCGGCAAGCTGATGGCGGCTGCATCTCGTGCAGGTGCCGGGGCCACGACCACTATAGCGGGGGAGAAGACGACCTCCACCACTGTGACCTCGACCGCCTCCCTGCTCGAGGCGTCATCGTCACCGGTTGTGCTGGGTGGCGCAGCGGCTGGCGGTGAGACGGCGGCCACCACTCCGGCGGCGGGGGCCGGGTCGGAGCAGCATCCGATCACGCTCGAGGACGAGAGCCCGAGCTCGGGTTCCAAGACCGCTTGGCCGATTGGCCTGCGCCAGCTCGAGGAGGAGTGCCGGGAGAAGGAGGAGGAGACGCCATCGGCCACCGATCGGCCGGTGGAGGACGTGGTGATGCAGGAGGCGGGTCCAGTGCCCGAGCCTCAGCCAGGCCGGGCCCCTACCCCCCTCGGGATCTGGAGGTCGACCCCTCTGCTGGGCAACGGGTCGAAGTGCCCCAGGCTTCCCCGGTCGAGCCAGGGGAGGCCCAAACCATGGCGCAAGAGGGGGCGTCCGAGGAGCACCCCGCCGCCGCTCAGGAGGAAGAGAAGGTGGAGGAGCAGGCCGAGCAACCCACCACCTGAGAAGGTGGAGGAGCAGGCCGAGCAACCCACCGCCGCAGGCGGTGGGGAGCATCGGGACGGCGTGCGAGGGGAAGAGTCACCCAGGGAGCTCCGTCTGGTGCCGTATCAGGCGCCGCTGCCACTGCAGCAGCTGAGGGAGGTTATGGTGCCCCACCTCGTGCCTGAGTCGACGACGGGTGAGGTGAGATTCACCGGTATGTCCGAGGCTGACCACTGGGAGGAGGCCCAGAGGAAGCAGATGGCGTCCGCCATCGTCGACAGCCATATGCGGACGGTCGGCTTCGGACCCACCGAGCCCACGGATGTGTCGATCGAGGAGCGGAGGCGGATCGAGGCGCGGGTGCTCGCCCAAGAGGCGTCATCCTCCTAGAGTCAGCCGCAACGCCCGCCTACCCTGGCCGAGCGGGTGGTGACGGCGGACATCGACTTAGATGCGGTGAGGAGGCTCCACACGTCCGTCGACAAGGAGATACGGGAGGAATTCCCTCTATGGGAAAGGCCGCCGCTGGTACTTCCCGACCCCCTCGACCACGAGGCTCCTGCGATCGTGATGAACGATCAGAAGGAGCTCGAGGCGCACACGGAGGCCGAGGAGCGCCGGCAGTGGCTCGAGCATACCCTGAAGGTCGCTCTGTCACTCGTCTCTGAGGACCTGCCCCGGCTTTCCTCTGTGAGAACTCTCGAGCACGGCCGTTTTTTATTCAGACTTATCGTAGTTTGTGTCTGATTTTTCTTTTTCATGATTCAGACGGCGCAGAGCTGCTCATACGCCAAGTCAGTTCACATCCGCGCCCTTCACGAGAGCGAGGACGAGATCCGGCGATATGTGCGCATGGGGCGGGACGACGGCGAGGCGGAGCTGCACCGTCCGCCGGCTCCTTCGAGAAGCCAACGCCGCCCGGACGCGCCAAGGGAGATGCCAAAGGGCTCAAGACGAGCTCGCTCGAGCGGCGCGAGGCGGAGGCGGTTCAACAGAGGCCCGCGACAAGCTTGCCCAAGCCGCGCGAGAGGCGGAGACCGCTCGACAAGAGCACGAGCGGCTGCAAGGGGTCTTCGAGCAGCTCAAGAAGGACGCAACCATTGCATTAAGAAGCTACAATTCCAAGTGCCAGCAAGCGGAGCAGCTCGAGAAAGACAAGGCCGCCGCCGAAGCGTACGCAAAGGACCTGCAAGCGGCGGTCACCCGAGAAACTGCCGAAAAAGAGGCCCTTGCGAGCGCGCTCAAAGCGGAGAAGAAACGGGCGAGCGATCTCCAGACGGAGGTGGCCAATCTCCGTCAGAAAGTGACGGAGAAGGACCTCGCTATCCAGGGCGCCGGCAAGGCCTACGAGGAGCTGCGGGTGGAAAAGCGTGATGTCGGGCGCGCGCTCAAGAGGAAGGAGACCGAGCTCACGCAGGCGCTCGAGCGCGAGCAAGGGCTCTCGACCCGCTGCACCCGTAAGTAGTTCGAGCCTTCTAGCCTTCTTTTCCGTATGTGATTCTTGCGCGCTGCTCGAGCGCTTAACTCTCATCGTTCTTTTCCAGGTCTGGAGGCGGACTTGGCGGCAGCACGTGAGGACGCCAATTCGGCCCACGCGCTGGCTGATGGCGAGATCTCAGCCAAAGCCCACATCACTGGCGCCATCGACACCCTCAGCGCCACCTGGGGCCTTCCGCCTGTGGTGGACGTCGAGGGGCCGGACGCCGGCAAAGGCTACGCCAGCCGGGTCGTCGAGCTCGGTGCTTATATACGGGGCCGCGTCCGGGAGGCCCTCGTCTTTGCTGCGCGCCGGACCATGGCCATCTTCTACTCCGGGTTTGCTCTCTCGAGGGAGGCTGCCCAGACCGGGATGGAGGCCGTCGCCGGCGGCTTTACCTACACCGAGGACGAGCAGGAGGGTGGCGTGAACCCCCGGATTGAGCAGCTTAAGGTCGACGCCGAGGAGCCCGGGGCGCGTCTTGCTGAGAGCTTCCTACCTGAAGTCCTTCCTCCTAATGTGGACTGATTTTTGACTGGCCTGCGAGCCAAGATTTGGGCAACAAGGCCCTTGTAAGAAAAATACTTTGGTTGTGAAGTGGCCCGAGTGGCCTTTAAACATTGTGTTTACGTTTTATGGAAGTGTGCTCTAATTTTTTCTTATGCTCCGAGTTATCTTTTATTCTTTGCCTTTGTTTCTTTTTAACTAAGTGCTAGCGCGTGTTCCAACCGTTTCGAGGGGAGATGAGTTAGGGTACCGTAGCTCGGAAGCGTGGGTGGCCTTGTGCTCAATCGTCCCAGCTCGAAGGGCTCGAGGTGGCGCTCATACTTAGTTTTTATGAGAAAGATCAAGGCGGGGAAGGAAGACAGTGCATGGAGCATTTGTGAAAAAATTAAGCGCGTTTTTTCGAGGACTTCAGGGGGGTCCCCCCCTGATCTAGCCCCCGAGGGGGGCTTGACTTTGTGGAGACAAAGCCAAGCCCACCTTGTGTATGAACGAAAAGTAAGAAGCTGTCTTGCAGGTCTTTATTCATTCATACTAGTGGTACATTTAAACAAAAAATGTACAAGGCATCGAGGCCTAAGGGAAAAAGCGACGTAGCTGTTCGATGTTCCATGCGTTGGTGAGGATCGAGCCGTCTTCGTCGGCCAACTTGTAGGTTCCAGGCCTCAGCACTTCGACCACGATGAACGGGCCTTCCCAAGGAGGAGTGAGCTTGTGGCGCCCCTTGTTGTCTTGTCGTCGACGGAGCACGAGATCGCCGACCTCGAAATCCCTTTTGCGCACGTTCTTCTCGTGGTACTGTCGTAGCTTCTGCTGGTAGCGCGCAGAGTGTAGGAGCACCGTGTCTCGAGCTTCCTCGGCTTGGTCGACGGCATTAGCTAGCCTTTCTTCGTTAGTCTGCTCGTTGTAGGCCTTGAGTCGGGGGGACCCGTATTCGAGGTCGGTGGGGAGGACGGCCTCTGACCCATAGACCAAGAAAAATGGAGTGAACCCCGTGGCTCGGCTCTCGGTTGTCCGTAGACTCCATAGAACGGAAGGGAGCTCAGCCATCCACTTCTTGCCGTGCTTGTTGAGGCGGTCGAAAATCCTTGGCTTTAGTCCTTGGAGGATCATACCATTGGCACGCTCGACTTGGCCATTGGTTCGAGGATGGGCGACTGCCGACCAATTCACACGGATGTGGTGTCGATCGCAGAAGTCCAGGAACTTTTTGCCCGTGAACTGGGTACCGTTGTCAGTGATGATGACATTAGGCACTCCAAACCGATGGATGATGTCAGTGAAGAACTCGACCGCTCATTCCGAGCGAATGTTGGTGATGGGCTTGGCCTCGATCCACTTGGTGAATTTGTCGATGGCCACGAGCAAGTGGGTGTAGCCTCCCGTTGTCTTTTTGAGGGGTCCGACCAGATCGAGCCCCCAGACCGCAAATGGCCACGTGAGGGGGATCATCTGGAGCGCATGTGCTGGAAGATGCGTTTGCTTGGCGTAGAACTGGCATCCTTCACACGCTCGAACTAGCTTGATGGCGTCAGCTGTAGCCGTGAGCCAATAAAAGCCTCGACGGAAAGCGTTACCGACAAGGGTTCTTGGCGCAGCGTGGTGGCCACAAGCCCCGAGTGCATGTCTCGAGCAATTTCCTGCCCTCCTCGATCGAGATGCACCGTTGGAGTATGCCGGTCGGCTCCGGCGGTAGAGCTCCTGTCATCCCCGTAAGGACGTAAGTTTTGGCTCGATGAGCTAGTCGTCTCGCCTCCGTTCGATCCTCGGCGGCTCTCCTCGAACAAGGTATTCGAGGAAGGGCGCTCGTCAATCTGCTGGTGGGCTCGAATCCCGATCGATCTCCATGACCTCGGCTCCCTTCGAGGGGGGATCGGTCGCTGGAGCGGGCTCGATGACTGGTTCTGCTCCAGCCCCCGAGTCCCACTTCATAGATGGCTCGTGAAGATCTTTCGAGAAGACGTTTGGGGGGAGCGGCGCTCGAGATGACGCGATCTTGGCTAACTCGTCTGCAGCTTCATTGAAACGTCTCGGGATGTGGTTGAGCTCGAGGCCGTGAAAGTTTGCTTCCAGTTTGCGTACCTCGTTGCAATACGCTTCCATTTTCTCTTCATGGCAGCTCGAGGCCTTCATCACCTGGTCGATGACGAGTTGTGAGTCACCTCGAGCATCGAGGCGTCGAATCCCGAGCTCGATAGCGATACGCAACCCAGTAACGAGCGCCTCATATTCTGCCATATTGTTCGAGGCGGCAAAGTGGATCTGCAGCACATAGCGCATGTGCTCTCCGAGAGGTGAAATGAAGAGTAGGCCTGCGCCCGCTCCTGTTTTCATGAGCGACCCGTCGAAATACATGGTCCACAGCTCGGCTTGAATGCATCGGGGAAGTTGGACGTCGGTCCATTCGGCGACAAAATCGGCCCGGTGCTTGGGATTTGATAGCCTTTCGTGGGGTGTAAGTGATGGTCTCGCCCATGAGCTCGGCCGACCACTTGGCGATTCGACCCACGACTTCCCGGTTACGGATAATTTCTCCAAGTGGGAATGATGTTACCACCGTCACTTGGGATGGCTAAGAAAGTAGTGTCGAAGCTTTCGACGGGTGAGCACGATTGCGTAGAGCAATTTTTGGATTTGGGGGTATTGAGTCTTGGCATCTGAGAGTACCTCACTAACAAAGTACACCGGCCGTTGGACGGGGAGTGCGTGCCCCTCTTCCTGCCTCTCGACCACTATAACTGCGCTGACCACTTGCGTGGTCGCGGCAATGTAGAGGAGGAGTGGCTCGGCGGGTCTGTCTGGTGTAGCTGGTCGAGGTGGCACGAGCATGGGAGGGGAGGTGAGCATGCTTTTCAGCTTCGAGAGGGCTTCCTCCGCCTCGGGTGTCCATGCAAAATGCTCGGATTTTTTGAGGAGTCGATATAGAGGCAAAGCTTTCTCTCCTAGACGCGCAATGAATCGGCTAAGGGCGGCTAGGCACCCCGTGACTTTCTGCACCCCTTTCAGGTCTTGAATCGGCCCCATCCGCATGATGGCCGTGACCTTCTCGGGGTTGGCCTCGATCCCGCGCTGGGAGACGATGTAGCCTAGCAGCATGCCTCGAGGCACTCCAAAGACACACTTCTCGGGGTTCAATTTGATGTTCTTAGCCTTGAGGCATCCGAACGTCAACTTGAGGTCCTTGACAAGGTTTTCGACCTTTCGTGTCTTGACTATGATGTCGTCTACATACGCCTCAACCGTTTCTCCTATATGTTTGCCAAAAACATGAAGCATGCAATATATGTTGCCCCTACGTTTCGAAGGCCGAAGGGCATCGTGACATAACAAGTACATGCCTACAGGTGTGATGAATGAAGTCGCGAGCTGGTCAGACTCCTTCATCTTGATTTGATGATAGCCAGAGTAGGCATCGAGAAAGGAAAGTACTTCACAACCCGCAGTGGAATCAATAATTTGATCTATTCGAGGCAAAGGAAATGGAACTTTGGGATATGCTTTATTTAAGCTAGTGTAATCTACACACATCCTCATTTTCCATTCTTTTTCTCTACTAACACAGGGTTTGCTAACCACTCGGGATGATGTACCTCCTTGATGAATCCGGCTTTCTCGAGCTTCTCGACCTCCTCGTGGATGATCCTGCGCTTCTCCCCGTCGAAGTGGCGCAGGCGTTGCTTGACAGGTCTCGAACCGGGACGGATCTCCAAGGCGTGCTCGGCGACATCCCTCGGTATGCCAGGCATGTCCGAGGGACTCCACGCAAACATGTCAGCGTTTGCGCGGAGAAAGTCGACGAGCACTGCTTCCTATGCGATGTCGAGGGAGGCGCTAATGATCAGCGTCTTTTCGCCCGGGGAGCTCGGATCGAGCGGGATCTTCTTGGTGTCCTCAGCGGGCTCGAAGTTGCCGGCCTGTCGTTTGGGCGCTGGGGCGGCGGCCTCGGCTGCTAGGCAGTCGAGTGTCTTGGCTAGCTCCTTGGATGCGACCAAGGACTCCCCATACTCAACACATTCCACGTCACAACAGTACGCGTGCTCGTATGTGGAGTCGACGGTGATGATCCCATTGGGTCCTGGCATCTTGAGCTTGAGATAGGCGTAGTTGGGGATCGCCATGAACTGGGCGTAGCACGGGCGGCCCAGGATGGCGTGGTAGGTCCCCAGGTACGTCAAAAGTGAGGACCTCTCGATGAAAATTCGAGCGCGTGCCAAAGTAGACAGGGAGGTCGATGCGGCCGATCGTGAGCGCCTTCTTGCCGGGGACGACACCGTGGAAGCCCCCGGCGCTCGGCTTGAGCTGCGCCCTCGTGATGCCGAGTAGCGTGAGCGTCTCCATGTAAATGATATTGAGGCTGCTGCCTCCGTCCATGAGGACCTTGGTGAAGCGAGCGTTGAGGATGATCGGGTCGACGACAAGAGGATACGCGCCGGGGTTGGTGACGTGCTCTGGATGGTCATCACGGTCGAACGTGATGGGGGCATCTGACCAGTCGAGAAACTGGGGCGTGGCGGGCTTCACAGAGAAGATCTCTCGGCGCTCGTTCTTCCGCTCTCGACGCGACATCTGAGTTGTAGGGCCGCCGTATATCATATAACAATCGGCAATGGGTGGGAACCCATTGTTGCCATTGTCCTTGGCCTGATCGTCAGCTCCCTTATCCTTCTTGTCATCGTCCTTGTCGATCCCGAACCATTTGAAGTAGCCTCGAAGCATTCGGCAGTCCTCGAGGTTGTGCTTGACCGGCTCCTTGTGGTACGGGCAGGGCTGCTTCAACATCTTGTCGAAGACGGCCCCATCTGGAGGGGGCCGAGGCTTCTTGCGGTTGGCTGCGGCCACCTCGTCTTCCGCAACCACGCGCTTGCCTTGCTGGTTGCCCTTCTTCTTCTTCTGATTCTTCTTCTTGTCCTTGCTCGAGCCCTCACCGTCCCCTGGGGGCGGCGCGGGCTTGTTTCCAGCACCAGCAAAGAAGGCTCCCACGGCCTCGTCACCGGCAGCGTAGTCGGCGACGACGTCCATGAGCTCGTCAACCGTCTTTGGGCGATTGCGCCCGAGCTCCCGCACAAGCTCTTTGCATGTGGTGCCCGAGACGAACGCCAGGATGACGTCGTGATCGGGAACGTGCGGCAGCTCGGTGCGCAGTTTGGAGAAACATCGAGCAAAGTCTCTGAGGGACTCCGTGGCATTTTGCTTACAGTTGCGGAGATCCCACGAGTTGCCCGGTCGGATGTATGTGCCCTTGAAGTTCCCCTCGAAAATCCGGACCAGGTCGGTCCAGTCGTAGATTTGGTTGGGGGGAGCTCCTCGAGCCACCGTCGAGCGGTGTCAGAGAGAAACAGAGGAAGCTGGCGTATGATTGCCTTATCCTCTCGAGCCCCTCCCGGTGGCGGGCCGGCCACCCGAAGTCGCCAACCGAGCTCGGCTTGGTCTCCCCGTTGTATTTGACCACGCTCGTAGGGGTCGAAACGGGTTGGGCAATGGTGTCTTGCGGATGGCTCGGCCCGAAGACTCGAGGGCCGGCGGCTCGGGAGCCCGCCGGTCCTCATCACTGTCGTAGCGCCCCCCTCGATGGGCCTTGTAGCCACGGTCCTCGGCGCCCGCGGCCTTGCGTCGTCGATTGTCGTTGATGTCGTGTCGCGCATCTTGAGGCGCGCGGTTGTCGAGGATGCGGTCTCGAGCGGCGGCCCTGCCACCTCGAGGGGGTGCCTCTTGGTGGACGGAGCCCTCCCTCTCGTTCCGTGGTTGCTCTGGGGCCGCCTTGCGTTGTCTTGAGGCCGAGCTCTCGGCCTGCTGAACGGCCGCGACTTGGAGGAGCCCCTGGACCTCATCCCGTATCCGTAGCGCGTGCGGATTCGAGGGCGAGCATGTCCCGCGGCAACATGGCTGCCGCAAGGACATTTTGGCTTGCTCGAGGGAAATGGGCTGGCTCGATCGGCACCTCTGGCCGCCCGTCGTTGACGATGCGGTTGAGGACGCCTCGTGCCTTGCCTCGAGCGCCTAGCGCTCGAGGAGGGGGAGGTTGGTTCTGCTCGAAGGCGCGCTTGAGCGGCTCAGTTTGCGCGATCCGCGTCCATCTTGGACTCGATCTCCTGGAGCTGTGCCCATTGCGCCGCTCGAACATCGTCTTCAAGCCGTGGGTTGTTCTGCCCCTGCGGTGGCTCCTCGCGTGGCTCGATTAAATGCAAGGCTCCAGCCGCTGGTGTTCCGAGAACCGGCGTTCCGACGGGGCAGCTGGCCGCCGCGGCGGCTGCCGCGGCGTCGTCCCTGGTCTCATCGTCCGACGGAACGTCGTTCTCGAGGCGGAAACACTCGCGAGCCGGGTCATAGTACCCTGAATCCGAGTCATCGGAGTCGGGGTCGGCGCCGGACGGAGTCCAGGGCCTTCCCGTACTCTCCTCCTCGATCCAGCGGCGCATGTTCCCGACCGTGGTGCGACGTTGTGAGCCGGGCGCTCTATCAAACCCACGGTCCACTGATGCCGGCCACACGATTTCCAAGTTCATGGCGGCACGCAAGAGGGGGCCAGGGGTCTCCTCTTGCGGCTCCATTGCTGACTGGATCTCGTTGGCATACGTGGTGGCGGCGTTGGTGAGCCCAAACGGGAGCCAGCGACGGGCTCGATAGAGCCCGTGCGGCAAGAGGTTAGGCAACGTCGGCTGTGCGCGTGCTCGAGGTGCCACGCCAGGCTCTCTCGGCGAACGCATGGCGAACGTGAAGCCAGGATCCACGTCGAGAGCTTCCCGCCAACGCGCCACTCCCTGTCGCGCGCTCGGCACCCCTGCTGGGCGTGCCATGGCGTCCGGCTGGGAGGGTACGTCAGCAGTGTGCTCTGGACGCTGTTGGTGGTCCTTAACTTGATTCTAACCCCGCCAACTTTAGCCTTGGCAAACTAAATCTTACCTAGAATAGGGCTCTACTCTAACCATTTCCATAGTGTGGTGCAGAATTCTTGTTTTGCAGGTCAACACTGAAACACACCAAAAATGAGCTAAGAACTGGAGCAAAACTATGATGTGAGAAGGTGACCCACCTACCGTATAATTTGGGTCTCAAACATAGCCTAAAATGCCAAGCATGAACCCAAAAATGGAAGCCCAAAACCTAGTCCAACTCGATCATGGGCTGCGGGGAGTGGGGTGTAGTAATTTGGCCATAACTCCCTCATCCGGACTCCGATTGACGCAATTCACCAGGCTACGGAAAGCTGACGACGAGGCCCACGTGCCTGCAAAAGATGGGCCCCAGCCGAGCCACCCTGGGCGCGCGCGCCCGGGCGCGAGCGCGCCAGCGCAGCGCCGACCGGGCCCATCTTTGGCCTCGTAGCTCCTTGCCGCCAGCCCAACACGAATGGCGGTGGTGCTTCGTGAATGGAAGGTGGGAAACCGCCCTTTGAGGTCGGTTTTGAACCTTCCAAGTGGGGAGGACACTTTTCCAAAGAGCCCCCTCCTCTCCATCTATAAAAGGAGGTCTCCTCCTCCTCATTCAACACACCATTCCAAGGATCAAGAGCTACTACACCTAGATAATAAAGAGCCACACTCCATGGGCTTAGGCCCTAGCTAGCTAGTAGAGCTCGGTAGTGGAGAGATGTGAGGGAAGAGCGGGGAAGAGCTGGACTTGTCGGTCTCTCCCCCAACCTTGTACCTCAACGAACACCTGTGCTACACTTCGTCGGGTTTTCCCGCTACGTGAGTGTTCGTGTTTTCTTTGGTAATAAGTCTTTCGGTATTTATTCTTCATTTATACTTGTTTGCGGGTTCGTCGACCGTCCTTGTGGCGGTTGCTCTAGTAGAGGACTCCTGATAGAGACGGATGTTCCCGTACGACGCTAGAGTAGTAGCTATTAGCATAGACGTGGTGTCTAGGCCGGCGGCTACCTTCGTTTGCCTCGTAGTCCACGGTTGAGGTGGTAGGCGGCGGAGTGGTGACACTGTCCGTCCCTTGTAATCCCCCACGTCCGGCTACGGCGTAGAGCTACAGCCGGCATCACTTGGCGACCGGGTGCGATCCGGTGCCCGAAGTGAGCAAGTGTAGGTGTAGTTTATCTACTCTTAGACCCAAAAGCCATAGAATCCTTCTCCCTCCTACCAACTCTACCCTTGGGTTGTCCTTGGACGTATTAGCTAGGAGAAATACCTCCGTTCCTCGTGAAAAATACGATACCCCGAATACTTCCGGTGAAAGCTACAACGGTACTTTCCGTACGCTTGCGGATTCTTTCGCACACGTTAAGAAGTGCCAACAAGTTTTCTAGTGCCGTTGCCGGATAGACTTTTTATCTATCTTTGGTGATTGCGCTAAGAAACGTCAACAAGTTTTCCGGCGCCGTTGCCGGGGAATGGTTGCTATTTTCTTCGAACCTAGTTCGTCCTCGTATCTATTTAAAAAAAAAAAAAAATATTGTTTTCTTTTTACAAAACAAAAATATTCCTTTTACCTCTGTTCCACTATGAAGCTAAAACCAATTCAAAATCATTCTCGCCCAAAGGGGAGTTCTTTGAGCCAAAATCTTTTTCAAAACCAAAAGTTTCATCTCGGCTATGAACTCCACCCTAGTTTGAAAGCTATAGTTCGGGCACAACCCTTCTCGGGGCTTGATCACGAAAACCCTTTTAGCCATCTCGCAAGATTTCGAGGAAATTTGTTCATGCCTAAGCATTCCCGGCATGACACAAGAAACTCTTAAGTGGAAATTGTTTCCTTTCTCCCTTATGGGAGAGGCAAAACAATGGTACACTAAAGCCGTAGAAAGTGCGAGTGGAGACTGGGATGAACGAAAGACAAGTTTTATCTTGCATTCTTCCCCATGTCTCACATCACTTCTCTACCAAGGGCAATCCTTGACTTCGAGCGAACGAGAAGGAATCCATAGGTGCGGCTGGGCCGGGTTCACAACATTGGTACATGCCGACCCAGTCTTGTCTTTACCCGAAAGCATGCAATTGCATCTCTTTGGTTCGGGTCTAGACATAGATGCCGCCCTATGCCTTGACACGGCCGGAGGGTCGTTTTCACATAAAACTACGACCGAACGAGGAAAAATCCTTAATCACTTCCTAGAGAAGCATGCTTCTCCCGTCGTAAAGGCTAAACCTCTCCAAAATAAGGGCATGTCAAGTTTTGAGGAGCCCACATCACCCGAATCCTTACCCTTGCCATCCTTAGATTCGACTAGTGAGCCCTCACTGAGCGACGAACACCGAAGGAAGGGATGCTTTATCCTTCGAGTTCACTATCAATTTCGAGGATTATGGCGTAACCTCGAACATGTCCCGGCACGAAAATTCTACATTTCATTCTAAGGAAGCCTCCCTCACGAAAAACCAACAAAAGAATGGTTGATGGAAGTGAAACGTTCTTCCGAAGCAATTGATTCTTTCACCATCCACACCATACTTTGTTCGTTAAAAGGACTTCCATGGAAGCCCTACACAACCCCACGGTTGGGACAAATATCATGTCACAATTCCTTGCGGAAACCCTATTGGGACATTTCCCGCTAGTCCCGACCGATAAACTCTTCGAGGTCCATCGGGACTCATCTTTGACTCGTTGTGGGATTGTTAGGGCCGTGCCAATCGCAATTCATGAAGCCGAGGTTTACATAGATTTTTACGTCTATGCCATCCTCGATTTTGATATTCTCATAGGCCACCCTCTTGAAAGTCTTAGTCAAGAAGAACCATCCAATGGGGTCTTGATGAAATGTTGGGAAAGATTGCTCCCACCACTCACATAGGAATTCCAATGGTGGAGCATCTCCCCAAACATAACCTGTTCGAGGAGGCAAAGTTCATTTCCCCATTCATTTCACATCCTTGTGAAACTAAACATTCATCATCTCCCTCACTCGAATGCAAGATTTGTCCCTCTGGCAATCACAACATTGATCTCGTTAGTGATCAAAGATCAACGTTTGTCCCTCATGGTACATCTTTTGAGAACAAAAACTCACAAAGCCATGGACAAATCTAGAGCACCAAATTTGGAGACCGAGAAGGATTCCTCAATTGAGCATGAAACCTTCTCGTTTAAAACCTCTCAAGATTCATGCTCCTTTTTAGGGTCTCCAATATTTGTTGCTCTTGGCACCACGTACTCATACGAGAATCACAACCGCCTCTTCATTCCTGGCTTTGTCAAACTATTTAAGAGGATGGTTGTCGATGCTTATGTTTACCATAAACATTGCAAATCTCGTAGTAGTACGATGGTGCTAACCTTGTAGCTTAATCTTGAATGACCAAGAAATGGTGGTGAAAGTGGGAACTACACCACCATCGATCGCTACAAGGGAAAGTTCCCACGGTCAAGCTTAAGACCATAACTTAAGCACTTAGGGAGATACCCGGATTATCTAAAAAAATTATTATTGTTGTTGTTGTTGTTATCTTCTTCATCATAATTAATTTCATTATTATCATTTTTTTTATAATGAGAAACTTTTCTTTTCAATAAAAGCAAGGTCATGTTTTCAATTTCGTATGCACCTTCGGGTATCCTTGTTGCTAACCATTACAGGGGCATGGGTCATATGACGCTTGAGAACATGGAAGCTACATCAACCATAAATTTTGGTGCCCTTGGGTGATAGGACACACTTCAAGAAAGAAAAGGAGATCTCGACCCAACACACTTGACTTTTATATAAAAGTCCAAGTGTGGGGGAGGACGGCAAGAATTCCTCGAGTTCCACTCACACCAAGAGTCAAGGAAAAAAAAGAGAGAGAAAGTTGATGCTAGCCTTGCCTTGCTACAAAAACAAAGAAAAAAAGAGGGACACATGAAGGTCCCCGGACTTTGAAAAAAATGATGATGAAAAAAAGAGAGAAAGAGAAAAAAATTAAAAAAAAAAGAAAGAAAGAAGGGAAAAAAAGAAAAAGAAGAAGAGCCTCCTCTTCTAGACCTTTGCAATTACTAAGGCCCATGGCCCGTGCGCACTAGTTGTGCATATGACCTAGCCTTGAAAATTACTTGAGTGGAGCTCATGAGAACAAGCCACCGTTGCAGCCCACCTGAAGTTTCCATCCACATGCTGTCGGTAAAGAAGAACACTCAGGTAAAGCAAAGGTAATAAAAGTTCACCAACTCTCTTGCTCATTCTTGTCTCCATGTGATCATACAAATTCTTGCTTCTCATGTTTATGTCATATGCTCTGGTTTGGGTGTGCTTGTATATGACGAGATACAATACATCCATAGGCTTTTTAAATTAAGCATGGTGCTTAGGTTAAAATTGCCTTCTTTGATCAAAATTTCGGCATGGTGTTGAATTTTGATTAATGAATTTGAGTTGTTGCCATAAGCAATAGGAAGTAATCTGTTATGGAGATTAATCAAGGTCTGTTTTACTTTGCAACTTAATCTTGACCTTGTTTGAGTTACGAGTTGGTTGAGCAAATACAAAAAAAAAATCAATAAAAAAAAATCTGGCTCCCTGGTTTTCCAACCAGTAGAGCCCATGTTTGTTTCTTTTTGTTTCTTTGAAAATAAAAGTAGGTACAAGAATAAGTATGGGGGAGATCTCTCAAGAATAACTAACTCTCACATTCGAGATCTCCCCAACCACAATGCACAAACATCAAGCAACTCATCATGCGAAGGACGAGCAAACGACTTTCATCGCCTCCTTCACCTTCAACGGTGGTTTGTGCAACTCTACCCTCACATCTCCTAAAGTTTTCAAGTTTAAATTGATTAAATAAAACTAAAAACTTTGCAAAACTCCATCTCCTATTTTCACCAATTGAGAACGAGTTGCATACTTTTTATTCCTTGCTATCTTGATTGTGTGAACAACTTGTGCAATAGGGACCCCATGTTTTTATCTAAGTCATTGGCGGGTGAGATATAGTAGAATGATATGATGCTTACCAACTCGTGCAATGGACTTGGGTATTTCTATGCAAAAATTTAAAACTTTTTAGCAATGCTGCTCATGTGATAAGTGCTATGTCCTACCAGAGCCAAATATCTACGCTTAAATTACAAAACCTGTTTTAGCCACTTTTAGCGATGTCAAGTCTTGAGATTCTTGCTAGAGATGGCCTTATCCCCAAGATCATTGCATTCACCCACCAAATAAACATGCCGACTCTCACAATGAGAGCCGCGCACGCATTCACCCGCCAAATAAATATGCCGACTCTCACACCGAGAGGCGCGCACCATATGCACCATCATTCCACCAACACGCTCACTTCTTACACTGAGAATTGAGCACATATATTCCGCATCTTCTCCCTCTTCCACCAAAATACTCCTGCCAACAAAGTCATGCATATCTCTCTCCATCATTCATTCAAGAAAGGTATGGGCTGTTATTAGAAAATTCCTACAAAAAGAAGCGTAGTTCATGAATAAGGAAGAGTTCTTTTTTTTTCTCCACGGTCTTGAGATAAAAAAAGAAAAAAGAGAGAAAAAAAGAGAGAGCAACAGAAAAAAAAAGAGAAATAAAGCAAGTTTTAGAGATATTCTTCGAGTCCATACCTTCTTGCACATTCCTTCATAAAGAGAGAAACATGATCAGGAGTCCACAAATATTTCTACACTTGCACTTGCACTTGCATCATCTAGGGATATGGCCTTCTCTTCATGAGTCCAATTGGCTTGACATTGGAACCTGTTCATCATCCATACCCAAAACTCCACATATCAGCCTGTAGTGGTAGGATGATCAAGAACACCTGGATAGGACTAGCCACCTAAAAAAGAGCGACTTGAGAGTATCACATGAGGAGCTAAGGCTATCTTTGCGAAAATGCTAAAACCCCAAGTCTCAAAGCATGGGTAGTGTGAGTTGACTTGTTTTCAAGCTATTCCTCCTTCAATGGCTATAAGATAACTTGGTAGCCACCATGAATGTTCACAAATGCGGGGAAAAAGCTCGGAATAATCGTATGCGGGTCAACTCTTGGGAGAATACACCACCTTAGTTCTTCAACCTTTACTCGAGGACGAGCAAAGAGCTAAGTGTGGGGGAGTTGTTGGCGGTCCTTAACTCGATTCTAACCCCGCCAACTTTAGCCTAGGCAAACTAAATCTCACCTAGAATAGGGCTCTACTCTAACCATTTCCATAGTGTGGTGCGAAATTCTTGTTTTGCGAGTCAACACCGAAACACACCAAAAATGAGCCAAGAACTGGAGCAAAACTATGATGTGAGAAGGTGACCCACCTACCGTATAATTTGGGTCTCAAACATAGCCTAAAATGCCAAGCATGAACCCAAGAAATGGAAGCCCAAAACCTAGTCCAACTCGATCATGGGCTGCAGGAGTGGGGTGTAGTAATTTGGCCATAACTCCCTCATCCGGACTCCGATTGACGCAATTCACCAGGCTACGGAAAGCTGACGACGAGGCCCACGCGCCTGCAAAAGATGGGCCCCAGCTGAGCCACCCTGGGCGCGCGCGCGCCCCGGGCGCGAGCGCGCCAGCGCAGGCACCGACTGGGCCCATCTTTGGCCTGTAGCTCCTTGCCGCCAGCCCAACACGAATGGCGGTGGTGCTTCTGTGAATGGAAGGTGGGAAACCGCCCTTTGAGGTCGGTTTTGAACCTTCCAAGTGGGGAGGACACTTTTTCAAAGAGCCCCCTCCTCTCCACCTATAAAAGGAGGTCTCCTCCTCCTCATTCAACACACCATTCCAAGGATCAAGAGCTACTACACCTAGATAATAAAGAGCCACACTCCATGGGCTTAGGCCCTAGCTAGCTAGTAGAGCTCGGTAGTGGAGAGATGTGAGGGAAGAGCGGGGAAGAGCGGACTTGTCGGTCTCTCCCCCAACCTTGTACCTCAACGAACACTGTGCTACACTTCGTCGGGTTTTCCCGCTACGTGAGTGTTCGTGTTTTCTTTGGTAATAAGTCTTTCGGTATTTATTCTTCATTTATACTTGTTTGCGGGTTCGTCGACCGTCCTTGTGGCGGTTGCTCTAGTAGAGGACTCCCCGATAGAGACGGATGTTCCCGTACGACGCTAGAGTAGTAGCTAATAGCATAGACGTGGTGTCTAGGCCGGCGGCTACCTTCGTTTGCCTCGTAGTCCACGGTTGAGGTGGTAGGCGGGTGGTGACAGCCTGTCCGTCCCTTGTAATCCCCCACGTCCGGCTACGGCGTAGAGCTGCCGGCATCACTTGGCGTACTGGTGCGATCCGGTGCCCGAAGTGAGCAAGTGTAGGTGTAGTTTATCTACTCTTAGACCCAAAAGCCATAGAATCCTTCTCCCCTCCTACCAACTCTACCCTTGGGTTGTCCTTGGACGTATTAGCTAGGAGAAATACCTCCGTTCCTCGTGAAAATACGATACCCCGAATACTTCCGGTGAAAGCTACAACGGTACTTTCCGTACGCTTGCGGATTCTTTCGCACACGTTAAGAAGTGCCAACAAGTTTTCTAGTGCCGTTGCCGGGGATAGACTTTTTATCTATCTTTGGTGATTGCGCTAAGAAACGTCAACAAACGCTGCGTGGGCAGGTGATGACGCTGGCGCTGGTGGCGCCTGCGCCTTGGTGGTGAGCCATGGTGGTGCGGCCTGCGCACGACTCCACCAAAGACGTGGGGGTGAAGCGCGTCCCCACTTGGTTCACCGATCGAGAGCGAGCCATGTCGTGGCCTCGTACCGAGCGACACGAACTCTAAACTCCCAAACCAGATCACCGTAGCGAACGAAAGCGAGGAAGTGGGTGATGCCATCCGGAAAATGGCGGGAATCGGGCGAAACACGCAGTACCCCTACCTGGCGCGCCAACTGTCGGTGTTTCGTACCCCGGGGGGTGTCACACCAACGAGTAAATTTCTAAGCGTGCTCCCTAATCCGGATGGTGATGCAAGAAGGACACAAGATTTTTATCCTGGTTCGGGCAAAAGAAAGCCCTACGTCCAGCGGGGGGAGGAGACTTGTATTATCTTGCACCTAGGTGCTCGTACAGGGGTGAGTACAAGACAGTCCTGAGACTTTGCGAGTGAAAGCGTGAGAGAGTGTGTGAGGTACGTATGAACTTGGGAACCTGCCCTAAACTAAGCCTTGGCATCCCCTTTTATAGGCCAAGGGGAGGCTCAGGAGTACAAGAGTCGGTAGGGCAATCGTGTGCATGACGTCGAGGTATGGGCGTCGAGCCGAGCAGTTGGAACTGTGGATGCCCCTCTCGATCCGGTTCGAGCCTGTGGATCCATGCTTTTATCCGGTCCGAGCCTGTAGCGGTATGGGTAAGGATGTCCTATGAAACATCCTCAATTTTCCGCGAAGGGAAAATCCACAGAATGAGGGATAGTGTGATTGTCCAAAGAGCAACCATCGCATTATTCCAATAACAGTTGATACAACATCCATACATCGTACAAAAGAGTGCAATTAGAAGGGTTTACATTACTTAATACACCACCACATGGCGGAAACAAGTGGATCACTCAGCATCCAGAACAGCTACGATAGGCGAAAGTTATCGCGGAAGCAATTTCATCCTCCAACTTGAGCGCAGGCACGAGACCATCTAATCCATCCGTCCTTCAGGGTTGTCGATGTAGTCAGCATCCAAACCTGGTTCCAAAGTATCAGTACGATTTGTACTGGCCACTGGCTCCCACCCTATGCTTTGCGTTTGCTTTGTGGAAAGTGGATGCAATTGGATATAACAAGAGACCTATTATATGGCTGTAGTTTTCCTATGCAAGTATCATCAAATTTTAATATAGAACATCAAGTTATAACCCAACATCATCTCCACACATCTCCCATCCCACATCTCACACATCTCACAACACCTCACTCTCAATCACAGACCACATAACCAAACCACGCTCTCACGTGGGCGGCAAGGACAACTCCCTCTCGTCCTTGCCTAATCGGCCAACAATGCCGTAGGGTAACAACAACACTGCCCAGGGGAAGGTAGAAGGACTCCTCTCACTACTCAAGAGAAGCGTAGGCCGCGGTTATGCGCATAAAGTCAACTCTGCAGAGCTTGTACTCCTATACCCACAAGATCACCATCATTGGCGCTCATGACACGCCTAGGCTGATTCCAGCTGCCTTCCAGTTAGATACGATGCCACCCTACCACTCAGCTCTGGGTCGTTCCGGGGTCCACCGGTCCACTGAGTCTGTGAATCGTGGTGCCGGGCCCCCCAGTGGCCACCACGTTGTCTTAGGAGGGTGTGGGCACCGACGCCCGTACCTCCCTACACTATCCGCTAACTCCAAGTAGTAGTGGCACCGTACTAACAAGTCGGTCATCCGTCCCCCGCCCATCAGGGACGAGTGGAGAGCACGAAGGGTCCCAAGGTTCTGGTCCTCAAGATACATTAGTCCTTAGATTGGACTGGACAGGATATCTCCTCAAAAGGGGTTAACCAGCACCCCGTGCCTCAACGGCACCTCCTTCCCGGGGCTTCGCTCCACAAAGGCTCTCTACCCCGGGAACTCCTCAAGTCACATGTACCCGCCACAGGCACTCAAGTAGGGATGCCCAGATCGCACCCCTTGGCTAGACTCGCCTCAGCTCGTCGTCGTAAAATCCTGTCCAATCGACTCAACCCTCACCACTCACCCAAGACACACACAGCACACTCCCCAGGAGTCAAGCCCGGCACCTCGTGCCTCAACCATAACCATCTCCCACCACGCATCATATCACAGATATAAAGCGTAGTAGAAGTAAAGTAGCAACAATAATATATAAGCGTGTGTCTAGCCTAACAGCGGGTGAGCAGGGGAAAGGTTGCGACAAGGTAATGGCTATCAAGCAATGCTACCATGCAACCTATCACAAGTCATATTGCACAAAAGTAAAGCACTAGCAACTAATATATATGCCATGCGTAATAGGTTCTACGAGGTTGGGTGGGACGTGGCACCTGCGAAGTCGTCTCCCAACTCCTGAGTGTACTCCAAGTCCTCCTTCTCGGGCAGCTCCTTCTCAGCGTCTGAAATCGAGACATAATGGTCGCGGGAGCGACCCCTATAGATTATCACAAAGAACCAAATGAAAAACAAAGAATTCAAATGCATGCAAACATAAGCCTACGACGTAGTGCTCGATTTTAGGAAAATTTGGACACCTAGATCATATTTTTCGGAGATCGTATGAATAAGTTATGATTTTCTAAAGTTTAAAACATATTTTGAAAAAGAAAAGGGGGAGAGAGAATCAGCTGTGACACGTGGCGCAATCTGGTTGGTCCAGCGGGCAGCAGTGGATGACAGGTGGGTCCAAGGGCTGTGGTCAATGACAGGTGGGTCCGGTTCAACGGTCAACCCTTGACCGGTCAACGGTCAACTGGGACCGGGCCCACTATGGGTTCTGGCGGGCCAGGTCAGGGCTGGACGGGCCGAGCTGGGCCGGGCCCGCCCGACACGTGTCGAGGCCACAGTGCGTCCACGTGGCGCCTATGGGCCTTAACTGGGCTGGGTGCACGCCGGCTGGTCCATGGTGGACTAGCAGGTTCGGTCCAGTGGACCGCACTCATGGTCCGCAATGGACCAAATCCATCCCTCCTACTTTCCCCTCTGGCTCACGGTGGCACGAGCCTAGGGAACTGCTGCTGCTCCTTCTCTTTTCCCCTTCCTCCTCCGTTTCTTCTCGAGCGCGTGGCCGCGTTCCTTGTTGCCGGTGAGGCCCGAGCGGCGGCGCGCTCCGGCGGTCACGCAGGGGCCTAGGGTCGTCTAGGGCTCCGGCAGCTCAGGGCGAGCGCAAGGTGGTGCAAGGTGGCGGCTTAGCGCACTGGGCGGCCGGGACGGGCGATATGGCGGGGCGGCCGGCATTGCCGCGACGGCGAGATGCTCGGTGCACCGTCGGGTCCATGGCGGGTGCGCTGGTGCGTCCCGGAGCTCAGGCGAGCTCTGTGGTGGTACCGGTCGGCTCTTTGGGGCTCAGTCGAGGCCACGCTCGGCGGCGGCGACAACGCGGTGGCGTCGGTGGCCGGCGACGAGGTGGGCAAGTCGGCGGCGAGGCGCAAGCAGCGCGTCGGGGGCAAGGCCAAGGCGCGCACTGGCCTTGCGTGAGCTAGGCGGGCGCGTCCAAGGCATAAGGCAGGGCTGCGAGGCTCCTGGCACGGCTGCCTTCGGCAGCGGCAGCACGCCGGCCGCGTAACGGTGGTGGCAGCCGCAGAGAGGACAAGGCGCCAGGTGGCGCAGCATCTCCTCTTTCGGGCTCCGATTGGCGTCGCGCGGTGGCCGACGGGCGTACCGATGGCGACTCAGGGCCACGACGGAGTTCGCGCATGAGCGGAGGCGTACGGCGGCGCTCCAGCGGAGCTGTGGCGATGGCGACCGGGCGCCAGGACGGGGCTTGTTCCTCGTGCTCGGGACTGTTGGGGGTGCAGGCTCATGACGATGCTCTACGTCCTGTTCTTGTCACGCGGAGCGGCCAGAATCGAACGGGACGAGCTCGGGGCGGTAGTGGCAAGATGGTGCGGCGGCTCCAGCGAGGCGGAGACGGCTGACGCACTCGGGGTGCTGCTCCTCATCTTCTAGCGCATGGGGCGTTCTACTGTGCGGCGGTCCCAACGGGGCGTCCACGGGCATGATGCGAGGCCGCGGTGGAGCTGGCGTGGCGAGCAGGCGCTCGGTGTCTCGGTTCGCCGGCGCGCGCTCGAGGGCGCCTCACGGCGGTTCAACGGCGGTAGCGAGGCGGTGTGGTGCGTCGGGAACGAGGCCAAGACGCGCACTGGCGATGCGGGGGCGAGGCGAGAGCGGCCAGGGCAAGGGCAGGGTCGCGAGGCTTCCCGGCACGGCTGCGCTCGGCAGCGGCGGCTCGATGTCTGCACAGCAGCGGCGGCGGCCGCGGGGATGTCCAAGGTGCCAAATTGCGCCCCGTTTCCCCGTCCATCCTTCGATTGGCTCCACGATGAGATCACTCATCCTAATGGCGAGGCCTTAGGGGGCACGCCGGTGCTCGCGCTGCGGCAGGGGCCATGGCGGCACTCGGACGGCCATGAGCCCACGGCGGCCGGGGGAAAAACAAGGGTGTCCACCCCGCGGACGGCCGGCCGGGCTCCCTAATCTGTCGTGCGGTGCGTCCTACTCCAAGGCGAAGACAGCGGTGGCGCCGATGGAGTCCATGGCGGCGCGGCGCGGCCAGACGGGCGTGCCAAGGGCGGCGGCTGGGACATGGCCATGGCGGGCGCGAGCAGAGTGGCGCTCGGCCGCCGGCGTTCCCAAGCGGGGGTGGTTCGGCAAGACATCGCTACCTTGGGCTTGCGTGCGTCATGCGTGCGCTTCGTGGACAAGAACGCTCGAGACGGGGGCCTAAGGCGCGGCGGAGCTCGCTCTGCGGCAGGGAGCCACGGTGGTGCTCCGGCGGCCTCGAGACCACGGCGGCCAAGGCGGGGCAAAGGTACCCACCCACTGGTGGCGCGCCAGGCTCATCTAGACGTGCGCACGGGGTGCTCCTTTCTAAGGCGGGGGACAAGGTGGCGACGACGGCAACTACACGGCGGGCGGCGGCGGGCTCACCTCGGGCTCGAGGTAGATGGGATGCCGACGCGGTGACGAGGTGAAGTAGTGGCGAGTCGGGGCCGTGCCGAGCAGAGTCGGGGCGTCGTCGTAGTCGTTCAGGGCCGCCGGGTTTTAGTCCGGTGAGCTCGAACGACGGCGGCAGTCCGCGGCGCCGGCGCTCTGCTCCGGCTCCGGTGCTCCTTCCCGTCCTTGACTCTCTGCCTCTCTCTCTCGGTGTGGGGCTGGAAGTTACCTCAGGGCGGCGGCGCGATGGTAGGGAAACCCTAGAGGCTCGACGCTCCCCTACTTATAGGAGCGGCGCGGCCATGGCGAGGCAGGGGCTCGGTGGACGGCGGATGGAGCAGGAGGGCGCGATCGGGCGGCTGTGGGCGGCTCGGGCTAGGGTTTTCGGGGTCGCGAGGGCAATTCGGGCACGCTCCCGGTGCTTGTGCTTCGCCGGAGGTAAAGGTGGCCATTGTCGTCAGCGCGGCAGAGTGACGCTCGCGGCGTCACGTTTTGTCCCGGTTCGAATTCGAACGGGGCGGCATGGGATCGGTGCGGTGGCGCGCATCCGGGGCGTCCGCGTGGCAGGGGAGCGAGGCGGACGGCGAGGAGCGACTGGGAGCGCTTGGGATTCCCTTCACGGGCGGGCGCGGCGCCATTGCCCTGTCCTTCGCGCGGGCAGGGAAAGCAGAGGGCAGTCTTACCTGTTAGGGAAAGGTATGACGAGTGGGCCAGGCTTGTCAGCGGCTGTGGGGCAGGGAAGGCGTCAGCGCTTTGGCGTGATGCGGCCTGGCGGTTTGCGGCGAGTGGAGCGGGCCACTGCTGGGCCGCTCGGCCTCTTGGCCTTGCTGGGCCACGCTCCAGGGAGAGGTGGAGGAGCAGGCCGGGTCACGGGAGCAGGCTGATCGGTTGGGCTGGCTGCTGGCGCTGGACTGCTGCGGCTGCTGGCCATGTGGGCCGGAAGCGCGACCGGGCCGCGGTGGGAGGAAAGGCCGGCTGGGCTGGTGTGCTAGATGGGCTGGTTGGGGCCTCTCGGGCCAAAATGGCTTTTTCCTTTTCCCAGCTATTCTTTCCCTTTTCTATTTCCTATTTCCTATTTTAAACTAAACCATGGTCTTTTACAATTGTGTGCACATGTTGCCAACATGCATACACCCTTAGTGGGTCTCTAGGGGTCACTAGGGGAGCAAGGTACCATCTCCAAGGGTAGACAACACACAAGATTTATTACTTAGCAAGAGTTATTTGATTTTATTAACATCACATAAAATCAAATAAGAGCCAAATCACAACTTGGAATTAAAATGCAATGCTCACACATGCTACTAGGCACTACTTGTGCAACTAGGTGGGTTTCCTAACATGTCAAACACCAAACATGGGATTGTTTTAGAAAAAATTTTTGTTGGTTCTGATTTTTGGTGTTTGTAATTTTTAGGGATGTTACATCCTGGCCGTCCTTTAGCTGACGCGAGCTGATGCAATCGAGGCGTGGGTCGTGACGGCTTGCCCGGGAACCCCGGTGAGTGGCCGTCGAGGTGAGATGGACGGGTCACTGCGCGCCCTGTACGCCAGTCACGTCCGTCATCATTTCTCGAGGGGTCGGGGTATGCCTCGAGAGGTCGTCGACCCGAGCGATGGGACGGCACGACGTGTTTGACGGTGCGGGGGCTTGACTATGGCGTTTAAAGGGGTGTCGCACGTGGCACGGTGCGTGGCATGGCTCCACGGGGCACCCGCCATCCCCGAATCCGGGGATGGGCGCGGCTCGTAATGGCGGAGGCGACCGGCGCACGTCCCACTATTGCGGGCCCTGTAGCCATGGGGTTAGGCGGTGTCAGAGTACTTTGGCGCTGTTCGAGCCCTGTATCCATGTGCGTGCTCTGGACAGGCAATTATTGAGGGCAGACTCGAGCGGTTGCTCGCTCGAGCGTTCTCGTCCGTCCCTCGAGCGGCTCGCCGGTTCGAGCGGTTTACGCTACCCCGTCTCGAGCGGTCGCTCGCTCGAGCGGTTTCCGTACTTCTTTCTCGAGCGGGTGTGCGGCCGTCGCCGAGTTTAGAGGGCTCGAGGTTTCGTGGGCTCGATAGTGGGCCGACCCAGTATGAGGAGGATCGGTTTTTTAGAGGGGAGTAAAGCTATTTCGCCCATCTTTAATCCACCTAGTTTAGGACCCCCTAATCTAGGTACCCGACAAGAATCAACTTTAATAAGAGTGAGTTGGTGCCTGTGAATTTAGAACCTTTTGAGGCTCATAGTCTAGCCCATATTCTAGCTTGTCCTTTAGGTTCCTTTCCTATCAAATACTTGGGAGTTTCTTTGCATTATGAGAAGCTATCTAGGGAAGACATCCAACCATTAGTAGATAAGATTATGAAAAGGATAGGAGGTTGGAGAGGTAAACTTCTATCTTTAGCAGCTAGGGCCACTTTAATTCAGTCATGCTTGGCCAGCATTCCAGTCTACCTCCTGTCTTTTATCAAGTTCCCCAAATGGGCAATTAGGATTTTGAATTCTCACCTGAGCAATTGTTTATGGAATGATACTGTAGAGAGTCACAAATACCATTTAGCTAACTGGGAATTAGTGGCAATGAAAAAAGAGTTTGGAGGTATGGGTATGACAAATCTTAGGGATCTCAACATTAGTTTATTAGCCTCTTGGGTTAAGAGATATAAAGATGATGAAGGGAAACTTTGGAGAGAGGTTATTGACTATAAATATAATACTAGTAGACCCAATATTTTTCATACTAATCCCTTAGGTGCTTCTAGTTTTCTTAAAGGCTTCATGTGGGCTGCACAAACAGCCAGATTTGGGTTTAAATGGAAGATAGGGAATGGGAGAAAGGTGAGGTTTTGGGAAGATACTTGGCTAGGGTCATCCAGTCTAGCTATCCAGTTCTATCCCCTGTATAGAATAGTTAATGAGAAAGGGAGAACTTTGGCAGATTTATGGGATGGGTCTCGAGCTGAGATGTTCTTTTAGAAGGACAGTGTCTGTGAGTTGTATCAGGAGTGGCTAACTATAGTAGAACTAGTATCCACTATTCAGCTTAATGATGAGGATGATGAGATGATATGGCAATATACTTCTAATGGTGAGTACAGCTCCCAGTCCCTGTATAGGATCATTAATTTTAGAGGTATTTAACCTGTTCATGTTCCAGCTGTGTGGTCTCTTAAGATCCCACCTAGGGTTCATTTTTTCCTTTGGTTGGTAATGCATAATAGAGCTTTGACTCGAGATAATTTAGCAAAAAGACAGGAAGTAACAGATGGAACATGTCTGTTCTGTGCAGAGCAGGAAACCATTCACCATTTATTGTTTGATTGTGCTGTGGCCAAGTCTTGTTGGGTGATTATTTCTGAGATATGCAATTACAAGTTAGGGAGTGACCTAGCTAGCATTGGTACTTGTTGGCTGAGTAATAAAAAGTTTTGTGTGATTAACATGGTTTCCTCTGCGAGCCATGTGGTGTTTATGGAAAACGAGAAATGAAATATGTTTCCAGAATGTAGGTTGGCAGGGCATGGAAATGCTCCTGAACAGGATCGCTGGGATGCTTCAAAGTTGGTTGATCTTGTGTCCTATGGACAACAAGGCCAAGCTGGAAGACTGTATATCAAGAATCAGGAAAGCTGCAAGAGAAGTCTTATGGCTGCCTTTTGGGAGACAACTGGGGAGCTAACCGATGAGCTGAAGACCTTGGGCGAGGAGAAGGTTGGTGACATGGAGATGGGAAAGGTAGATGCCCTCAAATGGTGGTACTCTCCTCGAATCGGAGATGTCCCGAAGATCGTTGAAGGGGAAGCTCCCGGGATGTTCAACCGCAAAAGGCATGGGAAACTGATCGAACTGAAATATCTTGTAATAGGATAGTTAAAGTCGTTTACTATCTTGCTGAGCCATGGGGCTGCTCTGAAAAACTGTGGTAGTTGAGTAGGTTTTAGTTCTTTGGTTTTAGCTGAGCCCGAGGTTGGTTTCGTTTTGCTCCACCCTCGGAGAGGGTGTGGAGTGCGGTCTTAAATTCTGGAGCTTAAACTGTTGTGGTCGGTTGGATTTTAATCAAAAAGGCCGGGGTATGCTGGTTGCTGCCCTTAAACTCAAAAAAAAAAAAAGAACGACAGAGTACAAGGCCAAGCAGTTCAGGCTTTGACTCTATGAAGATGCAGGATGATCTCATCAGCAGAAGAAACTTGCCAAGCTGCCAGGCCCTGTTGTCTTGCTTCAAAGATTTGGGTTTTGAGCAATACGATCATTCAAGACACAATAAAAAGAAAAAGACCTCCGTAAAGAAAAGCGTGGAGCAAGTCCTTTTGGCAATAATCAGTTTTTGATAGCAGTTTGGTACTCAAGTGCTTCCCAGCGCACCCTTGCTGACTCACATCGAGAGAACAAATGAGTCGTTTCTTCATCCCAAAAATTACACACAACGCAATTGTATCCCTCAAGGAACTTATTTCGCTTCCGGTCAAAAAAAAGAACTTATTTCGCCTTCCGACTGCATTTCTAGTATTCAGTCTTTCCATCAGCAACGACCAACCAAAATCTTTTGATTTTGGGGATACAGTTAGATTTCCAAATCCATTGGAAAGGATTTGGAGGACATGACATGCGAACTGGTGATGATACAAGTTCCTTGAGAAGTGCTGGAACCCCAAACGAATGTCCACAACCTGACACTGCTACTTCATGCTGTGTATGTATAATAATACAGATTGTCAATGTCCATATGAAACCGTCACCTCAGTGCACCGGCTGGACATTCCAGCAAGGTAACAAGCAATTTAATTTAAGCATACATCCCGGCAGATTAACAAGCAACGACTGAAAGACAACTAACACACAAGGTCTTTGCAAGATAATAGACATATACCGATCCATGACATGAAAGACATACTAACACATAAAGGTCTTTGCAAGATAATAGACATATACCGATCCATGACATGCCGGAGACTACATATACGACCCTTGCTACTACCACATAATCCTGACTGCTGAATGCTACTGGACTAGTAAAACATTGTCGTCATTGACTTTGACTCCAAGACATATACACTAGAGCTTCAAGGCATACAACTACTACTTATTGCATACATAGAGTGCACCATACACCCAACAACTAGAGGCTCCCGTGCGATCATGCCTTGTCTGCTGAAAAAGCATTGATCTACTAGAGCCGGAGAGAGTTCCTTGGCGGCTTGTAGAGCTTGAGACTCCCAATCAGTGGGCATTCTGCTTGCAGTATTTCTAATTGGAAGATTACGATGGCCCTGAAAAAGAAAAATACAAGATATGATAGGGATCCAGGAATGATCAACATAACTTCCAAGCAGTAAGCCACTAGGAACATTATGTATCTACTGAGTTACTGAGTTACTAACTTTGCGCCTAAGCAAAATCAACATTGCGCTTGATTTGATAGATACTGACTTACTGAGTTACTAACTTTCAGTAGTTGGTAGCCCCAAGATAGGGCGGCTGCTGGCCATAACGGCCTGATGAAGCCACTGCTCCGATACTGCTGCTGCTGGGGGCAGGGGCCAGCAGTGGGCAAGAGGTCCAGTCTGGTTGCATTTGAAACGTGGTCCCAGGCCAGCGTTGCCAGCCTGCCTAGAGCCGTAGGAGTTTGCCTGCTTGCAGGGCTGCTGTCTGTACATGCCTGCAGGGCAGTTCTGAGCCTTGTGGCCACTTGACCCGCAAAGACATGCAGGTCTGCACATTCCCTGCCGCGGACACAGGAGTGGGCGCCCTGACATATGTGTTTGCTTGCTGCACGAGCTGGTTGCGGACTCCCCATACCTTGGACCACTCATATTGGTGGTGTAGGCACTGCTGAAGGTTGGCATGCTTCGTCCAGCGCCAGTGTTGCTGAGACCAGCATTATAGGCCATGGCACCTTCCACCTCAGAGGGACCAGTATTATCCTGCAATAGGCCATTGATTACCCCTAGAAGGTAAGAACTCTCTTTGGCTGGATCCAGCTTCTCCGCTCCCATAATGCGGCACGTGACACCCTGCTCATCGTTAAAGGTCTCTTCCTTGACTTTCAGCTTGAAGAGAAACTGTTGCATGCAAACCCCCTGTAAGATCTCAGCAAATAGTTCTGGGTCTTCTTCTCTTATGTCGTAGAGCTCGTGGGCGCTGTAGCCAACAATCTCAATACCAGCCGCTTGGAATGCAGTAGCATAGGTCACCCCAGTGTGGTCCTGGATCTGGCACCGCAGCACGTATCTATACTCGCAATTTGGTAAGCTCTTGTTACATTTGGCACACTGCCATGTCCCATCACCATTATTTATTACTCTTTTGTTGCACAGCTTACCATTCACCTCCATGGTGCAAGCAGGATAACAAAAATCATCAGTGATCAGATGTGAAATTGCACCTTTAACAGTGATAAAGTGTGCCTTATCTGATCGCCCCAGGTTCTCATGCTTGATCTGTGCAATTGTTTTCAGCACATAATTCCTGCAAGACAGAGAAATGCAAGCAGTATTCTTTCCTTCAGTCTTGTACCACTGCTTCAGCCTTTCAGCCACTGGAAAGTCTGGGTTTACTTTTAACTGAGTTGAGCTGACTGTGACCACAGATCTACCACTGAAATCACTAACACGGCCACCTTTGAGAGACAGTATAGGGTTTGAACCTGAATCACACAGCAGCTGCAGCTGATGTCCCTCTACATCACAGAACTTGCCCCAGAGGATTATTTTCGTGTTCGAAGAGACATATCTTTCAGTTGAAGAGTTCTTTTCTGAGCTTGTGCGCCATCCATTCGCATCACTACTGCAGAAGGACCAACTGATGTAATCGATCCCAACCAAATCCACAAAAGAACCTACCTCAATGTTCTCGATCTCGTTTATCTGCCGAAAATTATACTGCTGCCTGGGGATGTTGCTATCATCATCAACACATAATTCAATAGATGTTCTGAAATCCAGCATTATTTCATACTCATGGTTCAAAGAGTTCAACTCCTTCTTTGATGGATTCAACTTCCCTTTAGATATCAGGTACACCTTATCAACCTCAATGAGGTCAAAAAACTGATCAACCTGCGCATTGAAGCACGTTGCACCTGGATTTCTCCACCCTGTCCATCAAGGAGATCAAAGGAGAAAACTTTTCCAGCACCTCTAGCATTGCCGTATTGCCTGAGATCAGTCTTTGCAGTTACCCTAGCCTTGATCTTCCAACTAGGTTGAGTACGGGTTCAATTGAGCCACCGGGATAACACGACTTGCATCATTCTTAGACACGGGAGCTCTATTCAGATGCCCTGGAGGTTGCTGATAAAGGACAGTGCAGGTTGGCCGTATGTATTCCCAGGAGCACCACTGCCACGAGCCATGGAAGGAACGGCAAACCTTTGGTTCTGGTGAGAGTTCAGTGAAGGCTGCTGCAAGTTTGACTGCACCATGCCCACATTCATTGTATTATTATGAGCTGAAGTACCATAAGAGAGACCAGATGCCACATTGGGAACAGATTCTACTGCACGACCAATTTGAGGGCCCATCATACCTGAGAACAACCATAGGATCCACCGTATGGTACATTATTAACATCTTGCACTGTCCTTGGAGCAGCAGAAGAACCCAGCATACCAGGGCCACTGGAATATGTTCCAGTATTAGCTTGAGAAGCATTGGTCTGAAAGTTGGTGACCTGCTCATTAGGTTGGTTTCTCATCTCATAAGGTTTGGGGTTTCCCACTATGTTGCACTCACTTTGCAGCACCTCAAGTTTGATAACAATAATGATCCTGAACAAAAGATAAAGGCATGGTCACTAAACTGATAAGAGGCAAGCCACAAAAAGGTGTCAACAAAATAATATTCAAATACAATATTTTCTCTTTATGTGAAGCCCAGCCAGCTCTAACAGGAATAGGTATTTCAATGAATTGACTCAAATCATAGAACCAAATAAGTTGGAGAAACAACGATTCTTGAAATATTCATGAAACAACAGTAACCCTCTTCAGATCTCAAAATTCAGCATATCATAAATGCACCTTCTATTGATGTAATGGTAATTCATTAGAATTCTATAATTGTGTTTACTTTAGTAACGCCCACTTGAGTATTCAGACTCATCATATCTTAAAAGATTTACTTCATGTAGAGAGACATGAAACACCACACACCCTCTTAGGGGGGGTGGGGGACTGGGGGGGTGACCTTTCATATGTCCAAATACAACGTATACAGGACTAGACATGTCTAATACTTCTAAACTCATTTGAATGGTCACAGCAGAATGTGTTGCGACAGTTTTACTGATTTGACATGGATGCCAGAATAAGAGCTTTCCAACTTGTAACTACTAGCACAAAACTACACCACCCTTTCACTGCACTAAAGATCATCAACAGTATAGAAAGTTTATAGTTTATACAGAATAAAAGAAACTCTGCATGTTAACCATTGCCTGTTTGACGTTTCTTTCATTGGAAAATTACTAATGACAAAGGGAAAATAACATCCATCGACATTCTAGGGACAAATGGGGAGAACACATGTTGAGAAGCACAACAACCTTGACAGAAACAAGAATATAATTCAATGGAAGTTATTGGACTCCATTGTGGCAAACTTAACCTAGTCATAGGCTAATCTAAAGGTAGCGGAAAACCATCAACAAGACTTCCCTGAGTGTGGACTGGAATGACCATAAACCCTAATACCACATCCACCAAATACCATTTTCTACCACCACTGAATCCCAACCTATCTTTCCACTTGCGGTAGCCGCAAATCACCTATGGAAATGTCGCAAAGTTCACAACCCTATTACAATGTGGCACTAGTCTAACATGCTGTAGGTTTTACAGCACTGGATATCGAGCAAATCCCACGGGAGGCAAATCAACATTGAACCTTTCTACTAGGCACCCAAGAAAATAAAAACAAATCTGCAATTCGAACAAGGGATGGAGCGGGGAATTGACTGCAGGGAAGGATTAATTACTAATCCTCACATCCTCACCTGCGATTCTGGATGGTGTTGCAGGTGAACTCCTGGAGGAGGATAATTGAGCCCTTCTGAATGGAGCCATCCCGGACGCGCGTGTTCTCGGCGGCGACGAGCATTGACTGTATCGTGTAGACGCCGTCGGAGAGCACCATCCGAAAGCGCTCAAAGGAGGGGATCTTGACGTTGGGGACCATCTGCACGTCCACCACCTGCATCACCGGCTGCAGCATGCCATTGCTACCACTGTGCTCGGAGATCGCCGCCACCGCACCCGGCGTCAGCCGTGATGCCATCGCACCCGAGAGCCCTGATGAATTTTGCAGATAAGAAGCTAGCATTGGGCTTGCATAAGAATTTCCAGGAGGGTCAAAGCATCACCTGTGGCAATCATCGTAACCCTTTGGTTTTGACGGTCCTTCAATGAAAGCTGCTGCATCTTGGCATCTACTGTGCTCTGTGCTGGCATTGCATTGGCCTCAAATTTTGTGGGACTCCGGATCAGCATGCACTCAGCGTGCAGTACCTCAAGTTGGATAACAATAATGACCCTGAATGAAGAAAAAAAGACAGAGAAGTGGAAAAAGTCAGAGAACAGCCCGTTATAACCGATTAGAAATAATTCACAAAACACATCAAGTAAAATTAGTGGGACAAGTGGAGAAAGAAATTTGAACAGGACCAGAAAGTTAGAAAAACATAATACTTATACAGGAAGAAACACTGAACCTGTTTGTGATAAAACAACTGGAGCAGTAAAACAAACAGTAGAAGAATATTTGGCTT